>CM031857.1:78806100-78848620 GCA_018697195.1 Certhia americana | reverse complement strand
CGCCTTTTTTTATCACATTCTCGGTCCCGTCGCCTCGTCTTTCCCTTCACTCCACCTCTGCCCCCCGCGCCCGCGGCCGGCAGCGGTCTCTGCGCCTCAGCCGGGCTTCGCCGGGTGCTGGCGGTGCGCTCTCCCGCCGCGGGGCTGCACAATGGCAGTCGTTCAGTAGGATGGATCCTGCCGTGGCTTTTGTTCTGCAGATCCACCCATCCTCCTAGCAGTCAAGTACCAGGCTATGGTTTTCTCTCTGGGGATCTTTCTTCCGCGTTTTGCCGGTGTCTCCGATGAGGTTTTGGCCTCGGCTGGGATTTCACTACCTTACTTTTCGTTTGGCTTCACGCTGAAAAAAGGGATTTCTTGTATTCGCTCTCCACGCTTTTGGTTATAATCCAGTGTTGGTCTAGGGGGAACAACCGTTCAGCCTGGCTGAAAAAAAAGCATCCGTTGAAAAGTCTCAAAGAAATATACCACGTGAGGAAAAAAAACTGGGAGAAGATCGGAATATAATCGTTTTTTCTATGATAAAACTGGTGCCCCTCTTCAGGAGAACTGATCTCAATTTATTATTATGCAACCACAAGGATCTCTTCTTTCTCAGGGTGTATAAGCTGCTGGATTGCTTTTCGCCCAAATCAATGTGGTTTCTTTGGAACATTTTCAGCAAAGGATCGCATATGCTGCAGTGTCTTTGTGGCAAGAGTCTTAAGAAAAACAAGAACCCAACTGGTAAGCAATCCATTGCAATGCGTTGTTTTATTTAATGCTACCCTGTCTGTTGCTCGCCGAGGTAGATCTGCAATCCTGCTGAGGGGAGAAAGGGGGATATATCGAGGCCAGCACGGACATGCATGTGGCATACGTGTATGAATAAGCAAGGAGCGGTTTGTATTAGCTTCAACCCCTGTCACTACCAAAAAGGGGTAAAAAAATAAAATCAAAGGCGACCCTCGCCCAGCCGGCATCTCCTAGTTCTTATGTGCTATTTCCAAGGAGGAAACTTTCATATCACTACCCTTCTTGAGAAGAAGGCGGTGGAGCCCCCCACTCCCGACCGCGATGCCAGTCCCCCCAGTCAGTTTTGGGAAGAGGAGACTGGCTCTCCTGTGCTAGTGTTAGCCGGCCCTGCCTGCGGTGGGTGAGTGTGCCGAGGCTCGGGTCCTGCACAGCACTTTCTGAATAGCTTGCAGTATGTCACCCCACACGCACAGACACCCACCCACCGCCTCGTTCGGCTTTCTGAAGTCAAGCCAGACACCCCCTCCCCCGGCCTGGGGGCTCCCCGTTATCACTCACCCCCGGCATCCATAGGCCGGGAGGGTAGAGGGTGGTGAGGAAAGGGGATGGACAATTTCTTGGGGCTTGTGCCCAGACGGCAACTTAGCCAGCTATACCGAGTGGCAGCAGCAGCAGCACCGCCGGGTTGGCTGTGCCGTTCCTCCGCCTCTCGCTGCCGGGATGACCCCTCTGTGCCACACACCGGTGTCTCTGCGTCCGTCCCTATGTCTGCCTGGCAGCCGGGATCATGCGCTTCGGTTCAGCCCGGCTCCGAGGGGGAAACTTGCAGTACATTACATAAGAAATGCAAATGCAGGTGCTTTGGGCCGCCTGGTCCCTGGGGGTCACGCTGCTGCTGTTGCATCCCTCTTGCTCGGGGAGTCCGTGCGGCCAAGCCAGCGGTTTGGCGAGCAAAGTGGGCGAGAAGGGATACTCGGCGGGCGGGGGAGCCGAGAGCTTTTCTGTGGAAATACCGGCCCTCCCTCCCGGCCTCTGGTCCCCCGGGCCGCCTTGTTCGCTCACCCCGGCCGGCAGGTTGTCTGCAAACACTTGCGTGCCTGGGGAGGCGAGAAACGCCGGAGCCCGGGCTGAGAGGGGAGGGATGCCGTGTTGTGCGCGCTGGTGTGTGTGTGCCGGCTGCCCTGCAGTGGCAGCTCCCGAGCAGGAGGCTCCTGACGCCGGCACTGCAGTGTAGTAGATCATAGGCTCTCGTTGCCTGACACCCCAACATCAACAAGCAGCAACCCTGGCAGCCCGCACCCCTCTCCTTAAAGCCAGCCGGGTTGCCGGCTGCTTCTTTGCTCAGCCCAGGTCCGGCGCAGAGTCGAGGTGGGCACCTCGGCAAATTTACCCTTCCCCGCCTACGGCTTCCGTTTGCCAGCTCGTCTCGCCCCTTTCCCCCCCGCCGCTGCCGCAGCAGTGAAAAGCAGCCACTTAGCATACCAAAGAGGCTGAAATGCCCCGCCGGAGGCTGCGCTCAGGCTCCCGCAAAGTGCCCTTCGCTTCACTCGTCCCTTAGCACAGCAGCCAGCCGGGGGCCACTTCCCAGCCTCGTGCCCCCCTCGGGCGGGATGGGCCAGACAGGGTCAGGACGGCCACCACCTTCTCGCAGCCCCTGGGGATGCCCCTCTCCGCCTGCCCGGGCCACGCACACAGGGGCCGTGACAGATCGGCGGAGTGGCCCTGCCTGCCCTGCCCGCTGCCGTCGCTCCCCAGCCCCCGGGGGTCCGGCTCCAGCGCCGTGGCGCTCTGGGCAAGAGGCGATGCTCCTGAGGAAGGGATTTGGAGGGGGGTGCGGCAGAGAGAGGAAGAGGGATGGTGGTTTCTAGGCCTTTCAGTTTGCACACCGGGGGGTGAGGTGTACACCCTCCTCACACACACACACACACACACACACACACACACACACACACACACACATACACCCTGGTCCATCCCGAAAGATTAGTGTCCTTTCCTTGCGGAGGGCAGGCTGTCAAGATATCGGCCCTTGAAACTGAGTTGTGTCCCTCGGAGTGCCAGGCCGCCGCAGCACAGCTTTCCACCTCCCCGGGGACTTTGCCGCACTTTCCTTACTCCCTCTGCATGGGACGAGTGGATTTGGGTGGCAGGAGCGGCACTACACCCCGCTGCCACCGCGCCTGCAAAGGGCTGGACTGGCCCGAGGAGGGCTGATCCCCTCTTCTGAAGGAGTGGGGCGAGCACATCCAAGCAAGCGAGGTGGGCAGGGGGAGGGGAGCGGAGTGGGGCCCTGGCAGGTGTTTCCCCTCCGGCCATGTCCGCGGTCTCGCTGTCCGCCCGCACAGGCTGCGCTGCTCCGCTCCGCTCCGACTTGATCCCGTCAGAGCAGCCGGGACGCCGAGCACCGCCGAGCCGCACGCCCCGTCCTGGCACTCCGTTCCGGGAGCGCCGAACTGCGGCTATCTGTCTGAGGAGGCTAATAATCCGCTTGGCCGGATTAGCTGGTAGCTCGGTCACAGGCGCTGTTGCTCTGACGGCAGATCATCTCCGTTCAGGCTGGGGTGGCCCGCGGGAGCTCAGGGAGCCGGTGCCGCGATGCCCGTCCTCTCCGGGTGCCCCGGGCCCGCGGGGCTCCCTCTCTGCGGCAGCTCGCAGACCCCCATCCCCGCTGCGGCACGGAGCGCCGCTACCGCCCCCGGCCCCCTTTGCCCGCCAAACTTTTCGGGAACCGCTGGGCTTTACAGTCTCAAAAGGAATCAAATGAGCTAGCATCTGCCGCTGATCCAGCCGTGCAGAAAATCCAGCAGGTTAGGCAGCTAACGCTGGCTGTAATTGCAGTTTATTTAGCTATTTTCGGCCTGCTGCACAATTTTTTTGGTCCCTTCTGAGAGCAGGTCTATTTCCAGAAACGGGACTGGGTGGCTCCTTTCCAAATGTTCTCCGCTTTGCGTTTCCTCCTCACCGCTGGCTGCAGCTCCCCTCCATGTGCGGACCCCCTCCCGGGCTTCCCTGCGGTCCCCGGGGGCCTCGCCCCGGAGGCACCGGTAACGGACAGCGGTCGGAGCTCCAGAGACAGGGGGCAAGCGCGGCAGGGGGGGCTGGGGAGAACGAAGGGCTGTGTGTAAGTCTCTGGCAGGGTTGCATCAGGAGGCTTTGGTTTTATGGTTGGCTGAAACCCCTTGTTTTCAAATTTGATATCCTCGATAGAGGAGCTGCATTTGATTGCTGCAGTTATTTACCCCTTTACATTTCTTCATAACGCGAAAAACTTTGGGAATCAATAGGTGTGGCTGTGTTTTCAGCTACTGAATTTTTTTGAGTGTTCCTGAGTTTAACGGTACTAAAATCAATGAAGCCCTACATATCTGCAGCGTCCTGTCTTTCATGAAAATGTTTGCCATGTGTCAGGTTCCCTGGGCCTCGCTGGCTTTTGCAATTATTTCTATCTAGCCCTGCCATTCCTGCTTGTCATACACACAGAGAGGATTTGAAAAAGTGCAAGACCAAAATAATTTTTCTCACAAATAGTTAAAAACTGTTCCAAACCACAAGTCCCAACCAGGACTTGCTATAATAAGATACTGTCCTCCTGGCTTTCCAACCACCATCCCCAGCCTCCAAACTGAGAATCTTCAGCTGAGGAATGGCAAAGTCATGGGGAGAATCTGGGGCCTGAGGAGAAGTGGGAAGGGAGATTCTCTCTAGTTGCTTTTTGAATCAAGTCCAGCAAGTGAATAGATTTTTTTTACCAAATGATATCTGTTTGGGTGCCCATGAGAGGTGTGTTGGCTGGAGTACTAGGTGCCCCATGGAGGGAATTGCTATCACATTTCACTCCTGGTGGCAACCCAACAGACAGAGGATGGATCAGGTTTCCTCTCCATTCACTTCCAAGGAGAAGCATCTCTCCAACACAGTCAGAGATGTTGACAGGAGAGTAGATGGCAATTGGCATTACTATAAATATAATACTGATTGAGGATTTAGTTTAGGAAATTAGTATCAATCTCACATCAATTTCAAATGCAAAACTTATTTAAAAAGCAATACGTCTGAAATCCAGGCTGCGGCTGAACTGCAATCTCTGCACAGACCCATGTTAATTTCCTACTCCATAAAATAGAGTACCTAGTACCTAGTACCATAAAATAGAGCAATACCTTGGCTGCTATTTCCTGGCTGCTAATAATTTTGAAAAAGTTTCTCAGCACAGCCATGTGAGGATCTGTTTGAGATGGAAGCATGTGTCCTGCCCATAAAATATATTGTAGGTATGTGTCTTTCTCCAAATTCAGAAAAAATTTGGTCTCCCCCCTGTTTTTTTTACTCATAGAAAACAAACCTCCCACCAAAAGACAAAGACAGTAAGAGCTGTGGGGGTCCTTGAAGTTTCTTTCATATGTAGGTCCGAGAAGCAGCGCTGACTGCTTAAATACCGTAATTCCAGTAATGGGAATTGAGCCATGGTCTGTTTCTCTTGCTCAAATGTAAAACTGCCTATTTACATGTATTTCACCTACTGAAGTTTTGTCCTCTATGGAATACATTTCCTGAATTTATACAAATTTAATTATTCTTGATCAAATTAAATTGCATACTCTACTTATTAAGGGGTGAAATTTATGCCTGCTCATGCATCTCCCTACTGTAATAAAATGTTTGCACCTAGTTCAATGTCTACTAATGACAGACCATTTATAAATGAATTCAAATTAAAAAAAAAGATGACTTAGGCTTAAGGAAAATACAAAAAATGTATTTACAGATATTATTGGTTTAAATATTTATATGTATGCAGTTTTTGTTTGAGCTTGATGTTTGTTCTACTTAATCTTCTCTGATTATATTAAGTATATTAATTTTAAGCTAAAATTCCTATTGACTTCAAATTTTAAAAAATGAATGATTTAGACATTCAGAATTTGTCCCTTTGTAAAGATTTTCTGTCCAGTAAGTGCCTGTAAAAATATAATCTGGAGATGAGAGAATTGCTTGAAATTGGAAACCAGTTTTTAAAGAGGACTTCATAAACCTAAAGAAATGCAAACTGAGCTCTTGAACTGACTTCAAGGGTGCATTTTATAGCTGGTGGGGTCACTATTGAGGTTTTCATAGGAACAGTCAACATTTAGGATAAAATACTCTGAGTCTGGGTTGCAAATGGATAAATGAAGTGGCTGTGTGCAAATTAAACTGAATATTTACAGATGTTTGCCAGCTGTAAACATGCCTCTAAGCAGTGAGTCCTGCTGGAGCATGTTTCACTCAGTCAGGGATGGTCTTGTTGCATGGGGGAGCAGTGATTTGTTTCTGTACCTAGTCCTGGTTTAGATGGATTTTGTGATTTTGGATACACTGTTACGTACCTATGCCTTCGCTTCCTGCTTGTTAGAAGTTTCAGGCAATGTCTGAACATTGCCCAAGCATGCTGTTGGCCTATTGTTGTTTTTTTGCATTTCAGTGAATGATAGCTTTTCAAAGATAAATTACTAGTTTACTGAACAACTCACTGAGTAACAAAACATTGAAAGATCATAAAACTATACAATCTCTGTTGTGAAAAAAATTGCTGAGGTGTAGCATGAGTCTTGATGTACAATTAATGTACCCAAGAGTTACATGCCACTGTACAGAGTGTATATGTTTATACAGTAGAAGAACAATTTACCTGGAAATAAACTTTGTAGGACTACACACAAGCTAGGTTCAGAAAGAGCCCCCTTCTTGCATGATGTGCTTCTATTGTCACAGCAAATTAAGCTGGGAAGAAAATCTTTTTATTGGAGACCATATAATAAAATGCTTAAAAGAGTATTTTTTAATCTTCAGACTGCCTATTTAAAAAAAAAAAAAAATATATATATATATATATTTATTGTGTTCTTGAAGTGGATCCTTACAGTAGATCCACCCACAAGTACTAAAAATAATTGCAAAGGGAACTGATGGTGTTTGGCACCATGATGGACTGAACACACAGCAGGCAAAATGTAAGCAATATATTCTTTTTAATATGCTCTGCAGCAAAGATAAATAGCGTGTGAATAATTAACAAAGTTGTTATCCAAATCAGGAGCACGCTGACTCTGAAGAACTTTTTGAGGCCAAAACCTCAAAAATCATTAAGTGAAAGGCATCTAATGCCTTTGGAATGCAGGTTACATGGAATGTAACACATGGAATACATGGAATGCAGGTTTGGTGTATTTGCAGCATTTGCTGTTAGAAGAATTCACATTAAATAGCAGCGAGGAAAGTAAACAGTTGCTGATGAAACTGCATCGAGAAGTCAGAATAACAATATCTGTAGTCATATTCAATGCACAAGTCAGATTAATAACACCTTCTGCAGTACTGTGGTGAACATAACCAACATTTTAATAATTTTTGAGTTAATGTTGAACGGTTGTGTGGGTCAAATGACAATAGGTAGCACACAGTTGCTGGCAGAAACTGATAGTCCAATTTTAACGTCTGTATTTTTTTCTTTTCATTCTGACACCTGCTTATTTGACGTTTAACTGGCAACAACATGAGGAATTGCACTGAACAAGTTTAGTGCTTGCATACAGTAGGCACTGTCTTGGAAATTACTTGGCTTAATCTTTTTGTGGCACTAAAATGAACCCGGTCCTATCAGACAGTAGAATCAAACCAAGGTTAAACACTTTAATTCCATTGGAATTTTTTTTGCTTTTGCTCGAGGACATTGACACAAATAATGTAAACTGTAATCCTCTATGAAAAACATTGTTGGAAGGAGATTCCAGAAAGGCCTGTATTTTACTGAGCTGGTAGAGGAATAGACTTTGCTTTTCACTGAAATTCATTGTGTCATGCATGTTTTTTTTTGTGTATGACTTTGTCATGGGGAAAGATAAGAACATAGTGAGGATACAGAAGGTGCAGGATTTGTGCCTTAGCTGTTGAGCATGTCCTGTCTCCATCTCCAGGCATTAGGTGGTGTAAGAAAAAACACAAGACACGGGCAAATCTTTAGGTTTGATCCTTCCCCTAATCTATCCTTTCAGTTTTCAGCTGTCACTGGACTGTGAAGTTTGAGCTTGTATTCAGGTCACTGTGTGTAGCAGCTTCTGAAAAAGCGACGCAACTTCAGTTATCAAACAGCATTTCTATTTTGGGCATCAAAAAACCTTGCATGGCAGTGAGCTCTACATAACCATGTGCTGTGTGGAAAGGATGTGGAAGGATTTGTACTTTCTGTAGGTACTCCTTGATTCTTCTGTTGAAAAAACAGAGGCTAACACTGCTATTCCTGCCCTTTGTTTGTGATTACGGATTATGGAGAGCTTTTCAGGTGAAAAGCACTTCTTTCATGGTGCCTTCTCCTTCCTTGAACCGTCCTGAAATCCTGGACATTTCTATCTTCTTGGTTCCAGTAGTTGCAGTATAACTTCCCTTTGCTGAGGGTATAGGATATCTTTGGCTCAGGAAGACAAAAATGAGGCAGCAGCTGACACATCCCTTTGCATGTGCTGCTTTCGTCCAGCTAAAAGAAGTTAATTTCTATGGATTTTCTAGGCCTATGGGATAAGGAAGTATCTCCTGAAAAGGGCATGTTTTCATAATGTCCTTTCTCTTGAGGGAAGAAGTCTAATAACACTCCCTTGAAGAAGCTTTTAAAGAATTAAGCTCTAGTGTGACTGAAAACTAGAATTTCGTACCATTGTTGAATGGTTTGAACAGGAGAGACAGCTTGCATAGAAAAGCAGACTTCTGTTTACATATAAATCTCTTGCTTCTCACCAATGCTAGCAAAGGAAATATAAAGGAATTTCATTGCCCTTTAATGAAGTTTGAGACGAAAATGCTAATTTAAAGAAGGCAAGTTTGCCAGACTTGTTACTCTTTCAGTAAATGTATTTCTAAGCATGTTCCGCTACAATCAAACAAAATGTCCAGATTAAACAGTTCCCAGTTCCTGCTTCTCATTAAGGGAGTGTACCATGAAGCACTATCATTCTCTGCTGTATAGATACATTTATTGACATTGAGTGAGATGAACTATCAGTGCAAAACATAGTGAAAAATATGGGGAAAAAAAAAGGTAGAAAAATTATAGATCAGAGAAATGCTTAAAACCATCAGTTGAATCATTAATACAGTACTGTTTTATAGAGTAACCTATCAGGAATATCTTAACAAGGATTAAATGAATAGTAGTCACTATTAATTTGTAGTACTAATGACACAAAGAGACACTTTACAGTCCTGATTTTCTTGGAACTGGAATTGCAAGTCATACCCAGACAGCTAATAGCTCCTGAGAAACTGAGCCTAAATGTGATAGAGGCAGATTATCCCACTAGGAGATCAACCCAAGATGTCAGAAGTCCTTCAGGGTGTCTAAAACCCAGGTGCAATTTTGTGGCTTGGACTCTTTCACTAAAATACGTATTTTAAAGTAGCATAAACAAGTGGATTAAAATTTTTAAAGCTTTGCACTCCTGAGAGATTTCTTCCTAGTCACTTGCTGTTTTAATTTTTTTTTTGTGTGTGTGTGTGTGTGTTTTTGTCCCCATGTCTCCCAGAAGGGGACTTTCTGCCTCAAAAAATCTGGATACACGGAGTTTCATAACCAACATTTGCTAGTCTCCTAGCTTTACTCAGACATTTATTATCTCTATGAATATGACCTTGATCCATCCCAAACTCTGTCATCTCTATTATAGCCTCTCACATCTCTTTGAGGGTTTTCACCTTCTCCTTCTGCAAGCATCTCACTTTTTAACTTTGGATGAGATCTTTGAGGAAAATTAGCCCTTAATTGTATTTCATTCAGCTATTTTTAAGTCCTCTCCACCACTTTGAATAATTAGGTAGTGACCATGAGCAGAACAACTGCAGAGGCTTATTTTATTAATGAGTTAATAGGTACTTAGGATGGGTGAAGAGTAGGCTGACGGACTAGCCTTTTCTTTACTGGGCATGCGCTGTATACATTGTTGTTTTCCCACTTGCTGCTAATCTACAGTAGCAGAACAATAGCAGAAGTAAAGAAATGCAGAGGCCGTAAAGCAACTGTGATTGGTAAGGAAAAGACAATAAAATCAGCAAGAACATTTAGAAAACCTAAGAACAAATGCTATCCTTTTCATTTGTTTTGAAGATCATTTGAGGACAATACTTGCTTGAGGTTAAAATGGTTTGTGTAAGATTCTGCTGTTAAAACAGGACTCCTCAGCATCTAGGGAAATTTTCTGGATATTATTACTGAGCATTTCTTGTTTGTGTTGGTAGGGAGTTGGTTCCAGGTCCTCGCTTTGTCTGTTCACCTAGGTGCTATGTGTCTCCTTGGAGCTTGTGGCCATGGCACCCTGCAAAAGAGACCCCAGAGAACTGACTGCAAAACCTTTGTGAATGCAAGGCATGCCCCATGTGTCCATACACTCAGCAGGGTACAGGCAGAGTAAACCTGTGGTTTGGAACTTGCTCACATTTGATTCACCTTGTTCACCTTTGAGCTCACTTTTGATAGCCTGGTTTAGAGACATTATTGTGTGAGAGGATTGTAGCATGCCACTTCAGTGCAATATGCTCCAGGGTTTCTGCTGACCAGGGACATTAGTGGCAGAGCCAGTGACTATGTGTTACAAAAACCTGTGTTCTGAACTATTGAGCTCTGGCTAAATGCACAGAGTTTCAAAACATGGTAGAGATGAGTTCTCTTACCTTTGAAACTCGTATCTTTCATGGAACAGGGTAACTGAAAGCAGTATAAGATTATTTTACAGCAAATAAGTCTTTATGTAGTGCTTGTATGGAAGAATCACATTTTTTTGAAGGTGATCTTATTTTGTTTTCAAACTGGACTTTAAACTCATCTAATGTTTGTGGAATAGCAAAAATATAAAAGAAAATAAGCTGTAGTTTCTTATGTAATACATATCTGGGTAAAATGAAGAAGTTTACTTATGGTAGGAGAAATTTGCACCAAAGGAGTAAGAATAGAGGAATTGTGATTTTCTGTTTTAGTGCCTTTCCTCATTTTGATTCGTCCTTGCAGTTATATGAAATGATGTATCTGAGGCACTACTGACATGAAGTGGAGATGAATCCAGTGATTTGTGTGCCACAGTAAGATATTCTCTCCTGACTGAAAGTTTTCTGTGAAAGCAGGTCTTTGAAGACATTGGCTTTCTTAGCACTTCAACATCATGGATGTTGATTTTAATAATTTCCATACACTGTTGATGAAACACTCTCTGAGGGGTTCCTCAAGACAGTTACATAAATATGGTGTTGTCATTATATATAAAAAAAAAGTCTTTAAGCAAAATGAGAAAAAAAAATGAACGTAAGTATATGAAGGTGAATATCATGGTAGTTTTAACTGTAGGGTTCCTAAGTTACTCTTGATGCTGGATGAGAATGACTTCATTCCAGTTGTGCTAGCTGCCACTGAATGAAAATGGAGGTTGAAGTTTTGTACCTTATAACTAAAGCAGAAATAAACTGTATATGGTGCAGTCTGGGTTAAAATCTTTTAACAAAAGTATCCGGAGTAACAGCAAAACAAGGGTTTGTTATGTTTCTGGAGCTCTTTTCTTGGATTTCAGTGGCTGTCTGGAGTAACTATGGTCTGGGTTGGCTGCCGAAAAGAACACCTGCTAATAGATTTAAGTCAGAAGATGAAGATAAGATAAATGCTAAGCCCTTGTAGTCATATATGTAGGTTAAGAATTTGGGGGTGGAACTTGCTGAAGTTAGAACAAAAGTAAGTCAGAATGTGATGTTCGTACATTAGATGAGTTTTTATCAGGGGCTATGTCGATGATACAAGAATAGAGTGGGATGCTCTCTCTCCCACTTATTCTCAGAGGGAGATGAAAAAACAGAATGACAAAAGAAATTATAAAGTAAATAATAAAGGGTTTAAAGGAGTTTGTAGTCATGTAGACAGGTTAGTAATAGAGAGTCCTACAGGCAAGCAAAATTTAGAAATCATTGAAGCTATTTATCAATTGAAGAGCAAATAGATCTGAAATTTAAGGACATTTTCATGGAAAACATTTATTTCTAGAAGTGTTTCTTTCCAAGGACACATAAGAGAGTTTTATATTTGAGAATCTAGCTTCTCTCAATATATTCCATTTATAGTTATCTTGCTAAAGGTGAGATATCCTTGTAAACATTGCTTTGCTATTATAAATGAAGGTGCTCCCACACTCCCAAGTCTACCAGCTGTCACTGCACAGCTCTGTGAAAGTGGCCTCCAGGGTGACCTTAGGCCGAGTGTCCAGGGCCTCCTGCCTTCCTTCTGTCACGTGGATGCTCTGAGAGCCTCCAGTCTGGCAGCCCTGGATACTTTGGACCCGCATGGGTGTGTGGAGTCCTGCCTGTGCTGCAGCTGCCTGGGCTAACACCTGCTGGCTCACCTGCAGGAGAGATGATGGCACAGGAGTCAGCTCCTGAGGGTGGCCCTTAAGCTAAACTGAAACAGGCTGTGTGGTTGCCACAGCAACTGTTGGGGAGAGGAACTGTATTATCCCCCTCCAAACTGTCTTACAGCACAACTTTTAAAATGCAGAATGCATACTTCATAGAATTTAAGCTGCGTAAATTTTTGTGCAAGACACCACATCCTGGGCAGTACAAATTATAGAAGAAGGTATTCTAGGTTCAATAATAATTTGCATTTTTCTTCTAATAGCATATTAAGTTCACAGTCAAACAGGTTAAAAATATTGGGTGCCTATCAGTCTTTGTAGATGACCACAAATCTGCATCAAGAAGCCTACACTGGAGATCTTTAACTAACTTCCAAGGGAAAGCCAGTCTCTTCTTCACATCAACAGATGGCAAATCAGAACTGTGAGTAAGAACTGTCCACCTTCAGTTTGGCATTGATATGATTCTCCCACCTTAAACTCCTCCTAGTTGTTCAGGAACATAAGACTGAATTTATATTGCTTAATTAAAAAGGACCAGGGATTGATCCAAGTCCAAATGGCTCTGGCTGGCTCATGTCCACACCACTTACAGTTACCACCCTCCCTGGCAGATTAACCTGGAGAGAGCTTGCTGAGGTGGTGCCTGGGTCTTAAGGAAGAGTGTGGATGACTAGGGCTCTAGCACTTCTTTAATTTAACAACCTGAACACAGACAAAGAGGATCAGAAAAAGCCTTTCACTCCCAGTAAGGAAAGTTAAGGCAAGGTCTGTTTGTAGGGTGGTTTACTTGTGCCCCCAGCTTCAGAGAGGAACTGTGCCTGGACAGCAGCATAACACCACCTTAGACCTGCTAAGGAGTTATTAGAGCTTCAATAAAGTGGATGAATCCCAGCTTCATCCTTTAAGGAAGGAGCACCTAGAAAGGGGCTTCCTATGGGCCCTTGGTTAATTTTGTACAAAGCAGCTGGAGGAAGGAAAGCAGAGTATACCTGCTTCCAAGCAAGTCTGGCAGCTGAGCAGCAGGGACCTGAGTCTGCAGGGAAAGAAACATAATGAGTTTCTGAGGAGGATGAACCAGACAGGAAGGAAAGTTCGATCTTGATGGGGAAAGGAACATATCTCCTCTTTTTCCTCTCTTTCACAAGAACAAGATGGAGTTCCAGGGTAAGGAAGAGCTGAAGGACAGGAGATTTCCTCTATCTCTGAAGAAAATATTTTTTCTTCTGCTTCACTGTCTTGTATTTCCCTTCCTTCTCACTGACCTTATTTGGGATCATTCCTTCAGTTGTGTGAGCATGTGCAACAAAACTTGTCAGCACTATCAGTCATCTCAGCAACCTGTTGTTTTACTGCACACCCACTATTTTCTGAGCTACATGGGCATCAACCTATCAACCTGAATTGTTGCTCCACATACTTCTTGATCTTCCTTTAATTAAAGGATATGTATATCTCCCTACATGGCCACCAGTTTTTCTCTTCCCTTACATAGTTGTGAGGAGATGAGTAAAGAAATAGGTTTTTTCTGATTATTCATGCTTTAAATATGTTGGCAGACTAAATCTGGTCACAGTCTGTGAATTTAAAGGGTATGGCTTATGGTCTGACAGTATAGTCCAGAATACTTGTGTGTTTTTCTTAAAGTAATGAAAATTACACAGTATAAAGCAGTTTACCTTTGGTTTTTGGTTTTTAAATAGTTTTAGGGAAAATCATTTTGTGGCACCTGGAATCCTTTGATTCTTCTCTGTGAGGATGCATAGGGTATATTTACTCTTGCATATAATGCTAAATGTGAAAAGATTGAATGTAAGGATGAAATTCTTCTTTTTTCTTCAATCCGTTGAAGACCCCTTAGGGTGACTGTTCCTTTACAAGTTGAATATCTGCAAAAAAAACAAGTATCATTGCTTAATCTGCGGCTAAGAAGGGTGTTGCATTTAAGAGAGATTTTTATGTTTCCAGTGTTTACAATAAAAGCAGTTATAACAAGTTCTTATGATGGGACACAATTATGTTTTGCATTAAAATAAGGCACAGTGGGGGGGGGGGGGCTGTATTCAACCTTTTAGCTTGTTAGAAAAAGCTGGGATTTCTGAAACTATTCTAAACACCCTGAATTTGGAAGTCAAGTCAAATCTTCTAAGCCAGTGAAGTCTTCTTAGCAATAGAGGAATTAAAGATTTTCAGTATAAATACTTCTCAGTGTATTAGGTATCTTGGAAACTCTTTCTTCTGTTTGTACAACATTAATGTAGCATGTCTAGGATTTTTCATATGGCTTGGCAATTAAGGCAACTTGGGCCAAACTAATTGCATTGAGGATCTTTTCAAGAGTGAAAGAACATTTTTTTCAGTCCTTCTTCTAGGCTGGAGAAAAATTAAGTTTTTCGGTGTCTCTTCATTTATATTGCTTTTCCTTTTGTCATGCCTAATCGAAAGCACCATCTTTAATCCTTCTTCTAGGAAGTTTCTTGCTATTTGCTTTACATGGCAATGCTCCACTGTCATCAAAGGTCATCAAAGGTCATCAAAGGCCTCCAATTATGTGTTTTACAGGAATCCTCCTGTAAAAGGAAGCATTCTCCATGGGAAGAACATGGGACTCTTCTTGTGGTGGTAAATAATTCTTGCTCTCAGAAAAAAAAAAAAAAAAGGAGAGGTTTTTTTTTTGGTCTTGGCCCGCTGCTTTGGATTTTTTAAAATCTAGATAGACTTAAATAATAAAATCCTTTCTTGATAATCCACTACTCCATGGTTTTTCTAAGGCAAGGTCTCCGTTTCTGTGGAAGACAAAAAATTTCTTTAACAGATTAAATAGTTCTGTCCTTAATCTAATATTCCTTGAATAATTCTCACAACATCAGCTTCAGGGTGCTTCATCTTCTTCTTTATCTTTATTGTCATTTTATCTCACAGTGACTAATTTGCAGAACAAGCATACCTTCCCCTGTTTGCACTCAAGGGCATTAACTAATCTAGTTAACAAACTAACCTAAGTCTGGAGAAAACAAATAGAACAAGCAACAAATGAACAGCTGAGACTGAACAACAATTTCCTTCCATATAGACATGGTTCTCTTGTGTTTTCCTCTAGAGAGAACAGAGCTTTTTCTCAGGATCCCAAAGTTCTTGGCTTTGTCATTGCTCAGTTAGGTACAGGCAACAGTGAAAAAACCAGAACAAACTGGAGGTAACACAAATAGATTTCAGAAGTCTCAATGTGTCTTCAACGAAGGACCTCAAAGCAAATTTATTAAATGAAAGGCTGACTTGGCAGGAAATTCTAATCCTTTTGAAAAATACTTCTAAAAAAAGGAATATTAGAGAATGAAAGTTCAAACTGCCTACACTGCAGTATACAAATTAGTAAGCAAGTCACCTGGTAGTCTCCTTGTCTCTGATACATGGCACTAATGTTTTCTCCCTCAGGGGTATGTAGTGTACCCTAAGTCCCTGACAGAGTGTTAACATTTTTTAATGTTTTTGTTTGTTTGGTTGGTTGGTTTGGTTGGTTGGTTGGTTTGTTTTAGTTTCTGCTTTTTTGGGGGTTTTTTTGTTTGTTTTTTTGTTTGTTTTTTTTGTTTGTTTGGGTTTTTTTTGTTTTTCGTTTTTTGCTTTTTTTAATCCAGTACAGAAAGATCTGGCTAGTATAGAAATATGTGACATTGGTAGTTCTTAGCAGTACTTTTTGAAGAAGTGTTCTACAAATACTCTTTAATTTTTTTTGAGGTTAGATATAGTGGTGAGTATACAGAGATTCTGAAAGAGCACTGGTGGAAAAGCCAGTATGTAAAATGCTGCCCAGCAGACTGTAATACTCAATAATTATGAAATAAAGGTCCATCATAAACAAAATATAGCATTTCTTGCTTTAAGTTCATAGATATTTACCTAGGAGGGCTGTAGAGCCAAAACCCTCAATTATCTTAATGTGGTACCCTCTGCAAGTCTGTGCTAAGCCTTTTGAACTGAGAATGCTCTGAAAAAGACAGCTGGGGTAGTGAAACTTTTCTGGAGTGTTTATAGGAACCAATTATATGCAATTTGTTTAAATTAGTGGTGAGCGGCTCTGCACTAACAATTGTCTTAGTGCTAATAAGTAAGAGTGTCTGGAATGTGGCACTTTGCATACTCAACTCATATCTGCATTTTCAACACACCCAGTACTTTCATAGCAAGAGGATGAAGCTGAATCTTTTCTGCTCTGATATTTTTACAAGCTCTTCTTTTTTACTATTTTGTTCTGGGCAAATTGTTACCACTCCTCGTACAAGATAATTAATTAGCTGTTGCTTCTATATTTCCTGTAATAACTCCATTAAAAGGCACCATTTCTGTCAGAATATCCCATGGCTAATGATTGGGCAGATTGTACTTGCCCCTGGATGCAGTTACCTAATTAGAGATTATCCTGTTACAGAGCACTTTAAGCTGCATTTCCTTTTCTTAGCCCACAGAGAACACAGAATCACAGAACAGCTGGTGTTGGAAAGGACCTCTGGAGATCATCTAACTCTCCTGCTAAAACAGGGTCTTTTAGAGTGGATTGCTCAGGATCATGTCCAGTCAGGTTTTGAATACCTCCAGAGATGGAGACATGAGCATGGGAAAATTATTTTTGCCAGTGCTGTGACCTCTATTGCAGTCCATCTACTTATTCTCCTCCTTCTGCTTTCGTCTCTCTCCCCGTCTTCCTTTCAAACAAATTTATTAGAGAAAGAGTGAAAAATCCTGCTTTACAGCACTGAGTGGGGAAATTTTTCCACCTGGGGATGGGATCTGGAGAAAAGTTCCCTCACCACTCTCTCTGCTTCTGCGGGTACAGTACAAAGCTGCTGTCACTTCATATCATTTGCTGTAGTGCAGAGCCTCAGCAGCAGTGTATTTCCTTGTATTTTAAACTGTGATGGATTTAAAGAAGCCTGAGAGCTAGGACACTTCTGCTGTGCTCTATAAAAGAGCTCATGGTCTTGCTCCTGTTTTCCTTTAGTGTTGAGAGGAAGTAACCAGTGACAGCTTTCAACACCTCAGTGGCAGTGACCATCTTTTGAGCACGGTGTGTGGCCCCATCACCTGATGAGTTTTGAGCATGGGGGTGTTTCCTAATGGGAGAAGCCTTTTCCTTAGGAGTCAAGAGGTTTTCAACTTTGAGTTTATGGTACTCTAGAGAAAATACTGCCCTTCTGAGAACAAGATCCACTCGGAACAAATTAGGGTATATTTGAATAACAGATGGGGAGGGAAAAGGCTTCTGAAGTTTCTCTGGAGAGAGCACAAGATCTGCTCACTGTACTACCCAGCCTGTGTGCAGAGGGATTTGTGTGAGTGGAGTAGAGGGAGGAAAGAACAAAGCCAGTAAATCCGCTGGTAGGCAGATGTTCAGCAAAGGAACTTCACATTTTGTGGCTGAGAATCAAAATTTTTGGGCCTTATTACGGGAAGTTCTCTTCTTCAAAATGTGATAAAAAGAGTTAGGTTTTGTTTTATTATAAAGAGGCCTTCTGTTTTTTTGTATACTATACTGACAGTATTCACTGTATATTCCTCTTCCTTCCTGCTCTTCCCAGCTCATGGATACCACCGGACTGTTAATACTTACTAAAGGACATTTATTTTGGTTCTTTTTCATCATGCAGCAGCCATTTCAGTTGTGTCCACTCAACTTTGCTCCATTTTTGGCAATACTGCAATGATGGTTTAAGAATATCTTCTTAATGTCTAATGTCTAAACAGAATGTCTAAATAGAAGCCAATTAGTCATATTTATGATGGATGTACAAAGAACTCTTAGAGAACAATTTTGGTATTACTTCCGTGATATTTCATAGTTTAGCATGTACAAAAAAACATGAAGGATTTTTCAGTGGATGCTGATTCAATTAGATTTTGGGCTTTTTTGCAGACAATTTTTAGTTCAAAAATTCTGGTGGTAATCTGAGAAATAAATAGGTTAATACGTTATTCAAATTCTCATTCTTCTGTTAACAGATCTCAAAATGGCAGAGTATAATGCTAATGGTGGGATAAGGCCTACTTGTCATATCATGGAATATTTGGTGTGTTACAAAAATTTCTATTTGTTTGTGAGCTTTCAGCTTCAGACAAATGGCCTTTTAAGTAAGCGTGAACATTACCCTTGACTTGGGGAATGAATCTTGGGGAGAAAATTTCCCTATGATTATTTAATGAATGGGATCTATTCAGTTAGCAAGAATATGAAATGGAAGATGCCACTTGCGTATTTTGTTTTTATGGTTAGTATTACCATTCAATTTCTTAACCAGTCTTTCCCAATTGTATAGTTTTACCAATGCATTTCAGTATGTTGAGAGGTTTAATGATGAGTCAGTCATTCAAAAATCATATTAAGTCAATAACAGCAGGCTCAAGGCCTGTCTGTCAGCCAATGAAAATGCTAACTAGAAATTCACTGGTTTTGAGATGAATTGTTCCTGCAACTATTCTATTCTATTCTATTCTATTCTATTCTATTCTATTCTATTCTTCTATTTATTACTGTTTTAACCTATGATTTTTTACTTGTAGAAATGGGACAATACTTCAGTAGGAGATAAGGAAAGTATTTCATCTTAGCAATGTCTTTTAAAAGCAAGAAATACTCACTGTTTACTCTAGCTAACCTTGATCCTAAGTAAATTTCCATGTTATTTTTCCTCAGTCTTTGAAAATGTTCCAGAGGTAACAGGAAGGTAGTGCTTCGTTCAGTAGCTTGTTCTCTCTTACAAACTAAGTAGGTCACACTACCTATAGGAGTGAAGGGGCTAGAGGTGTGCTCATATACATCTTCACTCTTAGAACCAAAGCTGGAAACCTATCTTGCTTGGAATACATTTTCAGGGACAAAAATGATTTAGAAAAATGTCACCATACAATTAAAATAGAGTTTTAGATGGTCATTGTTCTTCATCCCAGCACCCCACAGTACTTACTGCTTTCTGTCCAAATTCTGCTTCTCCCATATGCAGCGACAAAGGATGAGATTTTATTATTGAGTCCTCTGCTTTGGCATGGTGCTGCCATGGTCATGGAAAAAAAAATGCACAAAAATTACATGCTGACTGTGCCAGATACATCCGAAGAAAATCCCTGTACAATAATGTGCACTCATTCAAGTTGTGCTATTCATATGGTAAGGGTGAGATTATACTTTATTTCTGCACTTGGCATGCCAAGGACAAAGTAGTGCTTAGCTCATTCTCTCTCTCACCTTCCTGCAGTGTGGCTGGAACAAACTTATTTCTTCTATTCTGGGCATAGAGAGATGTCCAGGAGGTTGATTCTTGACAAGGTGGGAAAAGCCATGTCTCTGCTGTTTCTGCAGCAGTCAGAGAAGGCTAGAGGCAGAGCCATGGGCTGCAGGATGTAGAATAATACTGCATGTCTTCCAGTTACAACAAATCCACCTCTGGTGTCATATGGAGTGCTGCAATTCTGCTGATTAAAAAGGCACCTAATTCACAGATTCCTAATGGCATGTGGGATACAACTGCAATGCCAGTAGTCTGCTTTAATGTGATACCAATTAAAGTTGACAACTCAACCTAATTTTTTTGTAATATTTTTGAATTGTTATTAGACACTTTCTGCTCCTCATTCATTTGTCCCTGTGCTGTAATGGTGAGTTCTACTTAAATAGCAATTAAAGTTTCCTGTTCTCCTCATTTCCTCTGCTCAGTTGACAATGTGCACTACTGCCAAATTTTGCAGAAGTTAAAATAGCAAGTTATAGAATGTTGTTTGAAATATTTGACTAATAGTGACTTCTAATGGCCTCTGCTTGTGGGTTTAGGCAGGTAAATGAATGGTGAGGGATTTTAGCGTCTTTCAGAATTTGGGCTGTACTTCACAAAGAGTTGCTAACATACAAAGTTTGCACAAGTGAAAGCAATATTACCTGTTCTACTGCACTCTGAGCATCTGTTCAAAGATAGATGTTGTTGATATCCAAGTGACTTGAACACAGTGTGTGCAATGTGGGCAGAAAGACTGGTCTATATATTTCAGCTGTTTATGCCTGAGTGAGTGCAACTTTGGAAATCAACAAAGTGGGGAGCAAAGAACCCCTCCTTCCTGTTGCAGAATTGGGATCACTCCTTTTTCTAGTATTTCTGGTATATTTTTTTTTTTCAGATCAGTTCCTTGACTATGGTTGTGGCACAATGCTACTGCATGGGCTTATGATGTAAATAAACATCTTCACTGCAGACATGCACTCCTTTTCTGGATGGCTGGGACGGCAGTGGGGGAACAAAGAAACGAAGTCATGCCCCAGTTCCTTTGGCTGCAACCTTCCCTCTATGAGCAAGTGAAAGAAAATTGCCCAGGAGTCATAAACATGTCTCTATCTGATGTGGCCACAATGTTGACAATTCTCCTATGTTTAAGCTACTGGATCTGCAGCCAGATATCAACAGCCTCAGGAGAAAAATTAGCCACACCCTCACCACAGAAAGTGTCTCAGCTGATGAAAACTGAAAGGATTTCTTTCACATCAGTGATGCTGTGGAGATTTCCTTCTGTCACAACAGCACTTACTTCCTAGTAGGTCTGCCACATAATATAATATCTGAAACAAGTGCATTACCTTTTATTTCTGTATGAATAGAAGTAATCAAAAGAGCTCAGGAATATTTTGCAACTGTAGTGATTTTAAGGAGGAAAGGGTAGAAATTTTTGGCAGGTTTCATTGATAATTCCAAGCATTTTGATATTTTTGAGAGGGAAAAAGTGTAAAGGTAACTAGTACTATAGAAACTATAAGAGGTATAGTAGTTTTACTTTTTTTTCCCCCCTTTAAAATTAGATCCATTTAAATGCATTCATTAAGTGGTGTGCTCCAGGCTCTGAGAGAATAGGGCATGCACCAGGAGCTTTGTATTCCTTTGGTTATTACTTGTTATGTAGAAATTCCAGTTTGCAACATGCAGGTTTTTTTTAGTTGCACTATAGAAAATACAGCCAAAAAAAATTAATTGCTTTCATTTGTTGTATCCATCCCTGATCATAAATTATTATGCAAGTGCTGTTTATTACACCCAAAATTTCTGTGGGATAAAGTAGTCTTACTAACCTCTATCTATTTAGAAATAAGAAAAGAAGGACTAGAACAGCATAATGATTTATTCTTGTATAATACTCTTTCTAAGAACACAAACTTATTTTTCAATGTCTTAACCTTACAACCATTCTTTGTTCACTAGCTTTAATACTCTGGCATCCAGATATCAGAAAAAAGGTAAATAGCTCCCAGGGAAGTGAGGCAAGTCAAATCTGGTACATATAAGCACAGTGCTTGTTTTCATCTAGTTTTTTTTTGCTGCTTGACAATATTTGTCAATACATCATTAGAACAAACAAATAAATTAAAATTCATTAAAAGGAGCTGCAAAATCAAGCATTCAAATGTTAGGTCTAATTGACTTTAGAAAGCTGTAACGCTTCAACTACCACAGCAGGATTAAATCCTGTAGTTTTGAAGGGTGCTGTACCAGGGAGGAGTAAGAAGCCTGGGTATAAAGAAACCTTGGGGGTGTAGAGTGGTTAACTTTCTTCTTAATTGATCTCCATTATATGTACTAATTTTGTTCGAGTAGGGCTTTAATTTTTTGACTGCCTGTTGGTTGTTTTCTTTGTCTTCACTGCCTGAGCACTGAGCTTTTCCTGAGCACTGGAGCCACACAGTAGGGAGTACCTCACAGACAGCTTGGGAAAGGGGTTAGGAGCAACCAGAGAGAAAATCCTCCTTACAATCAAAATCCTGGGCTGAAGCATGCACAGCACAGCCAGAGATTTTAGCTGCTAAGTTCTAGTAAGTCTATTAGAAAAACACAGTCTGAGGTTTTCTGTGGTGCTTTTACAGGCGTCTGCTCTACTTCATGAATGCACTAGACCTTTTCAGAGGATTGACTAAGACTTTTTTTAAGTATGGGCAAGATGTTTCCAGACAGCTCAAGCTGAAAATAATAAGTCTCAGGAGGACTTATTAGCTCAGGTGTGATTAGAAATCAAGCTGTCTCTGTGTACTTGTGCTGCACTGTGGCCAAGTGAACAATATTTCCTATTACGTGGTGTACTGAGAAGTGCAATGCATAAACATCCAACTGGCTACCACCAAAGCCATTTAGACCCTTCTGAAACTGGTGCTCATCTGGAGATAAAAAAAAAACCAAACCCGATGAATGCAAACTGATACCAAGTATCTCATGCCATCTTTTCATTGGTGAACTTTCCATTTGCAGAAAAAAGTTAATGCAGGTGCCAGTTGCTTACCAGGAGTTCAGCATCCAAACCCTTTTCAGGGTTGAGGACTACTGCCTGCTTAACTACAGAGGCTCTGAGGACTTTGATCAGAGGAATGGTTGCAGTTGCAGTTTTGCAGTCACTGTTTTAAAGTGACAAAAGCATACAGGATTCATAGTTCATTTCTTCCTAGATTTTCTTTATTTTTCTATTGTTTCCTGCTTTATCACTTATATGTCAACATTACCAGGCACAGTATTTTCTTAGTGGTGAAACTTTATGCTCTGTTTTTATGAACTAAAGCATAAAGTTTCACCACAAAGAAAATGAACTATGGTGACCATGTTCTTTAAAGCTGTAAGAGGATAATAAAAAATGAAAGGTGATGTTTCACTGCAGAAACAAATGGATTTTAGTTGTGACACTGGGAATGGCTTATTAGTTTGTGCTTTCTACTCCCTAATAGGAAGTCTTCATGGAAGGCTTATTTTTTATCATAGAATCATAGAATCATAGAATATGCTGAGTTGCAGGCGACCCTTCAGGACCAAGTGCAACTCCTGGTCCTGCACAGTGCCATCCCCAAGGGACACATCATGTGCCTGAGAGAGAATTGTCCAAACACCTTTTGAGTGCTGGTGCTGTGCTCTGCGTGAAAAAGCTCTCTCTGATATTCAACCTAAACCTCCCCTGAGTCAGCTTCATGCCATTTCCTTGAACCCTCTCACCGGCTACAAGAGTAGAGACCAGTACCTACCCCTCTGCTTCCCTTCTGATGGAAGTTGTGAACTGCAGTGAGGTCTCCCCTCAGTCTCCTCCAGGCTGAACAAATGAAGAGACCTCAGCTGCTCCTTGTAAGGCTTCTTCTCCAGAACCTTCACCATCCTTGTGGTCCTACTTTGGACACTCTCTAATAGCTAAGTATCTAATAGCTCAGCTTTTGTCAAAATGTACATAAGCACCTATGTATCAAAGTACTGGGAAAAAATCAGTGTAATCACAGCAATGTTTCCCTTTGTGCAGTTTCTGAAATGAAGCCCGGTTTTTCCTCTCTTGTTCGTTTCAGAAGTGTTGCACAAATGCACCCAGGACAATTGTATGAAAGTACTGAAATGAAATCTGATTTTTTTTAAACTACTGCTTTTAAAAAATGGCTTCAGTCTTCAGATATTTCACTTTGAGCAAAATACAGCATTCAAAATTCTGCCTGAATTATTGTAAAGAAAATGTAACCAATTTGATACAGCTTTTTGCATGGCAGTATTCGGCAGTTTGCACAATGCACATTTATGGAATAAAGAATACACGCCTCTGGAACCACAGGAGACGGGAAAGGAGGGCATTTAGTTTTGCCTCACATATGGATGTACATTGTTTTGTGTTGCTTCCCGACTGTTTTTTATTCTTTGTCTTCACTGTCTGAGCACTGAGCTTTGCCTGAGCACTGGAGCCATGCAGTAGGGACGTGTGCTGGAGAGTGTGCTCATCAAGCCATGGATGCTAGGAAGGCACTGAGGAAGGTGGAGTGAAGGTGAGATGAAGGCAGGTGGTTTGATCTTGGAAACCAGGTGTTTTCTTCTTTTGCTGGAAGTTTCTGGTTGTTGTGAGGACTCAGTGATTGAGAAGATGGTTCAAGTGGCTTGCTCATGTGTAACTGGGAAGAAAGCTTTGGTGCAGGTTTGAGAAGGGAGTAGGTTGGAAAAGCATTGTCATATGCAGTAGCTTGGCAGGTAAAGATACAGACTGGATCCTTCCTCTCATGTAGAAAGTGTTTGTTCTTCTTTACTTTGACTTCACTGTAGAGAAGGGATGGGTTGGGATAGTCCCATGTGGCTGCTGGGTGAAAGGAGTCAAGCTGTGAGCTGAGACTGCCACATGAAATGGATGTTTAGCAGCCCCAATCACAGTCTGAAATACAGCATTTGTCATTCAAGCTTTCACAGATTAAGGTGAAACAACAGCATGTCAGAACCAAATTCTTCTGCAGAGTCAGAAAATGTGACCTCAACTCTCCTGTCTAAATCTTCCCAGTTTTCAGTGTCAGAAAACATGTCCCAGTCAGTCTGGCAAACATGAAAATCTTGTCTGTATACACTATAGCTCTTACACTCTAGCCTGGATGGCAATTACGTGTTTGGCCTTCTGACACTAACTGTGTAGGTGAGCCAGAGCAGGTCTCCCATCTGTGCTTTGATCTGTAACATCCTGGCTCCTTTCCTGTATTGTGATCTCAGTAGTTTAAACTCAGGCTAAGGGCATGTAGGGGATATATAAAACTGCCCCCAAGAATGACTTCCATAAGCTTTGATTAACCAGTTTGGAGCCTTATCTTCTAGATATTTTTTAGGGAAGTGGGTAGAAGAGGACTAACTGTAGGGAAGTGTTCTATTTCATTCTCTGGCTGCTTAAATAAAGATGAAGCTGGCAAATTCCTTTTTCACTCCTATTACTGTTTTTCTCTTTTTGCTCATAACTCCCAAGCAATGTGGGAGTTATGAGCAAAAATAATAAAATGTTACAGTTTCAAAGGAAAATTGGATTATACTCACTTGGAGGGAGGGAAGGAAGAAGAAAACAGGCTTTATATTTTGACAGAATTCAATCCAGACTTTAAAAAATAAAATGAATAATTTTGCAATATTTTGTAAGACTGTGTTTTCTAAAGACACAGCTAATCAGATATGCATGCAAATTTAACACGGGTTGCCAACTCTCATGAATTTTTTTCTTTCTTTTTTTTTTTTTTTTTTTTTTTTCTTTTTGCTACAATTATGCGGCGTAAAAATTGGCCTCTTGTGAGAAGTTGCTGACAGCTCAGCAGTTCTGCTTCAGTGCTGGCTGCAGAGGGTGGGATGGCTGCCAGTGCAGGAAAGTGGAAGATGGCTTTGGATTGGCATGCAGGATGCTTCCAGTGGAGGCAGGTGTTGCAAAGCTTGCACCAGTTTCTGCTGTCCCAGGAGTGACAATCTGTGTGGCAAACCAAGAAGCCTGCTGCATCTCCTCACCCATCCTTCCCTATTACATTGGGTGAAATGAAGGAAAGAGAAGCAAAGCAGAAAGTGTAGCAGGTGCCCAGAATCTCTGTATTTCCCCATTTTACCCTCTATTTGCATGTAATCAGATCCCAGAGGGAAAAAGGGGAGGTGAGGATAAAGGGTAAGGACAGTTTGGAAATAATATTCATAATAATATTAATTTTGCTTGTGGGTTATAACCTTGTGAGGTTGATAATTTTATCAAATTTAGAGGGAGGTGTACATCTATATATGTACAATGCTATGTGTGTATACAGATATACACATCCCTGTATAATTTGATAAAATTTGCAACTTGAAAGAAAATGGGAGGCAATAAAGCATTTTAGAGTATTTCTCCATTACTTTGATATTTAAGTTCTGAAAAGGTAGCTATAGTTTTATTAATTTAGTCTCTTATTTGAATTTTGTGTAAAGTACCCAATTACCACTTGTAGGTATCAGTCTATTGATATTTAAAATCCAATGCACAAGTTAATTGCGTTTAGAAGAGAGATATGGTGTGGTTCATTTTTCTGTTATATTCTTGCATATGGTCTTGTTTATTTCAAGACAAGAACAGATCTTAGCTATCCAATATTACTACCTGTAGTAAGTTCTGATGAATGGCTATGTAAGCCAACAAAGCCTGTACAGAGATTTGGCCAATGCAGTGATTTGGTTTGTGCCAAACGGTGGCTGGAAGACAGACCTTCATGGCCTCACTTGTCTTATTACAGGGTTCCACTTGGTTCCATGGTCAGACTGGGAAAGTCAACCCATGTTGGACAGCCAGCTGAAATGAAAATTCTTGTTCATTTTTACCTATTAGTCTGCAGACAAATGAGGGGGAGGGCTAGGTGCTAAACAACCTGGAGTAATGAGTGCTAGGGTGACTCCTTTGCTGCTGCACACAGGGTGAGGCCTCCTGCAGTTGTGCAAAGCACAAATACCAAATCTGATCTGTCTGCCTGCTGCACCCTCATTTTGCACAGCTGTGAATTGCACGGGATGGGGGCCGGCAGCTGAAACAACGTATGGGCTGGACATGTGCCACAAGGACCCGAAGCAGATTTACTTTATTGCTGTGTGGCAGTGTCATCTTCAAGGTGATGGCAAGTCCATTCCCCAAGTCCGTGGGATGGAGGCTGGCTGTGTAGTACGGCGGCTGTGGCACCGTGCTCCAGCTCCAGGCTCAGAGCCCACGTTACGCCCAACCTGGAGCTGCTACGCCTCCCGAGTCTCTGCCTAATAAGGAACATCCCATTATGTGAAGCTTTTTGGGTGTTGCAGAGGAGCGTCGTCACATGTTGTAACTGAAATGGTGAGATTTGTTGCTCAAGCTATAATTCCCAAAGTGTGAATGCTTCCAAGCACTAATTTTAACTTAGAGACCAACGATTTGAAGACTATTTTTAATTTGAAGACTTGATTCTCTGCGCTAGGAAACTAAAGATGGATACAGTCAAAGGATAAATACAGTGTGCCTATTCTAACTCCTCGCTTTCTATTTTGATCACGTAATGAGTATTCAACCTGAGTGATTTGTATTGTAAGGGAATGTTGACTTCTTTTGCAAGCTATAATTGAAATTAAAAAGGGAGAGATGTAAAGCCTCAATTTTGTAGTAGATGAGTGGTTATATTATGGCTTGGAGAAGATAATGGTCCAGAAAAGCATGTCTGGTACTGCAGCCTTTGTACATCTTTTAGAGGGGTCTTTGAGGCCAGACAGCATATCAACGCTGAAGACAAAATGGATCACTTATGTATTTGCCATGAAGTAACTAATGTTTGACACTAAGTGTGTGTTACATCAAGACAGTAGCTTGTATTTTTCATTTACATATACAGAAGAGAAGCAGAATTATTTTAATTCCATGTCAAACACATCATATTTTTTATCTTTAGAACTTTATAGTCAGATTTCAATTGTATATAGCCACTTGGATTTGTGCTCAAAGGCAGAACAGAGCTCATTGAAGCTGTTTTATCTCCTGCTGTGGGTATCTTGAATCTTTTCAGAACATGGTTACTCATAGAAATAGTTAAAAAACTTACTGTTTTTAACGATTATTAGGGAATAATAATGAAAAGTAAATATGGAATTCAGACTCATGAATGGACATACTGCAGATCAGATGAGCTATGCTTGTGTAATCAGCCAAAGACATATTCAGTTTAAGCTCTGTCAAATTAACTTTAATTTTGAATTGTGAGTATTCAACTACTGATACATTCTTGCAATGAGCAGCTTATTAAATATCTGTAGGAGAGGATGCAAATGCATAAAGCATGCTCAAAAGAATTTTGAACAATGAATGCATTTATGGAAAACATGTTCTGTTCCTAGGCAATTCTTGTTGAGTAATAAGTGCTAAATTTGACTTAATTGCTGGCTATTATTATTCCTTACTGTTTCATGTGGTAAGACCATTGAAAATGACCCAATTTTGTGAATTGAGGATTAAATGAAAAGAAAGTGAAATAGCAAGGATGATTTATTTCATTTTCTGAGAAAAGCTTTTTAATCCACTGTGTAAAAATGAGGTGAATTCAAAATAACTTGGTAAACCTTCTCTGAAAAACAGAAACTTTAATATATTGTAATGGCATGAGATAATATAGAGCAGTGCAGTTAGTAAGTGCAACCAGCAGTGAGAGAGTGACTTTTGCTCTGAGTTTTTACCCAGGACACCTCGTTTGGTCCAGTTCTTGCTGGGCAGTGATCATTAGGTCTAACTAAGATTAGTCTGGTTGGGCAGGCATGGTAAAAAATTAGACTGTATTTAGGTAGTGAGTACATCTCTCACTGCTTTGCTAGTTCTTTGTTCTGTGGGCATGGGCAAGGTGTGGATGGGCATGTACAAGACACAGAAAAGCTCTAGTTGCATACAATACCTGTGGCTGATTTACCATGTTCCTCCCTAGGAAAATGACATTTATAAGTCATTGTACCTAAGAAAAGCATTGCATTTGTGGACTAAGGAAAAGTGACTGACCAAAGTTTTATCTTTCACTGTTGCTCTTTTCAACATGGAACGCATTAAAGATTATTAATATTTAGTATGACATCATAATAAAATATATTATTGATACAATTACAGCATTATAACGTATGTATGTAACATTATATACTATGCATATAACATGTCATCTTTTTTTCTAAAATAGGAATTTTATATTGCCCAGCTAACTGTTGAGATTTCTCAGAAAGAGGCATATGGGTTGTTAGAGAAGATTGAAAGAAATGTGACTTGCATTTGAAGTGGAAGGTGAACCCCATCTCTGGTACTGATGCAGTTCACTGAGGAAAAAATTTACTGTAGAAGGTTCCATTCTGCCAGAAGGATAAAATTATTTGCCAAATCCTCACAGTATTCAAACTCTGAGATATCTTGATGATCAGACATTGAGCTCTTTAGAAGTAGGGATTAGGGCCTTGAACCTGATATTTCATGGAAAATGCATGTAATCCAAACCCAAATCTGATAATCAAGATGGGTATGGAAATGTGCTCCATTAAGCTGTCTCACCTGCTATTTTCCCTTCTGTAGAGATTAAGTTGCTGATCTGCAGCTGAGTGGTGATGAAAGTGCAAACATTCAAGGGAAGTGCAGGCCCCACCAGCTGAGAAGTAAATGAATCAGTTTCATTGTAGTAAGGAAAACTGAGTGAAATCTACTGTCATCCTTTACCCAGACAGACCAATATCCAGTTCCTTTGTGCTGCTGGTCCGTATGTGTGTGTATACACACATACTCACACACACATAAAAATATGTAGGTATTTATATGTGCATCATCTTTTCACAGCCAGTCTGGAAGGCAATATGAAGAATTTAAAGAGATTCTATGTGCCATCACCTGTGCATATGTAGAGCTTTATGGCAGAAGGTAGTCTTTATGGTTCTCTGCTGCTTGATTATGCACTTGTACCTTTGAACACAATACCTGTACATGGTTTGACATGTCAAGAGGTGCAATTAAAAGGTGAGCTTTTGGATTAGCTGTTCCTAAGTATTGAAAAAGGAGGGTAAGCCTCACTGAATTTACATTTAAAAATTGTACAGCTGCAGATTTGATAGAATTGAATGTCATTATAATTAAAATGTTCTTTCTATAACATTTTCTGTTCATGCAATTAGAAAAAGGCTAACCTTTCTGTGAGTCCTTCTTGAAGAATGGCTTCCTTAGGGAGAAACTGAAATCCCTATTTTAATTCCCAGCCTTAATTACAGTTACATTAGTACCTTACATGGCAAACCTCTCTTTTTTTCTGCCTTTGTTTTTGCATTAATTGTTGGAAAAGATATCTTCTTATATGGCTAGGTGAAAAGTCATAGAACAGAGCAGCATCCCTCCAAAGCTGAGACAATTCTGGAAAACAAATGAATAGGATTACAGTAAGTAGTCATCAAAAAGGCTGAAGCTCTAATTTTGGGTTTTAAAAGCCTGCACTTTTCTTAAATGCAGGGATCTTGATGGGCAGTGTGCCAAGATTTTGAGTTTGATTTAATATAATCTGGAAAAGTAGTCTAAATCAGAGAGGAGTCATGACTGTTAGAGTAACATGTACCTGACATAAGCAAAGAGACCTTTTAGACTGTGGGTTGAAACCCTTAACCACAGATGAAAAAATTTCTGTGTTAATGCCTTAACCTTACATCCCTTACATGACTTGTATAAAAATTTGTAGCATACTTATATTTTAGGTGCATTATGAAAATACTATTGTGTATTTCTTTTGCTTTATTCATTAGAAAACACTGTTATGTAGCCAAGTTAATTTCACAACAAGTCCTGTTTGCTTTTATATTAACAGAAGCTTTTATGGATTATTTTGTAAATAGGGACCTGATTCTCTTTGTCATTGTCTCTTGATGATTCAATTCTCTAAGAGACAGTGAAAATAATCAGTTCCTGAGAGAATGAAACCAAAAGAGTCACACCTGTGCACATGAAATCATCCATGGAAGCTGCTTTAAAAATTTCTCACTAGGGGACAGGCTCAAAGACATGATTAATATTGATTCTGGCGCTTTTTTTTTTTTCTTTTTTTTTTTTTTTTTTTTTTTTGTGTATGAATGTGTAATTCAGGTGTGTTCAAGATTTCCCTTTTTTCTGAAGTTACAGTTAATAAGGTACTTCTGTCAGAAGGCAGTTCTGGTGCTGCAGAAGAGCTGCATTTACTACATCTGAGGGGGAGGTGAGATTCATATGCTGTGATTCATGGTGTGACTCTTGGGGATGGTGCTGTGCAGGGCCAGGAGCTGGACTCGATGATCCTTGTGGGTGCCTTCCAACTCAGCTTATTCTGTGATCCTGTGATTCTGTGATTACTGTCTGGCACAGTGTGGAGGGGGAAGGACAAAGCCAATCTGGTTTTTTTGGGGGTTTTTTTGAGGGCTCAGAGTGCACGTGATGTGTATGTGGGCAATGACGTTCAGGCCAGTTGCTGACTGTAGGCACCCACTGTGTGCTGCACTCGCAGGCTGCCCCTGGAGGTTATGCAGGCTCCATCCTTGGAGGTATTCTAGAGATAACTGGGCAATGCCCTGAGAAACCTGGCATGATCTTGGAGTTGACCCTGCTGTCTGGGGGAGGTTGGACCAGAAGCCTTCTGAGGTGCCTTCCAGTCCAGAGTGTGCTTTGGTCCTGTTTAGTGACCAGCAGCCGATTGCTGTTCAGCTGTCCTGCAGCAGCAGAGCAATCTCCTGCCTGCTGCCTCCTGTGTTCACACAGCCAGAGGGATTCTACAGTGATATCCTGGCACACAAGGTCAGCCTTGGGAACACTGGAAATGTGCGGCACGCCAGTAATCCAACGTGAATTTCAACTTAAATACAGCCTCTTCGTCATAGTAAATGGTTGGTGTTGGCACTATGCTGCTGAGAGATGAACTGGATCTTAGCATGACTTGGAAAAATCTCAGGATTTTCAAAATGCTGCCAGACTGTCATAGATCTGAACGGTCATTTTCCCCAACAGCAGTGCTGGAATATTATTTTTACTTTTTTTCTTTTTTTTTTTTTTTTTTTTTTTCAATCCCACTCTTAGTAATTTGAAACAGTAGGACACAATTTGTTCTATATTTCATCTAGAAAACTCTCACACATTGGTTATCACCGCATTAAGTTAGTTAAGTCTAACTGGTCGCACTTAAAACTTTTTTTTTTTTTTTAATTATCAGGCATAGATATTTTTCGGCACTGAGTTCATTTAAATTGCATTTTGTTTGAAATAAATATTCAGGAGTGGTTTTTCCACTTGGCTCTTAGAAGAATATAAATATGGTTGTGTTGCAAAGTGTTCTTTGCCGGAGGCCCTGTTTTTTTATAATATTACACTTAAAATATAAATAATTCAACAGGTAGACATATCAATAGTTGTTGACAGTTTTTGGCCATCAGGCACAAAGAAAATAAATTAAAAAATTTTTATTTAAATAAGGCTCTTCTAAACATGGGACTTTTTTTTATTATTTATGTTTAGGGGTCAGGTGGCATTCAGGTGATAAGATACTCTTCCTTTTATGAATTCCATCAAAACGTCCCTTTTTCACTTTACAGAGAGTTCCTAAGTTCAGTTAAATTGTGCAAGAAGTATTTTGCCTTAATTTGCCTTAAAAATCATGTCATCTATATATCAGATTCTGTGAAGTATCAGATCTTCATTATAGTTTATTTTTTAATAACATGATGATGTAGGTAATAGAATGAAAGCATTACTTACATGTAATTGAATACCAAAAGTTTTGTATGAAAGCATTTCTTTTTTAGCACAATAATAGTATTCTTCTGTGTTAAAATTTTATAAATATGAATTTCCTTTATATTTCTCAGCACAGTTGCTTGTCTTGAATAGGTAAGATATCCAGCCTCATACAGAGAGGTTCAATGCATATCTGTAAGCAGAAATCTTCCAGGCTAGTATTTAGATAATATGGATGCAGATAGCAACAATTTAAGTCACACCATGTACTGATGGTGTGTTCACTGGAAAATCAGATGTATTTAAAACTATAACATTAAATTGTTTAAAAGTACTGGGAAGCATAGAGAACAGTACCTCTGCATCTATGCCCACTTCAGTACAGCTGAAGTATAAAGGGAGAGATCCTAAAGGATAAAGAGTATTGCAAACGTGGTGATGTCTTCACATCAAAAGAAGAGGATCTGAAGAAGGTTCATTCTGTGCAGCATCTCATACAAAGCCTGCTAGAGTTTATAACAGATCCTAAAAATTTCTTGGATTTCACTTCAAGCTTGTGAACCATAAGTAATACACTAGATCTGGGGATTTGCATGTTGAATTGCAGGTCTGTAATCTGCTAATAGCTTTCACTTCATGGTTGGCAAAATATTTACAGAAATTGCCAATGTCTGCAAGAACACTTTGATACTTTGCCATGGAAATATACTTAATGCAGCATGTTAGATTTTTCTGTTTGTTTTCATGGATTATTTGTTCACAGAAGATAGGGAATATAAGCCCAGTTTTGTAAAAAGCTGAACTCTTACTGACATTCATAGGAGTAAAAGTCACTCAGTACTTTATAACACTCAGTATCTTGCAATATCACAGTTTATGTTGTTGGAATAAAATATGACAGGCTAAATTGAAGGGGATTTAAACAGTGTATGCCATTACTACTTCTTGTGTTGGAAAGAGGAGTGGTGAGCGAAGCTTAACGCAATGAAGCCAAAGCTTGGTTTCAAGCACAGCTGTTAGTAGTTCTGATGATAAAGCTGTCCAAAGAATGGCAATTCTCACTGGCAAATACTTGCCTGCTTTTCAGAGACTTGCTACTTGACTAGGTTATCTAGCAGCATTCATGACCAGGCTGAAAAATGTTAGACTCAGGATCATCTGATCCTGCTGCTGCGTATGTTTCCTTTACAGATTCAAGGATTGGAATTTAAAGGACTAGTATAGTGTTGTCATAGAAGTTAATCAGGAAGAGAGAGTCAGGGTTGGGAATACAACACGTAGAAGTCCATAGTTTTAATTACGTCTCATTACAGTGCGATGTACTGCGTACTACAACTGGTACATGACATTCTCAAGCAATAGGCAGTATTTACAATACCCTTTTGGGATGCTTATTTACTGGCTCCTTGAAGCTTGTGGATATTTCCCAATATAAGTATTCTGTAATGTTGTAATAGCAGAATACTCATATAACACGTTAACTAAGAGAATTTACATTTTATTTTAAAAATTGGAACTCTGCATAAGTCATACCATAATTTTGTAAATGATTTTATCTGAATTGTGGGAGCCAAACACAGATCAAATACTAGAATTCTCAATGTTGCAGAGTGGGGTGTTTTGGTGTTTGAAATTTGTGAGGTTTTGTTACTGTGTTGGATTGTATGTTTGAGTCAAAAAAAAAAAGAATTTCAAACCACAATCGGTTGCCCAAAAGCTGCTTTCTGATAACTCTGAGACCTAACCTGCTTGCACAGGAAAAACAAAATTCAGACATTTGGGGAACACAGCATCTTCTGTGTCTGAAGAGTACAGTAAATCCATCTGTTCAGAAAATCCTTGTGAAAAAGCAGACAAAAGGTGAATTACCAGCCATCCACTACTATTAATATGGAATGTCATAAGGTTTGTACCAAATTTTCAAATTTAACATCAGAAATCATGCTGGATGTAACATGAAAGATGGTAGCTGGCACAGCAGAGATAAAGTATGTTCCTCTTATTTCTGTAGATTTTCTGGAGGGTTGGTGACACAGCCCACCAGAGCTTGTGCTAGCTCAAAGAACCCCAGCACGGTACCAGGTGTGGGAACAACTGCAGTGTGGGGTTTGTGCCCACAGCTGAACCTTTAGAGCCACTTGCTGTACAGTGGAAGGGCTCTCACTGCAGTCAGGGGTGGGGAAAGGAGAAGGAGGAGGCTCTCTGCTGCTGAGGTTCCAACAGGAGATTTATTCAGGTTGAAGGGGCCAGGAGCCAAAGAGCCCCAAGCACTCCTGTGCTCAGGATTTTATCCAGCACCAGAGCAAGGGGTGGGTACCAAACACAAGGCAGGGAGGGATCAGCAGAGGCAGAGTGAAGGGGTCACAGCATTTCTTTGGGGCCAGCTGGGGCAAGTGGGAGCAGAGGGCAGGGCACAGGGTCCAATGGGGCATCGAGGTTTAGGAAACACCCAGGAATGCCCAGGGGGAGGAACGCTCAAAGGATTGGTCCAGGGCTGGAGTGACATGGAAGGTGCCAGAACAAGGGGCAGGGTAACAGTGATTGACAGGGAAGGAGCTGGAACAAGGGGTGGGGAAATGTCATACAAGGTAATTTAGGGGAGGATACAACTTCAAGAATAAACCAACTCGGGGAGAACATGGGGGAACATAAGAACAAATCAATAACATTAAAAATTTAACAATAGGCCACATAACCCACTTACATAACTTACATAACCCACTACAACATGAGGAGGACACCTTTCTACCTCATAGCTGTACTGAAAGGACAAATATGTGCTGGATGATGTGCTCAGAAGTGATGCAACTTTTTGGTGTATTTATACCATGACTTTTGCAAAATCTTTTGCTTTTGACTTGCCTAGGATAGTGCCATTCTAATACAGCCAAATGCTAATAATTTATTAAATTACATGGGTTTGGATACAGTTTTTTTGGGACTTCAGCTTCTTGCCTTCACACCAGAGTGTGCACATTTAAAAAAAAAAGTGTTTTTTTGCCACAGCTGTGAAATAACTTGTGGCTGGGAGCCACATCGACAGCGAGGAACAATGCCTCAGGGGGTTCTGTGCATCACATGTGTGTTTTGTGAAATCTGTTTCTGGAACTACTGCTGTGCTATATTTCTAAGACTAAAGAAAGGTACAAAGAAAACATGACAGAAGTCGGCACTGCTATTGGAAACCCACTGGAGTATAAAGGATCTGAGTATTGTATGGATATCCCTATACCAATATCATGTTATGAGTTATGGATCTCATTTTGGAGTAAAATGTGCCTACGCGGGTCATTTAGCAACCTTAATCTCATTTTATAAGAGAGTAATTTATAAATGTCATGATCTCTGAAGTAATGAAATTGCCTTGTATACATTTTGTTTGTACAGGGTTCACTCACAGCCAAAGCATTGCATGTTTTGTAATTTATTAGTGTTATGTTCATCATTTTCTCTAATTTAAAGCTTATAACTGGGCATTGCCAGCAGTCTTTACAAGGATAAGAAAGAAAATCTGAAAATGGTACATATATACATATATGTATATTTATTTTTTTTCACCGGTACCTTGTTCCAGTTGTTTCCGGCTCTGAATGTCTCTGAATGTTTCTTCTCAAAGCTCATGCAATCTTATAATTTATTGACAGGTACAGCCAATTTCAGGTGCATTGCAGTACTTTGCCTGCATTTCCTTAAGGTCATACAAAGCCATAAATGTCAGAATTAATTTGATTACGTACATACTGCTTATGTTTTAAATATTCTTAGAAATAATCTATTTCAGTGGGAACAGCCAAATGCTTATGATTCTAAGTGTGTAATTCCTAGCATTCTATGACATATTCAAAACTCATTGAGGGCATATAATACCCACTATTTTTTAAGGTGGCTTAATGCTTAGTACACTATTATTTTTTTCTCAGTTATTTAAAGGCTTCTGCTAGTAAATTTATTTCCTATTATTGATGTTTAGCTGTATATTCAGTAACCAATACTTTACAATTACTAGGGGGGTTTGTTTCTTATTTACACATATTTTTCTAAATACTTATACAATTTAAGTTCTTAATTTTAGTTCATTCCGTTCAATTGCTTGTTAACATTTAGAATAATGCCAAATATTATGTCCTTACACAGGGTTGAACAATGTCAAAGCAACTCTTTAAGTTAACAATTCCAGGCTGCTGAAGCACTGTCTTACACAGCAGGCCACTAAGCAAAGCTTGTATTACTCTGCTTATTTAGCTTCAGTCACAATTTCCTTTCTGGAAAACAATGTATTTCTGATTTTCATCTTTCCTATTGCTGTAGCTGCTGCTGTTCCTTAATATTATCATTTGTATTGTATTGTCTGGTCAAAGTCAGGCTTTGTTGCTAGCAATCTTTTGCACCTGTATACTTAATTAGTATCCCTCACTCATTCATTATTTCATTATCCATGAAAAATTGCAGCCTCTTTTCTTTATCCACTTGCAAGCTGCTCTGCCTATTATTTATCCCCATTCTTTTGAAAAAGGCTGAAAATTAGGTGTGTTTCCACCTTCCCTAGTAACTGGAGAGAAAGATCAAACAAGTATTTGCTGTTGGGTCAATACTGCTAGCTTCTGAGCAATTAGCCAAGTGCATGAGCATCATTTTCAGTGGGGCCACACAGATGAATTGTAGAGCTGAAGATCTTCAGTGGGCTCAAAGCTAGTATAGCTCAGGCTGTTGTATACACCTCTACCTGTGGAAACCTGAATGTATTTCTCTAAAGTGTGACAGGAGCACCAAGAAGTTTTTGGAAACATGCAGGTAGCATGATACCTGGTTTATGAGGCCTGGAAACCCCTTCTCTGTTCTCGCAGTTTTCCACACTCAGGCTTTTTTTAATATTTCTCTCAGAGAGGCGGCGAATATATCCAGTAAACCAAAAAATGTGTTTATGTCCATGTGGGTGTATATAAAATCTTGAATCTGTCATTGGTTTCTAAAGAAGAAAAGAATTTTCCACAGAAACCCTGATAGTAATAAGACTGAAGATTGTGATTTCTTTGCAGAAAATTATAGAACTATGGAGGCATAAATCTGTGTTAAAGATTAAAAAGACCATTTTGGAGTCTGCAAATGCAATAGTGTTTGCTTTGGATCAGAACCAAACTGTGAATTCTGTGATTTCTGTGAAAACAATTTTATATTGAAAGGGCCTTCTGGGGGCTTTTAGGAAACTTTGCTTTTTTTTGTAAACCAGCTTCATTTCTACAGCTGTAGTTTCTGAAAAATAAAAAAAATTTAAAAAAAAACCCCAAAAAAACAGAGAGAGAGAGAGAGAACTCATAGCTATTTTCTTAATTCAGACTCTGACAAGAAATATGATGACACGTGATTTGTACCTTGCACAGAAGGGAAAAGAGAGACAAAGAAATCACAAAAGTAGCTTGAGCTTAATAGCTGGTTTTGGCTTGGCTGTGTCCATTGGTGAGGATCAATAATGCCAAGAAGATTTTTTTTGTCTTCCTGCTTTCTGCTTATCTCAGCATTCATAGAAATCACTTTATGCATTTCCTTCTTCACTTGTAGGTAATTAGATCAAGTAATATAGCTATGCTTTGATCTATAGAGCCAAAGTGCTCAAAAAGAAGAGCAAAGGTGTATCTTTCTCTGCTTTTCGCTTCATTTCAGTATTACTCAGGTACATTGCACCACACAAAAAGTGCATGTCAGTGACAATTACTGTCTCTACTTCCAAAACAGTAACAGACTTATACAATTCTTTTGATTTCTTTGGGGACAGTAGCTTTTACAATTTTCTGTGAAGGTTGATAATTTTTTCTTCTTCTAGGAGTTAGTTCCAGCTCTCAGTGTGATGTCAAGAAGGAGTTCTAATGCTTTTATGAATGTCACTGTTGAAATTGGCAGCCCTATTGCTGTAGTGGCATGCAGGTGTTCTGGAGGATCACATGAGTTGATTTCATGACACTCAGCTTTTAAAGAAGAGATTTTGATACTATGGAATTTAGCTCATCATTTAGCAGGGCAGGCAGGTAGTGATGCACTTAATCATATGCTATTGATTTCTCTCTTCTGACTGAATTAGTTCCTTTACAGATTAGAAGCATCATAAAGAGACGTGGTTGTAAAGGTTACTGAAAACTATAGCTATGTTAATAATATAGAAGCTTTACATTTGAGGCCATTAAAGCTCAGCTTTCATTTGACGAGATCAAGTCCAATCTTCTTTAAATCCAGGAAAGTGGAAGGTGTTTTTTATTGTAGTGGTTCCAGTTAGATATTCAGAAGCAGACATAAATTCAAGTGAACAGCCTAGTTACTGGTCTCAGGACAGACATTCATTGTGGGGAGTGCTATTATGGAAGAATCTGTGCACTTCCCTCTGCTTTTCTCCTTGCCGGCCTCATTTTAGTCTTCCTAAGATTCAGTTCTTCAGGAGACTGAGCTAGCAGTGCAAAGTATATTGACTAGGAAACAGTTACTTTCAGGTTTCTGGGAACCATGCTGGGCTTTATTTATGTGTGTGTTGGAGACAATGTTTCATACTCATGAAAGCAGGTTGCCTCATCCTGGCAAATGCAAGAGTTTCCAGTAGGAATGGGGACATTGCAGTCACGGACAATTCTGCAGTGCAGCATCCTCTTTCTAGGTTTTCATGTGAATGAGCTGAAAGAGAGGAAAATAATTCTTCATTAGGGGGCTTATATTTATTGTATTATTCTTGACAGGAGAATGAGTTTTATTTTAGTGAGGGAGCTGAAGGAATTTTCTCTCTCCCACTCAATTCATGATAACCCCTGAGCTCTAATACAGTGCTTATTGTAGCTCTCTTACTCTGGCAAACTGCTGGTATGCAACCAAAGGCTCCAAGACAGACCAGTGCAGAAACTATTTGCACCAAATTCGTGGTTACTGTTTAACTCCCCTTAAATGCTGCTTGATTCCTTCTGTGTGCTGCCAAAGAAGCATGAAAGTCTTGAATGCAGAGTGAAGAATTTAAGCAATGCTGTGGATGAGTTTCATATGTACTGAGGGCATTTGCAAAATGATTGTATGCATGACAAGGTTGGCTGAATTAAGAATTCTGAATTAATTTATCATCTGTCTGATTCCTCTTACAGCCTTGGAATGTTTGCTTTTTCATAGCAAATAATTGTAGCTGCCACAGCTTTACTGTTTTATTTTCAATCCAACGTGGCTAGTCAGGGAAAAAAAAAGAATCATCACATTCTTTCCCTCTTCTTGTTTATGTCTATGCCTTTGGCTCAGAGTATGTTGCAACAAAGAACTCCACTGAGTCACAGCAACATGTTGGTTACCTCATCACAGTGTGACACAACATTTTGTAAAAGCACAGGTGGTATGGTACCTTCTTATTTTGAATACCACTTGGCTAAGAAACCTTTTCTAACAATTTACCTATTGCAGTCCAGTGTTTCATACTGGAATGAAAAAAAAGTGTTACCTAGTGCAGAGAGTATCCAAGGAGCCACCATCAACAACAAGGGAAAAATGAAGGGCTAAGCATGGGAAAGCAATGAGTTAAACATAAGAAGCCAGTCAAAAACATGCACATATTGTTTATGCTTCAAAATATGTCCCCATTCTACACCATGGTTTGTTTTGTAAAAATGCAGGTTTTGTGTCTTGCGTTTATTTCTTAAAAAAAAGAAAAAAAATAACTAGACCTTTGGCCATGGCTGATTGTGAATCTATTGATACATGTCTCTGCCTCTCAAAATGCTCACTTCTGCTTCCCTGTCCCTCTGCTCCCCAAACTCTTTGCTGGTAGTCATATATTGGAGATATGGATGGCTTGAACAAATGTCAGAAACTCGGACTTGTCTCTTGAACACACAAAGCTTTATGATTTTACTGCTTTAAGGGCACCCTCGGACCATGGGTTGCTTCCAGAAAAAACATCTTTTATCTACCCATTTGACAAGGAACTGTACACCTGCATTTAAAAACCCCTCCAGCTTGCCAAGGCACATCCTCCTGTAATACAGGAGTCAAATGGCAGTCATAGTGGCTTTAATGAAATTAACTTTTTTCCAAGAACAACTAATCTAGTCTAGGATTTTTATTTGTTATTACTGTTGTGTCAGAATTTTTACTGCAGAAACATTCCATGTTTTGATGGAAAATAATTTTCATCTGTCTGAAATTTGGTGTGCTAGCTCAGCCCTTATTTAGACATCTAAATAAACAGATTGGTTTTATCAAAATATTCATCATACTAAATTCAGCATACTATAAAACTAGAAGCCATTGTACCAGGACTTGGTTTTCATCACTTTTGGAAATACGGCACTTACATTTGATTTAGGAAGGTGACTCTGTACAATCATATTTTAAAAACTGGTAGTTTAGTGCATAATAATATGTAGTTCAGAGCTCTGTGTCAAAAAGACACCATCTTAAAATAATCTACCAGCAAGTATGTCTTTGTCTATGGCTGTTTTTTATTGCAATGGCCTGGCTTTTCTTGTTTTTTTTTTTTTTTTTTAATTTAACATTAGAAAACCGGTTGCTACTGCATTTGATTTTTTTCCTACCTCTTTCTAAGCTGTGTCAAATGTTCTACATTACAGCCTGCACTGTCAAAATATCATCAGTGTCTTGACACAGTTTTAAAGTGGGAAGTCTCAGCAGCTGAATGCAGATTGGCAGTGCAAGTAATGCTAACTGGGGACAAAGAAGTTAAAGAGAAAGGTAGAGGAATTTCAGTAACACATAATTCTGAGCTGAGTTTAAGACAAAAATGAGGAAATATACTAATTTTCTAGGTTCTAGCTGATACATGCTGGTTTGCTTGGGTCAAGGGGTCTTTGAATTGTTGTCAGCAGATTGCAGGAAGTCTTTGAGGCTACAGTAAGTGACACAAAGCTATCCTGTGGAAGCAATCAGATTTGTCTTTGCTGACATCTCCATTGGCTCTAATATAGCGCAGTGGACATTTTTGGTCTTAAGTGGTACCCCGAATCCTCAAACACTGTTGTGCTGCTGGCTGAAATAAAAAAAACAGGGGGAATGGCACAGAGGTAAGAAAGACAAAGAGTAAGATCCAAATATGCTTAAGAGGGTCCTAGCAATGGCTTTTGGAGACTTTTCATAGCATGAAAGTTGCTGTTTTGAGTGGAACAGAAAGAGCTATCAAGGGAAAAAAAGTGAAATCAAATAATCACAGGTACAAATGGTAGAATAACTTTTTGCCTTCATAAGTCCGACAGGCTAGCAAATAAGATCATCATTCAGGGAATCACAGGCTATGAAAATGAGATTTAAGCTTAGACCAAATCTACCTGGAAACATGGTGACATCCTAATTACAACAACATATCATAATTATAGTAAACCAGCTTAATTTTCATGACTAGGTAATAAAAGATGGACTTTGTCCTGCAGCAGTGTTCTTTTGGCAATGTCTCATCCTCAGTTCCCAGATGCAGGCACAAAGGACACCCTCTTCATCCCAGAAATGGCATCTTTAGAGAAGCTAAGGAAGATTTAGCATGGAAGGGCTGACTGATTAAAGTTTATTGACATCTTTTAGCTTGTATAAATGTTATCCTTTCAATAAGTTAACAAATTTAAATATCTCATGTCTTTCTGTCCTGCAGTGCTTGTATTACATGGCTTTGTTTTATTTGCCCTCTTCTGCAATTAATTTTTTAGGTAATGGTGTTCTGTGGGTTGCTTCATTTCATTCCAGAACTCATTTGGTGACCAGTTTTACTTTCCTTCTCATTTGAGAGTCATCACTTCTCTTCTGCCTATAATTCAATGTGTTCCTCCTCTGCTTAGTGGTTCAGGAGAAATGTCAAGGTTTGACAGCAATACTTTGGCCCAGACTTGGTTAGGAATTGCTAGTTAGACTTAGAAAAAATATTTTTTCATAACCTTCTTAAGCTCCTTCTCTGCAGGTGCTAGATATGTAGGTTTGTAGTGTGCTGAAGGAGGTCAAAGGGCTGTGCCAAGTATATGTAGGAAGGTGTGGGAACATTGCTTTAGAAATATTGAGTCAATCAGAGCAGTGAAAACTGACAGCATATGCCAGAAGTAAAAGCAAGGTAACCCAACATGAAAAGTCCGTCTGCATAATGTGATTGCTGACTGTTGGACTTGGTTTGCTATGGCTGAGGAAATTAGCCTAATAAGCACATAATGCTTGCCTCAATGTGCTTAAGAGAAGGACATGATATGTTTAATTTCTGCCAGAAATAGTCTGTAGCTTCAAAGTCTTTCATTATTTCTACTCTAAGAAACTAAAAATTAGAAAGTCATGCTGTACAAGCATTTTGAAGAAGTCAAAGAAACAAGAGGAGTGTGAAGTTGTAGTATATCTTTTATAAACTGTACATGATAGCGGCGTGAAATTCAGGATACACCACC
>CM031857.1:78792656-78806003 GCA_018697195.1 Certhia americana | reverse complement strand
ATGTTTTTGGTTTTTCTGGGTTTTTTTGAAGAGGATCCTGGCCCATATGTAAGAAGTTGTATGCATAAGAGCTTGATCTGCCATGTAAGATTGCTGGTTCAACTCCATTTAAGGCCTGCCAGCCCTTTTTTTTTTTCCATATAATTGACCAAAATGAAGTGTCAGTCAAATTGAACAGATATGTCGATTTTGTTGGTTTTCCTGTCTTTTTCATGAGGAAAAAAAAGAGAAATCCTTGGATGTTTTACTTGTTTTATCATTTCAGCAGCTGGGATTGCTTAATCACACAGCCATACTTCACTAGAGTCTCCATATGGCATATGAATGTAGGAAAAGCAAACTATACATCACATGCTTTCTCCTCTGTAATTTCTAGACTAGAATGTAATAGAAAGGGTCAAAAGCATTCAGTGGAATAGTTCCTTCAGTTGGAAGGGACCTATAACCACCATCTATCTATCTAGTCCTGTTGCCTGACCAATGCGGGGCTGAGCAAAAGCTAAAGCATGTTGTAAACTGCATAATTCAAATGTCTCTTAAATGCTGACAGTCTTGGGGCATCAACCACCCCTCTAGGAATCCCATTCCAGAGTCTGAGCACCCTCTCAGTAAAGAAGTGCTTCCTAGTGTCCAGTCTAAACTTCCCCATGTGCAGCTGTGAGCCATTCCCACATGTCCTATTACTGAGTACCAGGGAGAAGAGATCAGCACCTCCCTCTCCATTTCTCCTCCACAGGAAGCTGTAGCGTGCAGCAAAGTCTTCTTCAGCCTCTGTTTCTCCAAAGTAGACCAGCTTATGAGTGCTTTAGCCTTCCAGCCCTGTTTCTCCAGCTTTATTGCCCTCCTCTGGAAGCATTCTATGACCTTCACATCCTTCTCAATTTGTGGGACCCTAGGCTTGGCTTTGATTTATTTTCTTTTCCCAAAGTTACATCTTTCAATGTCTTTCCTTTCATCACCTTCCCTTCACTCTTCTGTTCTCTCCTTGTTCTAACTTTTTTATTTTATTGTATAGAGATGGCTGCACTCATTTTTTGCACAGTAGCTGTTGATCTAATGGTGTTACTGGAAGGTGAGAAGCTGAAACAATGAGCAGTGCGTCACTGGTAGCTTTGACCTCATTTCTTTTTAATTCTTTTCTTATAGTCTGAGTAAAAATCACTCAGAGGAGTTTGAAGAGGACACACCTGTGCACTTTCTCAACCTATTTGCACATGTGAAGGTGGCTTCGGAAGTCTCTGGGCTTGGCTTCCAGTTCCACCTTTCTACCTCTCTTGTGATTGTTTGGGTACATGTAGTCTGTGGATCCATTCTGAGCACCAAGACTGGGGAATATTCTATGTTAAAGACAATTTTTCAGAAAAAGTGCACAACTGATGCATCTAAGAGCTGTGGCAGATGCACAGGGACCTAAAGTGAAAGTAGGCTTTGGCATTTCTTAAAATGACTTTGCCTCTGAGAACAAGTGTTTGTGAAACTACGTCCTGACACAGAGAAACACACACACACGCAAGCACACACAGATGTCCCTCATGCAGTGATGCAGGGACTGTACAGTGCCCCACCGCCCCTTCTACTGTGCTCCACAAAGTAGGTATTTGGGGAGACCTCCCTTTGGCAGGTAGGACCAGCCCTTCTGGGCTGCACTGCAGTTGCCTGAGCAGCATGGTCTGGTGGCAGAGAATGGCAGCTGGAAGAACAGGCTGTGATGGGAAGTACCCGTGGGGGTCCCAGAACTGCCCACCTGGGACTTGGGATGCCTGCCAGAGGGCTGTTTCCAGGGCACAATTCTTTCCCACACATCCTGCTTTGAGGCTTTCTAGTGAGCTTCAAAATGTTCCACCTTGAACCCGGTGTTTTTAAAGAGGTTGTGGAGTGATAAGAAGTAGTAGGACTTAATGCTGCTACCCAGGGAAAGAAAAATCTCTGGCAAAACATTCCTGGATTTTTTTTTTCTTCATAATGCTGTAAAGCATTTGTTTAATAAGAACTTTTTTTTTCATCTATGATAATCTTTTTTCTTCTGTTTGGACTTGCACTTCAATATCTGTCCTTGAGACCTTTCCATTCATTGTTTCCTTTAAGCTAGGGTTTTATGTTCTGAAACTACTAATATCAAAATAGGTCAAAATAATATTAATCATCTTCCCAGATACTATTGCAGTGACATATACATAGTTTTCTAAGAATAGCTTCCTGCATGAAGGAAGTAAAAGAGTTGAGATGACCTTTTCTATTATTGCTGTTTGTTTTTCTCTGGTGATTGTGGAATATTTGTACACTTAGCAGGGTTGTCTGGTTTTTAAACCAGTTTCTTCATGTATAAAACTAAATCTTTTTTTTTTTGGCGTTTTTAATATTTTTTCCTTAAAAGATAATTAATAAAACATCTCATAAATTAAGACCAAATTAAACTGTATTTGTGGTAGGAACACAGTATCTGTATTCCACCATAAAAATAGGAGAAGAAATACAAAGATATTCAGCTTTTAGGCAATGTTTTCTGCTGTGTATTCTAAGATCAGATGCAGGCTCATAGCAGATTTTTATGCAGGTTGATTGCAGGAGATCACTTGGCAAAAGTAATATATCACCTTCATAATTTGCTTTGGTCACCTGAAGAATGTGTTGATAGAGAGAACTGTAAAATATATTTCCTTCTTTGGTTTTTCCTTTCTTCCATTTACTTTTTATAAATTTCACTGATAGAAAATCATGTCTCATTTGAAATCCTCACAGTTTCTTAAAAATCTGCCTTAAAAACTGCCTATTGACTGTGTTAATACAAAAGAAATATCTATCTTAGCTGTTGATAAAGTGTTTTTTAAAAGCATTTCTCACTGTGATATCTAGATTCTGGAACTTCATTAGGTAAATTACCAAGATTCATTGGCATCTGGAAAGTGACAATAATGGGTTTGAATGCTGTGAGATAGCATGATTTCATGAGATTTACAGAGTCACAAATGTAAGTAATTTGAGAAAATTTAGAAAGGAATTATTTCTGAACATTTGATGTCAAGCTACTCATGTTTATAGAATTTTACTGATTAGCAGGACTTAAATCCCCATGATATGAGATACTGATGTGATATTTTAGTTTATAACAGCGAATAAGGAGAATATGGGAGAAAACCAAACTGACAGTAGTACTGCTTTGAAAGCTTGACTATTAGCTCTTCTCTCCACTCTGTGCTCAAAGTCTGTGTGATCAAAGACTGTCTGTGGGCTTCAGAACAGCAGGACCTTCCTGGCACTTTAGAGGAGGTCCCTCAGTTACCCTGCAGAACCAGAGACTGAAATTCTTCCCATGATGAAGCTAGTCAGTTGAGGGAATATGATCACATGTGGGATGTGCTGCAGAATAATGAATGTCTGAAGTCACCATCAGAAGGATCCCCATGCATGTCATTGGCTGTTGGGTTAAAAACTCACCAAAATACCTGGCAATGGGTTGAGTCCCAGGGCTGGCCACAGTGTTTATTGTTAATCTAGGTTAATAATGCTTGTCTTTCCAGAAAGACTGAAATCTGTTCTGTATGAAGCATTAACAGCAAAATCCCTTCTGGCTCAACAAAGAGACAGAGAAAGGAAAAACACTACACACAATATTTAATATAATGTTTTTCTGATTAACATTGAAAATTTAATTAATTTCTTTGTAATGTTTAATTAAATATTCTTTAGGTTTTGAGACAATATTCTTTCTGTTTCTTCTATCTACCAATGTCCAGGCCAGGTAAATATTTTTTAAGGTCAAATTGTGGTGCAAGAGACATTTTAAAGCAGTACTTTAAGTATAGGGTTTCATTAGTACTGTTGACAGAGTTTAAGCTTTCCAACTGTTTGTTATTCTCAAATTTAAATGAGAATAACAACATTTGAATGTAGATTCTAGAGACAGAAGAGACTGTGTATAGCGCACACACATACACATCTATTTAAACTCACATAAAAGTAGTTTAAGAGATGAAGAGACCTCCTGTTCTTCTTTGTCTACGATTCTGTCCTTGCATCAGTGGTATATAGTCTTTTATATTATCAGATGTAAGTCTACTTGTAAGGGTTAATACCAGAAGAGGCTCTCAAAAGATGTGTTTTAGTAGATTTATTGCACTGTGTACTGTGTGCTTTTTTTGGTTTCATGTTAAACTGCAGTAATTGTGTCCATGTGTCTTTGGAAACGGGATAGCTTAGGGGATGGGAGCTAAATGGATGATAGAAAAGGCAGCTGTTGGTAGAAGAAGATTTTCCAGGAAAAAAAATCATCTTTGTTGGCCCTGAATTAGTGCTTTTCTTCTTATTACAGAATTTCATGAAGTATTATAATTATTTGGCGTAGTAGAGATAGAGAGTTTGAGTTTGAGTTTTTTTACCCCCCAAATGCAATCAATCTGGCCATGGAAACAACTTCACAGTCAAGAAATGAATGGAATCAATGCATTGTGATGTCTTTGTTTAATCCAAGTATGTTTTACAACCTCTGCGCTTTTGAAGTAAATTGCCAAAATTTTTTTCAGTCCATCTGTATGTAGTTGGGTTTTTACCCCTCTCAGGTTCTCTCTTGTTCTGCAGGGAAACTGTGGTTTATACCAAGATCCAGTATAAATTAGTCTTATTTTGACTATGAAATCTCTGATTTCTCGTAACTTACTTGTCTGTGGTTTTGCTTCTGTTTAAATGGTAATAGAAATGGGACTCAGCTGTTCAAGTTTGTAATCATTGGGAAATGATAGATACAGTGCTTATCATCTTGTTTCACCATTTTTTTTGTTTTTCAGAGGAGTAAGCAATAAAATAGAATTATAGTTATGGAAATTTTCTAATATTTGCAATAAGGAATAGAAATTTATATGACGTTACACATAATTAACTTTCAGTCCTAGAAGAAACTTCATAAGGTTTACTGGAAACAATTAAAATTTAATCCTGTAAGCAATAAACAATTCCCCTTGAACTGGTTTGCAATGAAGTCTAAATTAAATCATAATAAAGTAAAATAATTCGTAGCATTCCTGATGATTTTCCAAAGCACTTATCTGAAAAGGGAGAGAGTAATTTTTTTTTTTTTTCAGATAAAATATAAGTTATGTGAAGAAATGCTGTTCCCAAGCAACTACAGAATTTCATCTAGACATTCCATACCAAAATTTCAGTTCCTTAAAAGATAAATGAATGAAACAGGACATTACAGTCTGGCATGGATATTTCAGTCATCTTTTTTAAAGGCTGTCTGATGCCTATAATTCTTTCTCTCCAGGAATTAACTCCCACTGCTCTCGCTCCGGGTGGAATGAAAGCTTTCCTTCATTAGGAGAAGATTGCTGGTTGCCAGCACTATCATTACCTGCACATACTGAGGAATGTCAAAAGCAAACTATGCCAAACCATGGCTGCTGCCCCCTGGTTACACTAAATCTGCTTTACCAGGAGTTTCTATAAGTAGTAAAGCAAGGAAGGTTTTCTCCAAAAAGCAAAAGTGCAATGTATTTATAAATTAGTTTTGACTTCAGCAGGAAAGTCTGTTAATGTTCAAAATTGAAATCAGTTTAAAAATTAATCTAGTGTTAAATAGTTGAGTAGCTGATTTTCCTAGTCTCCACCTGTGAACAAAAGGAAGCAGCCAGCAATTGTCCATTTGGCAAAGATGTTGGAGGTGAGCTGAAATCAAAATGAGAAAAAGATTTTTAATGCCATTTTGTAAGTTTTGCTTTTGAATAGGGGTGTGAGGGGAAAAGAGCTGTTAACTGGTGAAGGGCAAGAGCCACTAGAATAATATTTGGAAAGCAAGAACAGGAGTTTGAGGCACTGATGTGATTGAACAGGGTACATTTGCAAGCTGTTTTTCACCTTCCATCATCTTACCAGGAGCTTTCAACTGCAAGCTTTCAAGGCTGATGTCTAGGCCAGTAGAGAGATCTTGAGAAAACCTGCGTTTTCTCTGTCTTGGCTGCACAGAGCAGTGTGATGCTGGTGATGGAAAGCAGAAGAATTTGCATAGTTGTCTGTCCAGTGTCTGCCAAAAATTTTACTGGCTCTCAGTGGCCATCTGAAAGGTTGTGAAGTACTAATGAGGTTTATCCAGATCTTCTTCCCTCCTATTTTTAGCATTGCTTCAGGAGATGCACAAGAAACATGGAGGAGAGAGATGGTTTTTCCCTGTAGTAGGTTTTCCTGATTTCCTGATAGGGTGTAAAACAACGATGGAACAATGTGGGGAAGCTGGTCTTTCTTTCCACAAAAGCACTGAGGCTGAACCACCAACACAGCACAGATTGGTCTTGTGGCCATTCAGCTTGTTCTGCTTTCAATGCAGGTTTTTACAATCTATCACCACGCTGTGGGTTTTTTCCCCTTCTTATGTTTTTTTTAATGGAGACAAGGGAAGGGAATATTAAGTTGGGTTGTATCTCTTCTGATTTCATTTCTGGTAGTAGAAAGATTGTACAGAATGTCCTAAAAATAATAAGCGCATACACCTTAGAAGTGTAAATGCTATTTATCTCAGCAAAGCAAAGAGATATTTAGAATAGAATAGAATAGAATAGAATAGAATAGAATAGAATAGAATAGAATAGAATAGAATAGAATAGAATAGAATAGAATAGAATAGAATAGAATAGAATAGAATATTTCGGTTGGAAGGGAGCTTCAACAATCATCTAGTCCAACTGCCTGACCAATTCAGAGATGACCAAAAGTTAAAGTGTGTTGTTAAGGGCATTGTCCATATTCCTCTTACACACTGACAAACATTGGGAATCAGCTACCCCTAAAGGAAGCTGTTCCAGTTTTCAACCACCCTGTTGGCAAAAAAATGCTTTTTAGTTTTCAGTCTAATTTTGCCATTTGAACTGTGGTGTTTGGCTTCCATGGGAGATGGGCTGGTGCACCAGTGACACATGTTGTTCTGAGGCAGGTCCTCAGTTTAGAGCTGGGGTGTCTTGCTCTGCTCCTATAAAAAGTACAGCAGCTCAGGCCTTGATTCAAGAGGTTCTGGGCTCCATGAGCTGACTCATCTGAGGACATACACTACTTGAATTCTAAGTGAGGTGACACAAATAAAGTTTCTTTTGTTTAAAAAAATATTTTGTAGAAGCTGACTTGAGAGTGACTGAAATGAGACCTTTTTGTATATTGTCAGATGACAAGAAAAGGATAAATAAATGCATCATGCATTTTCTTAGGAAAAATATGCATCAGGGTGTGGGCATAAGAAAGTGGGATCCAGTCTTGGTATTTGGTTTTGGAAATTTCAAAGCCTTTGGAGCCAAAAATTTTATTCAGTGTCAGGACATCCTACAAAGATCTGCAAGGGGTAAGCAGATGGATGTTCAGTGTGTTCCTTTTCCCACTCCTTTGTTGAGTTTGGACCAGTTTTATGACAATTAGCATGCACCCAGAATAACAAGCTTTAAAAAGCTGAAGGGAAAGTAGGAGCTTAAGCTTATGTTAGAATATTCTGGGTAGACATATAGAAACAAGAAGGAGGTTTTACCTCTTTTCTTGGTCTAGACGTGATAGAATTAAACCTCTAAATTTGATCTAGTAGTCCTAATTTGGTTTCGTAGCTGATGGAGGGAAATGGGCGATTTCAGAAAGTGTTTAATTTGACCATTTTTAGACACATTGTTTGGGCTGAGCTGGATTCCCCTTTGCAAATGTTAGTTTCCATTGGATAATTCCATTGGATAGTTTCCATTGGATAAGGAGTGATCAGGCTGATTTGCTCAAACATTCTATTCCTCTGTTAGACCGTGTGAAGTTCACCTGGATTGTAGGGGGTAGGAAAGCTGATCAATGACTTGATTAAGAAATGTGTTTTGTCATGATAATTTCATTCTAGCCCATCTGCAGTCACTGTGTGATTCAACACAAAAGATCAGTCAATATTTCCGTGCCTCAATCTCAAAGGCAGACTGTTTCCATGCAAAAAACCACAAACTCAAACCAAAAAAGAAAGAGAAAAAAAGCAGTTTTGAAAGACAAAGATGAAGAGAGAGAAGATCACTAAAAAGGAAACATATTGTTTCCATTCAGCCCATCAGAAAACATTAGATCTTATTGTCTAAAGTGATTATTTCTCAACAGATCTTCATTAGTGAATTGAGGCAGAATAGTACCAACTTACTGAACAATTTTGGCTCATGTGCAGCACTGTGACAGGCTGCCACATAAGACTACTGGAGGCTGAGCAGGGTTTTGCAGCTCCTCATTCTACCACTTACATGTTTCCTAAACACAGCTTTATGAGAGCACTTTGTGGCACCATGGGCTGTTTCCTCTGAACAGTAATTAAATTTATACCTGGAGTCTTATCCCCTGGGAAACAGGTCTTCATGAGAAACTAAGATATCTAATGCAGAGGGACCTCTAAGGAATATTGTGCAGTGTTCAATGTTACCCCTGCACCAAAACTTGAATCTTAACACTGTGGATGCAGCAGAAGACTTTTGCCACATGTATATAACATAGCTATCAAATTCCAGTGTTTATTTGAAATGTTTTTGGTTTTGGTTTTGTTTTCTGCTGAGATTTAAATATGTTCAATGAATTGTTAATGGAATGTATCATAGAGAGGATACATTGTCTCACAACAAAAGGTTATGTGTCCTGATCATATATTGCAATATTTGGGCACAATATGACCTTGATGATCTTGATGCTATTTTGTCTCTTGGAGCTTTCTCCTTTCCATTCCACCTGTATTTGTAGCTCCCCCTGGGAAATATGGGGAAAGGGAAGAGGTAGGCCTTGTAGAGAACATGTACACATATACCTGACACAAAGTTATTTTTCTAAGCACTTCTTTGGACAGTATTCCTGGACTCTTCATCTCTCTGTGGCACCCTTTATCTTCCCTCTCAAGGCCCTGCACTATCTAATTTACTTAGCAGTCATTTACTGCTAAGACCCAGTTGGCCCAGGATGCTCTACCATATCTTTTTGACTTTGCCCCTTAATCTAGGAAGGGCTACTACCTAAACTTTTTCCAAACTCTTTATGAGTCTTTATGTGTACAATTAAATTTTTATCTAAAAAAGTGCTTTTTCTTTGGGAACTATAAATTCTAGCCTCTACAGCAAAAGAGCAAACAATGGATTTATGCAATATTTAATTCAAAATTTTCTTTTAATTTTATGGTTACTCAGTCTTGTTTATCACCCTTTATCACTATGAATAGGAAAGTGGATATAAGATTTACTTTCTCACGCATTCTCTCCCTTTTAAAAATTTGTTTAGAGTTTTGGGTGTTTTTTTTTTAATTTTGTTTTTGGTTTTGGTTTTGGTTTTGGTTTTTTTTGCTTACCTCATTGAAGTATCTCCCACTTGCACCTTAATATCTTTATTCACCATATTTTTCACTCTTTCTATGGCTCTACAGGCTTAGGGTGGAGGGAATTACCTGTGCTGTCTGTTGCTCTTCTTCCCTTTCAGAGAACAAAACATGGTGTTCCAATTAAGGCTGTACTGGTTCACACACAAGATTTGTAATCAAATCCAAAATTACTTTTTGTTCAGATTGTATTCCAGCATTGCTTGCTTCATTGATTTGCAGGGTGAGCAGGTGTCTTAACTGAAGTCTTCTGCAGGATGTCCATGTTCTTCTCTCATGAACATTTTATCTGCGATAATTTCTTCCTATTAACTACTTATTTCTATTGCCTAAAAAATTACCTATTCTCTGAAGCATAGAACTCACTCCTTTCCCTTTTCTCTTTTCTTTCTCCTTTGGTACTATTTAAAGATATAAATATTGGTATTTTACCACCTAAACTATGTAAAAATCCTGTGTTTTCTTCATACTGTGGTTAAAGTGTTTAGTGTGTTCAGTCTCCTTTTGTGTCCTTTTGATTAATTTCTTCACTTTTGTTTATAAAAAAATACTACTCTCTGAAGACTGGTGCAACAATGTCCTTTTATGTTATGATTATTCTATGGAGGAAATTGAACTTAATTGTTTTTTGTCACTGTTACCTAGTGGCTTGTAGTTATTGCTTAAACTGATTTCAGAATCTTTAAGAGGAGAAACCTGAGAATAGCTCGAAGTGGTGCATACTGTGAAAGAAGCTGTTCTGAGAAGAATTATATAATCTCTAATAATTTTAGAGATTAAGCGTATGTCACATATTTGCATGTGTAGCTGAAATATCTTGTAATCACTTGACATATGAAGCTTTTTCTTTCATATCCCTTAACTTTATGAAATTGACTTCCTTCTCTTGGTCACTGGCTCTTGAAATGCAAATACTACAAGTGAACCAGGACTGCTGGTAAATGATGGCAAATAGCTTGGTGAGCCCTTCCACCAGGATCTGTATGCTGTCTTTTTAGCTGATGCTGTGAATAACCTCTTCTAGGTTTTTTGTTTTGGTGGGGTTTTTTTCTTTTTATTTTTTTTTGCTAGGCTGGTACCCACCATAAAAATGGATGCATTGCCATGGTTTTACTCATTGAAAGGAAGGAATTGATACTAGTAACAGAGGAAGGAGACACAAAATTAGCATTATTTAAATAGAGGTTTTTGCTTCAATTGAGTTTTGAATTAGAAGCTATGAGAGAATTTTAAAGAAAATTCTAAGTGATTTGATTTTTCTTTCTTTTTTGGGGGGTTTTTCTTCCCCAGCACCGATATGGCTGATGTGTCTGCCCACAATCATACAGAAAACCCACCCTAGAAGCTGAAGTAGGCTTTTTGGCCTGAGAGATTAGGCACATTAAAATTAAACACATTTATTGTCTTTCATCTTGCTTAATGTATCTTGCATGCTACAGGGTTTTAAAGTGACATTTCCCTATCAGCTCTTTGACTGACATTTCCCTGTCAGCTCTTTGACAGACGCTCACATTTCTTCTGACCTCACTTCTAGAACATATCCTTATTTAATAAGGGGTCTTTCTGATTTCCTATATTAGAAAGTTGATAAAGAACTTGTCAGAAAACCATTTTTTGGCAGATATTTCTAGGGAAAATAAGCCCATCTATGTTCCTTTCCTGTTTATCAGCTGGGTGATGAACCCATCACTTTAGTGCTGTCATCACTTTAGACTACAACACTCATATCTAGGAAGTTTTTTGTCTCAGTCATTAAAATAGGTTTTGACTGTGTTATCACCTCTAATAAAAAACACAACATTAAATTTGTGTTAACAAAGATGTGTGCACATACTAATTTCACTTTTAGGGGTTTTAATGCCTTGGGTATCAGAGGAATGATGTCCCTGTACTTTGTACTTTTCTTGGTGGATTATCTGTTATATAAGTATTTTTCCTGCTTTTACCCAAAACTACTAGAAGGAAACAAGTGCCTTAGTAGGCAACTTCTATTTTCTTCTCCCCTAAATGCCTGCATTTTGGCAAGGAGGAACCATCTGCACAGTAATGTAATTTCTTCCCACTAATGTATGCTCTGATGAGAAACACAGAGGAGAAAATCAGACCTTGTTATAGACGGATTTAGGGGGTGGTATTTGCTTGACTAAAAGCCTCCTCACTTTACTTTTTTAAAGCTTCATAGTAATAGTGTTTACCATAGGTGTCTCCTGTGTCTAGGTGGCCTTTCCAGTTGCATGAAAAGTGATTAATGACAACTCCTACTACTTGCTTTTTACATTTTACATTTTGTGTGCAGGTTTGTTTTTCAATGGATTTTGCAAATACTTTCTAGCTGTAACCACTAAATGTTTAGACAGGCCTGGTCACATTAAAATCTAGATACTTTATATGATGCCTTCATTTCTTTAGATTTGAATCTTGGAATTGTATTTTCGATTTCTCTTTGAATATGAAGTTTATAATTCTGAATTAGCCTTATTTAGTCTTATGTTTTAAAAACTCAGTTCTCTTTTCCCCTCTGCAAATGAATACCAGATCTATTCTTCTTTCAAGTAATTTTTTGCCTTTAGGGATTTTCATCTTTTCTGTCTCCATACTCAAAACCTCTCCCAGTTTCTGTGAGTTCAAGCTCTGCTGAGTTGATATAACATGAAAGATGGTCAGATATTTAAATACTTCCAATGGGAAATACAAAACAAATTTGTATAGACAATAAGAAGATATTATTTTGAAATTTAAGGAAGATTGTGATTGTTCAAATCTTAAAACAAATGTTTTTTCAAGAGCTCCTTGTCATTATGTTATAATGAATTTACAGATTTCCTGTTTTCCTGTGAGCAAGGGGTAAGTTTAAAGGACAAAGAAACCCTTGCATTTGAGTATTTCCTGATCACAGTAACCTTGGAGGGTTTATAGACTCTGTGTCTTTGATTTGAGGCCACGCCTTCCATAAGCACGATATGTACATTGATACTTGCTTCCTTTTAGGGAGAAAGTCTGAGGCAGGCTTGCCTTTCAATGCATCCAAAATGAAGCATTTAAGATATGTATTACAGAATCATGGGGTAATTTAGGTTGGATGGGGCCTCTGGAATTCATCTGGTTCAATTTCTTCTCAAAGGGGGCCTGACCAGATAAGGTTGCTCACAGTCAGTGTTGAATATTTCCAAGGATGTCAGTATCCTCTCTAGGGTACTTGGTTCAACATTTGAACTACTATTGTATATTAGCAGGCAAATAAAGATGTTTCATGGAAAAGCTCTTCTTTTGCACAGATTGGCATTACAGAGCATCTTTTTCTGAGGTACTACATCTTCAACCTCAATGAATCAAGGGAATTTCCCACCTTTCTTTCCACTATCAGGGCAATATGTTCCTGTGTTTTTTCATGGATAAACCGTAGAGTAGCAAAGGCCCAGGTGATGCCTCACTTTTCTTCCTTCCTGTCAGCTGAGTAATCTGTACACAGGCAGACAAGACCCATTAAAGTTTTGTTTGTCATTTTGTAAGGCCCAATTTTGTATGTTGTCTGTAATCATCTGGAAGGACTTTTAGCTGTCTTGTTTTTAGTTTGGGTAGTGTCTGATCAAAGGAAACAGGAATAAGGTTGATGCAGGAGAAACACTCAAGGTAATTCTATGATTACTCAGGAGATCATCACTTCAGAAAAATGGTAGAGTATAAGGAAGAATGAGATGGGCTTGGCAAATAAAAGAGTTTTAAAAAAATTGGTGCAACTGCAGCCCAGCCACACAGATTTTTAAACATGCCCTGGAATAAACTAATGGGGAATTATACAGATACAAAATTTTAATACAAGGCAGAGATGGATTTACTAACCATTCAAGTACCAGACATACAAGATAGAAGTCATTAGAAAAAAGGAATGGAGGAAAGCTAAAAGATGAAAGTAGGAAGGGTGGGAGGTGAGGCTAGGAGTGGACGGGAGGGAGGGTGATGTAGGGAAGGGAGGGAGGGCACATGGAGGATTGTATGGAGGGGGGGGGAGT
>CM031857.1:78586346-78792650 GCA_018697195.1 Certhia americana | reverse complement strand
GACGCTCTTCCGATCTCGTCCTACAGGTGTGAAGGGAGGGAGGGAGGAGCGGAAGGTGCGGAAGGAAGGAAGGGAGGGAGGGAGGGAGGAAGGGAGGGAGGGAGGGAGGGAGGAAGGGAGGAAGGAAGGGATGGAGGGAGGGAGGAAGGAAGGGAGGAAGGGAGGAAGGAAGGGAGGGAGGAAGGGAGGGAGGAAGGGAGAAAGGGAGGGAGGAAGGACAGGAAGACCCTGGCTTTGGAAAGGGCAGTGTATGACAAAGAAAGACCTTTTCTTTCAGTATGCTGAGGAAATGGCATGCTGTTTGTTTATTAATAACAACAGAAAGGTCAAATACTGTACCTTTTGCTATGAGCTCTATGTTCTGTCTGCTGCGGTCCCTAGAAAATTCCTAGGGCATTAAGGGAATGAAGGTCATGTTGTAAGTTCATTTCAAAAAGATGATGATATCTGCTTCAAGATGTTACTTAGAAAATTATAGGTGAAATGAGTACATCTTATAATTTGATTATAGGTGATGTGTATCATGGATCACAAGGTCAAAGGCATTGGAGGGAAATCCTCCCATATTTAACACATTTGGCTGGTATTTTTATTTTAACATTTATGAGTAAAATGCAAAGACTGTGGTTTGTGTAGAGTGCGTGCAACAAGCTTGAAATTTTTCAGTCAGCTAGTACCACACAAAGGTCTACAAAGGTCCCATACTTTCTCTGTGCATTTCCATTTCAGTTCCAGCTTCCTTATGAGGTCCCTGAAAGAGGAGGTACATGGGACCTTGTTGCATGTGGGGCAAACCAGTAAAGCTTTTTTTTTTTCTCTCCCTGGTAACAATTCTGGAGAATTCTGTGCTCTGTGTCAATTAATATTATCCTACTGACAGTGCGGGAGTTTTCTCCACTGTTAAGAATATGACTGAAGATCAATGATGACAACATATTTTAAAAAATATTGGAATAGCAGAAGGAGAGAAGTCATGAAGGGAGAAAAATGCTTTAAAATATTGTGAACACTCAGTTCAGAAAGGCTATGGAGAGTAAAGAATGCAAAGGGATGAAAAAGGTAAATTGAAAGCTTTGATTACTCAGAGATGCAGGAACAAGCAATCTAAGGACATCTAAAAGAAAAGAAAATTAAATATTTGTGCTGCAAGAAACTCCTGTAGATCAACAATTTAAATGGCTATCAGTAGTGAAATGAATTAGGGTTAAAAGGTTTATACAAAGTATAAAACAACCAGACACACAGCAGAGATGAGAAAGAAACGCCAGTAACTGGTACTGGGCTGGTGCCTCAGCCATTGCCTTCAGTGCTGTGACAGTAGCCTACATGCTGAGGATCCACCTCTGTGACTTTGGAAAATTCCATATGTCAATATTTTGAGGCATAAGCCACACTTTAATTATTACTGAGGGATTAGAAAAATTTATTTCCCCAAAAGTGAAATTTAATAATCACCTAATTAATTATTTCTTTTTTCATTAAGTGAAGAGCTCTGAGGGTGCTGCTGTAGGAGACACTCCTGGAATAGTCACACCACCAGACAGGCCTTCCTTACTGTTTCTGGGATGTGCTGGAGCACAAGCTCTGTGTGTTTAAAATGGAGCTCAAGCCTATTTAGTAGTGCAATGTGATAATTACAGTGTCACCACGATGCTCCTGAAATAGGATTTAAAATTCTGCAAACTCTCACAGCAGTTTTCATAGGACCAGATGCTTCAGCTCAATCTGTGTTGACTCAGCTCAAGTGAAAACTGCTTGAAGTTTTTGCAGTTGACGAGGAAGAAGTTGCTGTCTCCAGAAAAAAAAAAAAAAAAAAAAAGAAAAGTTTATTTTAAGCCTTGTTTTATAGATTTAAGAAACTGCAATTTTATTTTATGCAGTCTTTTTGAAAAGACTTTTGCTATTCTGTGTGAACATAAACTTTGAACTGGCTTTATAATCACTAAAATGGACCAAAAAATAGTGTTGTTTTTTTCTTTTATAGATTCTTTTCAGTTATGTAAACATTTATCAAACACACGTGACCAGATTTCAGTAGCAGAATCGTAACAACAGGTGAAAGACCTCTTCTAGTTTCCATATCTATCAGTAAGCTCAGTATATCTCTCCTCATATCCATGTAGCTCCTTTCAGTTGGAGTGTAGCTTGTCAGAGACAAGCAAAAATGACAAGCAGAAATAATCACATGTGACTTTAATCATTCAGGCTTTCCATCATTTCATGGTGGATGACATTATCTGAGTGCAAAATGTAAGAAGATATTTGTTACTGTAAACTCATTTGTTAAAGTTATTGATACTTTCAAAATTTTGTGCAGTGTTTTTTGGGGGGGAGATTTGTTTGAAAGAAGGGATCATGACTTCCCTGTTAAGTGTCGTTAAGATGTAAATCATTGATTCCTTAGAAAGAACAAACATGATTTAGTCAGTGATGATTCACTCTGAACTATATATGACCAATATTCTTGAAAGCCTTCTCTTTTCTCCCATTTTGCTTCTGTTTTGAGGTGGTAAAAATTGGAGTAATTTTATATACAATAAGTCATCGCAGCTTCCTGACAGTTCAGATAATTTTTGTAGCGTTCTGTCATCCAAATGACTTGATGCATTTGGTATGAAAAGAGATGGGAACATTTTGTAAGTTATAGCCGCAAGATAATTTATTCATATGGAGAAGGCATTGTGTTTGATAACTGATAAATTTCATTCTGTTTTCATGATAAAAGCAAAAATGGGTGTGTGGATTGCAGCTGCTCGCTTAATAGTGTTAGTGATGACTAAGGAGTGAATGGATCTTTCTGTGGGTTATATAATCAGTTTAAAAGCTCTCCACACTCTGCCTGTGACACTTTATTAAAAAAAAGAAAATTAAACAAGAACCCATGAAAGAGAGACCTTTTTCTTTTTAAAACACCTCTTTTAGAGATGAATGTAGCAGCCAGATAAAGATCAGACATGAAGTATTTGAACAGTATCTCTAGGAATAATTTTTAAAGTAAGCACTGAATCTCATCTGTATTTAAATGAAGCTGAATATTATGTTTATTTAGACTAAGATATTCTCATTTAGGAAACTATGAAGGGAAGGGTTGAATATTTAGCTCACACTAATTGGGAGCTTGCTTGGAATTATGATAATTATTAACAACTGAAGGAAGTAGCAAGACAGCTCTTTTTTCTCCATACACTAGGGGTTAGTGCTTCCTAAAATTGAGCTTTGACTGAAACAGTGATAGCCTACATAAACACACAGTCCACAGGGCATTTGAGTTGTTTCTTAGCCTGGGACTGACTATTGGCTCAGCAAAATTTTAATATATGCTTATCCTCTGTCTCACTGAGGTGTCTTGTATACATCACGTTTGCATCTACTTAGATTCTCTTTAAATGGAGCAGCAGGAAAAACCCAGAAAAAAAAAAAAGAAGAGGGGTGATTCCATAAAGATAATCTCAACCAACTACCCTAAAACACAAAGAAACAAAGAGAAATACTTCAAGAGATATTTCAAAAAATGTGGGTTTGGGTGTTTTGGTTGTTTGGCTGGTTTTCTTTTTGGTTTTGTGGGGGTTTTTTGGTTTTGTTTTGTTTTGTTTTGTTTGTTTGGTTTTCTTCTTTTTTAAAAGAAAACACAATCTCAGAGTAGAAGAAAAACCTTTTATCACACAAGCCCAGAGGCTTCTTATCGTCTCCAGGGAGGATGAGGTTGTCTTTGCATCACTGGTTTTCCTCCCAAGACCCAAGAGAAGGTAAATGCAAGGAACAGACATTGGCATTAAGGCTGTAATGGGAGATTTCTGCTTTTTTTCCCTTGCATGGGAACAGTCTATTGATTATGATGGAGAACAATTTTAAAAGAGGTAGGTGGAAGAATCCCACCACAACAAAAACACTCCCTGGGATTCTTCAGACCCTGAGCTTCATCCTGTGACCAGGCACATAACACCACAGGCAGCCTGTATGTCTCCTATTACCCACATTTTTCTTCACTCTTTGTTTTATAATAATAATTTAATTTCTTGGCTGCCTCAGGTGTAGGATGGAAGAATTATTCCCAACGTCTGGTAAGGAACATTATCTGGTCAAGTAGAAAGTGTCAGAACAGTATTGTTGGGTTATTTTTGGTAAGGCATTCTGGTTTTCGCTGTGTTTTCTTAACATTTTACCTTCCTTTCTTCACAGGTTGTTTTAGCTTCTTGAGGTCCTTTTGTATTTTCTGTAATACCTGAATGGCTTCACAGTTTTACAAAAATAATATTTCTTTGGTGTTAAAAATGTATGTTGAAGAAACCAAATGTTAAATACAATGGAATTTCCTAGCCTTTGAAAGATCCAGCTTGGACAATAATTGGTGCAGACTGGCTGAGCTGTACAGATTTATGTATGTGAGATGGTGATGTGTAAATGGCAGGGAGAAAGGAGACAGACAAGGGATTTATAATGATAATTTTGTAACACTTTGACAGAAGGCATTTGAAAGAGTAGACATTACGCTTTGGTAATATGAAACTTGTTCTGTCCATTTCCAAATCCTTTTGTGCCCATTTGTATTCCTCATATGTGATACTGGAAGCACACACTTATCTCTGGAAAAAAATGGACATGTATGTGCTTCCAGGTCTGGAAGCGGTTCCAGGAAGTTTGGAAATGATTCTGGGAAAACATCTACCTGTACTTTTTCTCATCTTATTCTTCCACATGATTTTCATCATCTCAGAAGATATTTTGAAGGATTCAAAATCTGGCAATACAACAAGGCTGATAGCAGTGCTGACAGCAATCAACACAGTAATTCTGTGAGAGTGGAGGGCCTCAAATATTCCTGGAGAGATACCTGAAGAGGAAAATGTTACTAGAAACCACAGTGCAAACTGAAAGTTTAGCACAGTTTAGCAAGGAAAATGTTGAAGCAAAAGCTTCCAGCAGTCCTGTTTCGATGCACTTTTAGGCTGAGTTTCCTCTTGGTTCTGCCTCCCAAGCACAGGGAAAGTCCAGCTGTGCTGGTGACTTCTGTGCTTGGCACATCTGCTCTGCCCAGACCATGCGCGATGAGTCCAACAGCCGAGTTCTCTCCTCTCTTTTGTAAGGGGGCAGTTCAGATGTTTGTTCATGCACTCCAAAGTACCATGAGAGAACCAGAGCAATCCTTTTCAGCTGTTGACTTCTATATAAATAAATAAGTACAGAGGTTTAAAATGTTTGCTGCGGTTGCCTAACATAAAGTCATTTCGTAATGATGGGAAAGGTACACTGAACTGCATGATCTTTATACCAAAACACTTTGGGCTTACAGGGGAAGAAGGAACAGATAACATTTTACTGGCCTTTACTGATTCTGTGGTCTTCAGATAGCACAACGATTACAGTTGTCATTAGAGCAGCTTTTCAGAAATACTAAAATTTTTCACATTGATCTCTATTGAAACTGTTAAAAGCTTAGTGTTTTTGTCAAATAAATCATTGAATAGATACCATATCATTTATCATCTTCTGAGATAGCTTATGCATAAATATGAAGTTTGAAATATCTATTAGTTCATATATTGCAATGTTCTGTTGACTGACAGGAGATTATAAGACAAATAACAGTCCTGATCACTCAACTGACCTCATTCCATGTCATACAGTTGTGGGAGACTGTATCTAGGCAACCTGTGCAATGATAATTGCATTGTTTAATAAAAAGATAGCAAAGAGGCATGTTTAGCGCCTGATGTGAGTGTTAAGGTATGCATTGCCTACCATGGGCAGAGTTTCCTGTGCTTCCTTTTGCTGTGTGGATGTGAAGCCAGGGCAAAGCCTTACAAAAGCCGTGTCTTTAGGTATCCCCAAGTGGGCCTGGCACAGAAGGAAGCAGTAAACACTGTCATTTTGGGCACCAGAATTGCTGGAAGATATGTAAAGGTGAGAAAAGCATGACTTACAGCAATCTCTGGTATTTTTGTCTTTGTCAAACAGTGTTGGTATCAGAAGATGGTCCCATCACACAGAATAGCATTCTACTGTGACTGCAAGGATGGGAGGCTCTATCACACTTGTCTCCTGGAAACACAAGATAATTTCCTGTATTTCCAGAGGGAATAACTTTATTGTGACTTTATTAATGAAATAATGCTGACCTTTATTTTCAAACGCCTAGAAAAAGTCTTTTCAGACTACTTTATGACTGGATGTAGGGAGCTTTTTCTGGAAAGATACGTATGTGTGCTTCTTTCTGATTTAATCCTAACATTTAATTTAAACTTTTTTCATTGTGTCTTAAATCAACTCTTTTCCCCAAAATGGCTTTAATAATCTTTAAACACTTGTAGGACACTAGAGGAGCAAGTGTCCTACAAGACACTCCCAAGAGAGCATCAGTTTTATAGCAAATGCACCTAGTTCTTTTTTACTCTAAACCACTTTGTGCTTCCTCTTATCCTCTTTATCTGATTTAGCTTTGCTTTTTAGGTAACATGTTGCCACTAATTGAATCTGATGATTCAAAGGTAGTTAAACTCAAGTGCTAAAGAGAGACACTCACCAATTGCTAAAGGCATTTTTAAAAGGATAGAAAGTGATTCAGTTATCAAGAAAACCCTGAAAGAAATCATCTTTTACTTTATTAGATTTAACTTCAGTGTCAGTAAACACCTTTATTTTTTTATATCCTTCAAAATTCAGGAGTAGTTGAGTTGAAAGTTACATTCAATTACCTTCAATTTCTTCAGTAAGCTTGCAAGATTGTTTACATCTCCGTTCTTTTAATAGCCTTACTAAAAGTTCAAGTGTTACGGGTTTTTTTCCCTTACAGATAAACTGCAGATTTATTTTAGAGATTGTCACTCTCTGATGAGGTTCAACAACACTCAAAGATATGGCAAATTCCATATTGTTCGCAATTTTTAACTTTTAAAAAATAAACAATGTTTTTGAATAGTTTCTTGCTTTTTTTCTATTAATTCACAAGCTCTCATGTACTGAATTTGTCTTTGGTTAATCCACAACATTTAATTTTTTTTTCTCTATCTGATACTTAGATTGGAAGAATATAGTTAAAATTGGGTAATATGTATTTTGGAGCTGAATCTTGCAGGAGAGATTTTTGCCTAGTACCTTCACCAGCTTCACAGAAGATTTTATCACCAGAACAAGATTGCAAAGGGTATTGTATGTGAGTCCTAGAGAAAAAACTCCATGGTCCTTTCTTCCCCTTCCTGGGTGGGAAGGATGAGATCCTCAGCAGTTAAAAACAGCAGAAGTTACACTGTAGCTTCAAACAATATAAAATGATGTTAAGGTCCATTTTAGCACTGCAGAGAAATGAAATCATAGAGGTACAATAAATTCAAGAGCACAGTCCTTTGCAGAATGAGCCTGTTTAATCTGGGATAACAATTGTTAACTATTTATGTGCCATTTAGTTGATCTGGACATGAGTAGAGTACCTGATACTCAAAAAAATACGTCAATTTTACCATATCCCAAAATAAACCTGCCTGTTTAGTGCATAGATGGGCATCCCAGGAAGGGAAGACTATGCTTGTGAACTGTGGGTCTGATGTATATTTATGTAATGGACGTTTGCCTGTGATTTTCTGAACATGTGGCAATGTGAGCAAGGCTCCTGCTGCTGTTCTGACCAACCTGGGAAACAGACAGACTCCTCTCGTGAACTCCTTAGGCTGTTGTATTTCTATAATGTCCAGGTGGAAAGGGAGGTGTGTGCAGAGCAGATGTACCCTGTGGTATTTGTCTTGTGTCTTGCAGGATAGTGCTTGGTGAGGTGAGCCAGACAGAAAATTGCCAGTTTTGCTTAGCATCTGGACAGGGAACAGCAGCATTGAAAGTGTCATTCATATGGTGGGTCAGAAAGTGAATGACTTCCTGCAAATAAATAGGAGATTTTTTAGACTTGGCTACAACTCTGTTTTGATGATATAAAAACTTTAGAATTAACTAATTCACACTGAAAATATGATGTTTTCAAGAACTCAGTTACAGCAGAGTTGCTTTATTTTATTTCCCTTCATTATTTATTCATGAATTTTTAAACTTGGACCTGAATTGGTACGCATTGGTTATAGTTGTATAAAGCCCTGCTTTTGCTCTCACATGCTGAGGCCAAGGCTAACACTGATGTGGTGAGTGAGTGAGTCTCTGTTATCAGAAATATTTTATCTGAGGCATTGCTGAGATAAATTATCTGTGCTTCTGGGGAGGTTTTCACATTTCTGCCTATAATGTATCACCTGTACTCATGCATATGTTCTTGCTGTAGTTGACAGTATCACTTTTTCAGACAAGGACCTGATTTTTTCTAAGACCTGTTTTTTTTTCTAAAATGAAAAATAATCATTATTCTGGCCTATCTCTAAAAAAGAAGCATCTCAGCTCTAGCTAGTTATTCAGAGCCTGTTGATGCCTATGTTCAATAGCAAATAGGTATGCTGGGGCCAGTTCCTAAATTTTTCTTGCCGTTGGTTCCCAGATGAGCTGGGTGCTTTAGATGCACATGTACAAGAGAACACTGAATAAGTACATTTAAGTAAATATACATATAACTTTTTGTTCTTGTGGGGTATATAAAATATTTCATGATTTGCTTTGTGTAAGCTGAAAACTTAGCAAGAATATCAAAATGTTTTCAAGAAATTGCTTCAAACAAGCCTATGTGGGTCATTAAAATAAAATATATCAGTTGTTGCATAAAAACTGAACTCCATGGGACTTGTGCTTTTCTGCTTTTTTTTACCAAAATCCTGAGAAAATCGAGTGTTTATTGGTTTCCTGAAGAAGCCTATCCATAGAAGGAAGTCATTCAAAATAGGTAAAAAATATTTTTTTCTGTTGGTATAACAATAGTAAGGGAGACACTTGAGACATTTATTTTGCTCATGTGCATTTTAGTAGCCTAAATTCCAATGTAGATAAGGTGAAATCTTGGTGAAGCAAAGAGGAAATGGTTTGCTACCATTTCCTCTTTGTAGGAAGAGATTTGTTCTAAAAAAACCTTTGTTCTAAAAAAACTACAAAGCTGTAGGTTTGTTCTACAGCTTCAAGAAAACACAAGGCCCATGAGTGGAATCCATTTTGCTTGATTTTTGAAATCTGTAAGGCTGAATGTGAACTATTTCTCCAAAGCCATTTTAATAGTCACTAAAGAGAAAGACAGCTCTAGAAGATGGTACTTGCCATACCAAGATAGACACCTGTGTTTTACCAAATGAATAATTAATATCTGATGCAAAAATATGAATGCCTTAATTTTAAACACCTAAGCTAAGTTAGATGCCGTCTAACCTAAGTCAGGAAACTGCTCTTTTACTCCAGCAGCATCCATGTGAGGAGTTCAAGTATTATTTTACCTTCAGTGGGTAAACTTCAAAACCAAAATGTGGTCTCAAAGTGGTAAAATTTGTTTACCTTTGTGCAGTTTATTGCTGAGGCAGTAGGCCAGGCAGGTATTTACAAGGTGACGATGCCTTATAATTTTTGAAAGAGTGCCATTTTACTGTGGGAATTTGTATTTGGTAGTTCTCACCTAAAAATCAAAAAAGCAGTTTTAAGGAAATACCAATTCAAATGAAGAATATTATTAAATAATCACTGAGAAATATTCTTTATGGAATCCCTGCCTGCCATAGTTAAACCTAAGTCAAAGTTAGTGTTTGACAAAGGCAGATCTTTGCTTAGAATCTGATATACAGTTTAATTTTCATAAGGTATTATTGCCTAGAATGTGGATAAAGGGAATTCTTTTGTAGAATCCTTTTAAAATTACTTTCCTAAGAGTGCTTGTGCATTTGATTATCTCCTATTTTCTTATAAAACTGATGTTAAGAAAATGTTAAAATGTTTTTAACTCATGCCATGGAGTCTTTATCATTTTGCTAATATGGAAGAAAAAGCAGAGCTTATAAATAGCTTTAGGTGCAGATAAAGAAAAATCTGACTTTCTGGATTGCACCATCTTTAAAAAGTTCAGGTGCATACAGTGGCTCTTGGCCATGCAGGTCTGACTTGCTTTGCAAAGCCAGAGAGAAAGAAATGTATGCCTACAAAGGAAATGGTGACATAATAAAGAGAAATGAGAGCTTCTCTAAATTAGCCCTTTATTACTGCTGGAATACAAATCAGTATTTAATCTTTTAGTCTTTTTCCATCACTGGTGTGTCTGTGTTCCCAGAGCTCCTGTACTGCCACTGGCTCTTCTGTGTCTGTGTTGGGCAGGACAACTGGGAGAGGCAGTGCAAAGAGCTGTGATGGCTTGGATTGACCTGAGCTTGGATCAAACTATTCAGAATTTAAAATAGGGCCAAAGCAGGAATGGGGAGGGGAAAAGAAAATGTGCACCCTCCATACAGCAGGGGGAGGAGAAGGCAGCAGCAGTACCTTCCCCATAAAGCTCTGAAGGAAAGACTGTATTTGTACATCCAACAACATTGCTACGCATTCTCTGCCCCATTTGGCCAGCACAGAATTGAGTCTAGTGCAGGAGCTGAAGTGGTGTGCCTGCCAGAGCCCAGGACTATGGCTTGGGGCACCTCTTGAAATCAGATAAGACAGCAAACAGAAGCAGCTGGGAAGCTTCTCTGTAGTTTAAGAGCTTCAGTATGTAATCACAGTACAAATGAATGATCTGGCCAAATCAGAGTACAAATGAGATAACTGGATTGTAACATTGTGCTACTTGACTTTTCTTTATTAATATATTTACTTACTCGGAGGCTGCAATAGAACACTGCTTTTAAGGGAATACCTGACCAGAGATTTTACGCAAGGACACTGTGCCTTTTCTGTTGCTTTTAAGATATATTTTACAAAGAGAACTTTATTAAAAATAAGTAATACAGTGAGAAATTTTCTAGTCTGTGTACCAGGCTTTCTGAAGAGAGTGAATTTTTTTCATACTAACAGCAGTGATCATAGTTGGCATCTGAACATCAAATGAAAGAGGGTGCTCCAAAGGAAACCAGGAGGGATCAGTCACTTTCTATGACAGGTCAACTTATTCCTGCCTTATAGTCAGAATAAATCAGCTTTCTTCTCACTGATTCCTCTGCTCTGTAGTTTTAAGTTGTCCCAAGGCTTAGTTTATTTAAGCGTACGTTGCGTGACACTGGACATCTGATGTGACTCCTTAGCACTGTGGGCTCTCACCCTGCAGGCAGGATTCAGAGAGGATTGCAAATAGAGCCTTGTGCAATGTTATCTTCAAGGGAAAAATACTTCAGATTTTCTGCCTTCTAATGAAAAAAGTGTTTTGAGGAACATGTAGCAATTTGCTGAAAATGTTTTTGCACCAGTGAAAATGTTTGTCTAAATTGCCTGCCAGGTTTGTCTGCAGAAATGCTAATGTTATTTTACGAGATCATTTTGAGCTTTGAGGTGTGTTGGAATGGACTGCTATCATGTATTGCATTTCTTCAGCCTTCACAGGAGCCTCATACAATTCCATACCATTGCAGAGGTTTCTACAAGTTACTGTTATGCCACTCCTTAAAAGTTAAGGTTTCCTTTTCCTTTCTTGGATTCATATTGATGAATCATATTAGTTTTTTCAGTGTTGGAGATGTTTACTGTTACAATTACGTTACTTTGTATGGTTTTCTTTTCCATCTCACATTTTCAGAAATCCAAACAATTTTCCTCTGGCATTGAAATGAATTTTACACTAACAGGGACTAAGAAGAAGAGGAAGAAGAAGAGGTTTCATTGCTCTATACTGTTCTGATATACATATATAGACTAGATAAATTCAGAGAAATACAGTGCTAACTGAGGAAATCAAACTCTTATTCATCCTCACCACTCAAATTTATCTTGCAATTAGCTGATTTCACTGTTCTTAAGGCCTGTGCAATGTGCAAAATATTGCTGACAAGGAAGGTACCCTTGAGGTGGTTATTTGTCTCTGAGCTAACATCAGATACTCATGACTCCTCAGACTAAAACAAAATGGCATTTCTGACATTTATTCCTTTCTTCCATTTTTTTTTTGTCCTTCATGAATTGAGTTTCTTCTCTTTTCACACCTTTTTACTCTTTTCCCCATCACAGAGGGAAAAAGTTCCTATTATTAAAGTTATTTTATCCCTATTATAGAGGAAAATGTTCCAAAACTTAAACACAAGCAGAAGCAGCAGCCATGAGCACTGTTAATGTGGAAGTTAGGTGGGTGTTTTGTGAGCATCCAGCAGCTGTGGAGCTGATAAGGCAGGATTCAGGGGAAGCAGATGAATTATACTTAAACACTGTTGAATGTTCATTAATATGTCCCCGTCAGGGACATCAGTTTTCTTAACCTCCCAGCTGCTTCAGGTGGCTGACCTTGAATAAATACACACTGCTACAAATAATTTGCTTGCTCCTGGCAATTTTTGGTACTCTGTCCTCTTCAGTACAAAATATGCTGCTACCCACTGCATTTTCAAATGATGTGCAAATGTGAGTGAGAGTAAGAACGTTTGGTCCCACAGCAGTAATGCTTTTGTTTATAGTTTTGAAAGGTCTTAGACATATGCATAGGAGATGTTACCTAATTAGAAGCCTGCTATCAGAAAGATAGTACACTTAAAAGCTGTGACATTTTTATAAGTGAATTTTTCCTGTGTATGAATATATAGGGCTACCTCTCAATCTTATGCATTTGAACTTATTTTAACTGAAAGGTCTTTAAAAAAATGCATCCTAAACACAGTTTATAATTTTAGAAATGCTTACATAAAACATTAAATGCACTTAGTTTTCAGAAATTAATGAAAGAAAGCTCAGTAACAGTAGCTGTCTCCAAGCGAACATACACTGTGAAGTAGAATGATAAAAACACACCTTACAAAGCAAAGGAAAGATAACAATCTCTAAAGGAACTAAAAAAATTGAGACCCTATTGTTTAATATTCATTGACTCTATTTTATACTCAAATGCCTGTCTAGTTAACCAGAAAATTTAAAAGAACTAAGTGAGCCCAGGGAATGCAGGAATCCCCGTGTGTGTGTCTGTGTGTGTGTCTGTGTGTGTGTGTGTAGAAAGATAAAAAAGTGGTAAATTGTTAAATGAAAAAGTGATACAACTGTGATTTACTTGTAATAATTTCAGTTTACAGACTGCTTGAGATGTCTTGTAGGCTGCCTCTTAAGCAGGAGATAATACAATAACATTTGTGTAGACACTCACTTCTTGAGAGATGTTCCCTATCAGAAGGGCAAGGAGAAACTAATTTTTATTTAATATTCCTGATTTTGCTCTTTCCAGTGGCACAAGAATGTCTTATTCAAGAGTTTCATGGTTTCCTGTGCTGTGTTTACACCAGATGACAACACATCCTGGACAAATAACCTCGTATTGTGTATGTAATAGAAGAGATTAGTAAAAAAGAGGATGACATGCATATCACTGCTGTTGTAATAGCAGTGACAGCTTAATGATACAAGGGATGCTCAGATTGCAGTAAGGTCAACCCATATGTTCAGAAAAAAGCAATGAACCCATGTGCACCCTTCACCCTGGCGTGTTAGACTAAAAGCTCACCTGTGACCTCTGACCGTTCTGACTTCTGACTCTCAGATGAGAGAGAAAATGCACTGCCTCTTCCCAGAAACAGAGTGATTCTCACATAATGTGACAGTGTAGCTGCTATTGCCTTTGGGCTGGGAACAGGGCTCAGTGCTTTCTCACGTTTCCTTCTGAGGGAGATCTCAGGTGCTGAGCTCCTCTGAACATGAGCTTTCATCTCACTCATGCCCACTAGAACCATGGCAGCTTCTGAACTGCTGAGGCATTTTTGAAAATGTGCTCACTGATCTTGTCAGTGAACACTGTTTCTGTTCTGCCATGAGGGTGAGCTATGCAAGAAGCACTTTGCATTACCTTGTCTACTTGTGATCCATTACAGCCTGTGTAACCTGTAAGAGGATCACTGAGATTTAGCAGGAGCCATTAATGCACTTACACATCCTACCCAGTTTACTCGCTCTTTTTGCTAAAATCCTCTGCTTTGGAGTCAGATGAAGATTATACATATCATTGTTGGAATGAGTAAAACATTTACAGGATCAGAATTTGATCCCTATACAAGCATGAGGCTCAGAGATATAAACAGCATTCAGTGAATCTGCCTGCTTTGACTGAATAGCATGAGAAAAGAACAGATAAGGTACTTTAAGAAACAGATCTTCTCTAATCTAATCTACTCTGTGTATAATTTGATTTTATTCAGACTTAGAGGAAAGGTAATTTTTTTTTTTTGACATCTTTACAGAAGCCAGATCAGCAGCTTTTCCATCCTGAACACTGTGTATTTTAATTAGTTTAATAGCCTAAAGGCTGCAAATGTAAGTCCCTTGATGTGAAAGATGAGAAGTCAGGCAAAGGAGATGTCACGAAGAATGTCCATACGTAGCCTACAGGGTAGTAGTCACCAACTTCTGAGGATCCTGTTGGGAATACTCCACCCTTCTAAGGATTTTACAGACACCTTTACTCAGGCTCATCAAAACTACTGTAGCATATTTAGGCCTCCAAGTAGCTGACTCAGCAGGACCCCTAAATAAATTCTATCCAGGCCTGCCCAGCTTAGTTACAAAGCCCATCAAATAAGCAAAATGAGAACTTAGCAAGGAGAAGCCTTTTCCAGGAAACATCTTCTTGCCTGTAAGTTTCTCAATCTTCCTACATAATTTGGCAGCAGAATTAAAGGACTTCCAGTTCATTTTTTGGGGTGCAGAGCTGATCTTAATCTTATTGGCAAGGTGCCCCCTTAGTTATAGGGCAAACCCCTCTCCTTTTCTTTATTTCTTTCTGCGGCAAGGGTCTACATCCTCAAAGCTCTGGCTCCAAGAATTTTACACCTTTTTTTTTTTAAGAACCTAAGGCTACATCTACTGCTAAATAAAAGAACACCAAGGATCTTGATAACCACTTTTTTTAGGATTAGCTTCTCCAGAGCTGGCTGGCTGGCTGGCTGGCAACAGCATGGTACCTGTTATTGGTTTTTCTCTGGGCCCTGCGTGGGGAATGTGTGGCTGCCTTTCAGAGCAGCATTTTGATGTGTGATACTCAGGCTGCTGCAATCCCTGGCTAGGGAGAGTCTGCTTAACCCTGCAGAACTTGTGACACATTTGGAGAATATCACATGGTCTTTGTTTCTTCTGCCATTTGGCACAGTTTGCACTTTATAAAGTGTCCACAGAAGAGTCACTAGGGTTTATTTAGAGAGGACAGTAAATGCAGGATTCAGTTGTGTGATGAAACATCAAATAAGTGATGGAAAAACTTCTGTGATTTAGCTGTGTAGGTGTACCATAAGAATCTGGCAAGTTGCGATACAATGTTCAAAGGCTCCCTTTGAGCTGTGTGGTTGAGGTGGCAATGTGGGCTCTTGAGATTTTTTAATTTTGTTAAAGCAAGAAAAGTATCTGGGAGAAGTTCATATTAATGCAACTGCACAGCTTCTGAAATCCGAATGGTGCTGCACAGACGTGCCTGTTTGCTTAGTGTTGCTGGGGTAGACTTTCCCAAACTCCCTTCTTGCTGCCCTAAGCACCAGCACATCCTCCTACAAGTCACGACCTGTAGCACTTATGGCTGGGTCTTCCCTTGACTGTTTTCCCACTCTGGGGCTTTCATCTAATCTTTTGAATAGCCTATCTCTTTGTCTATGCCTCCTGTATGTGTTGCTTCTCCAGCTGGGATGATGTGTAGTATATGCTTCTTACTGTTTACCCTCAGTCCCAGGCTCTTCTCATTTAGTGCAACCTTTCGAATTCTGTTATGATGAAAAAGAAAGTGAAATCAGGAAGTCCAAGCAGCTTGAGAAAAGTTTAATTTTGTCTTTCACTTATCTCTCTAGATTTTGTGTGCTTTGCAAACTTCATCTTGATAAGAATAAGTAGATTATATATAACTGTTACAGCCAAGGGCTTTCCAGCCATGTATAGTGATTTCTGATGTCTAAAATTCTTACAGTGAGTTTTGAGCCTTGTTACATTACAGTCTCTGACTCCCATTGACCTTTAAGAGAGACTTGTAAAACAGCCATTACAATTTTTTCTGCTGGGACAGATTTTCTTTTGCTTTCATAATATATAGAAGGTGAAATGGAAAAATAAAGTTGTTTTTGTTGCTATCCCTCAGCAAGTATTTGGCATTTTATCTTATGACTGAGAAAAAAGTCAAGGTTCTGTTATTCAGTTCTTCACTATTATCTCATTTCCCTGCTGGGGTTTAGTGTGGGCTAACACTGGGGACTTTGTGTGGCAAAAATCTGCAAGCAGATAACTATTCTTTTACAGTGTCAGGAGGGAATACAGAGGGCAGTATGTTCATGTATATTATTTAATACTGTTGATAACAGTTACAGTACTGTTCAGAAATGGTCAATATGAATCTCTGATTTAAGTACTTGTTTCAATAATGTCAACTGATTTAAGTGTGGAAAATTCTGGGTTTATACATTAATAGATATCCTGCTCTTAACATATATTCCTCTTCTTTTCCTTCAATGGTAGAAGGTGATTTCTCAAGGTTCTAGATGTCTTTGTCTAATTTCCCATTCACAGCTACCAGAATTGATAAGGGGTGAAATGTAGACCTTCATTTTGAATGTAGATTAAAAAATACTGAGGCTGTAACCCTTTCAAAGGAATCAGAGTACACAGTCAACACTGAAAAGAGGTTCCCTTGGTCCCTGTCATCAAGGCATCGGAAAGGCAACTTAAATAAGAGGTTCCAGCTGGCTTATGACCACTCTGCCCAGTATTTCTTTGCTTCCTAAGATGAATCAAATGCTGTAGTATGAGCAATAGTTTTGGCATTTATAGTTTAGCAACTTATTTTGTCTGAAAGAAATGGTTCAGTGGAGGAATAAAAATTAATTATTTGATGGAAAAAATTTATAGTATAAAATATAAAGCTTCAAAAAATTTTAGCTCTCCTCATTTGTCATCTTAAGATAAAAAAAAAGGGCTGTTTCAGCCAGATCAGTGTAAGGACTGTCCACTAATTGCTCTCATTCTGAACTGTAGTTCATTCTTCTGTATACTTAATGAGGATTGTGCAGTCTTCATCTTTAGACAAACTGTGGAACAATAATAAAGCTTGAAGATGCTTGTCCAGCTTGATTAAGAATGGGAATAGTGAGAATATTTCCAAATTCATATAATATATCATTCTTCAGTATAACAGGAGCTTTATAATCAGTATGGAGCTACTGGGGAATGAGGGGTTTATGTGTGTGTTTGTTTACTTTTAACATTCTTGTAGGCCCACAAACCACCCTTTTCTTTTCCCCCAAGAATTCCTTATCCTCTGATAACCCCAAATCTGCCAGACAGTTACTGGCTAAACAACGTTTCACTATAGTCTTATCTGGGAAGACAGGATTTTGTAAGCCACTTTCTCTCTAAAGGCAGTTTTCTCATGCAATTTTGCCAATCTCTGTCTTTCCTTCTTGATCTTTTGAAAAGCAGCGAGAGGATTTCACTAGCCAGCTTGATGTCTCGATCTGGACATTGAGAGTGGTCCCAAGGGAATTTCATGGGGTTTAACAAGACCATATACAAGGTGCTGCACCTGGGCTGGGGCAACCCCTGCCATCAGCACAGCCTGGGGGATGAACAGACCAAGAACAGCTCTGCAAGGGCTTGGGGGAGCTGGTGGATGAGAGGCTGGCCATGACCTGGCCATGTGCATTTGCAGCCCAGAAAGCCAATCATGACCTGGATGTCACCAAAAGCAGTGAGACCAGCAGGTAAAAGCAGGTGATTTTTCCCCCTTACTCCAGTCTGATGAGACTTCACCTGTATGGCTGAATCCAGTCTATGGTCCCCAGCACTGGAAGGATATTGTTGAAGCAAGTCCAGAGGAGGCCTTGGTGGAGAAGTTGAATAGAGGCATACAGCATGTCTCCTGTGAGAAATGGCTAAAAGAATTTGGATTATTCTGCCTGGAGAAAAGAAGAATTTGTGGCAACCTAATGGCTGCCTCCCAGTACCTGAAGGGAGCCTACAGAAAAGATGGAGAGGAGCTTTCTACAAGGGCATGTAGTGACAGGACAAGGGGAATATGTCTTCAAAGTGAAAGAGGGGAGGTTTAGATTAGATATTAGGAAGAAGTTCTTTACTGTGAAGGTGGGGAGGCACTGAAATAGGCTGCCCAGAGCAGTTCTGGATATCCCATCCCTGTAAGTGTTTAAGGCCAGGTAGGATGGGGCTTTAAGCAACCTGGTCTAGTGCCTTATATTCTATAATTCTAAGAAATATCTTCAGCCAGTGCTACTGCAGGTCTCCCCATCCCTACTTTTTCCAAAAGCTCGGTAGTCACCACTGAGTCCTTACAGATGCCTTTCCTCCTTACAATAACTCTGTCATCTCTTCCAGGTTGCATGTATGAGCCCTAGTTAAATAGTTTTGGGCAGAGGTTTGGATTTTAGGGGTCAAGTATTTCCCAGAGTTTTCTTACTTTCAGAGTGAATGGTCCATCTGGTATCAAAAAGGGTGTCCCTCACGGTCTCCTGCAAACTATCTCTGCAATCACTGAGTTAAACCATCACTTTAAATACACACTTCAATTCTTCAGCCAGATCCTGTTAGATAATGAGGAAACTATGGTTCCTAGCAATGAATTCACTTGGTAGCATACCCAGGGGTTTTTGTGCTCCTAGTGGAAGTTACAGAACAGGCACTAAATGACTATTTGACCATCTAGTATGGCCTTTTTTACTTTGACGTGAATTATTCCATCCACACTGACAAACTTGACATCCAAGGCAGGGTCAGGCAGCGGAGAAGTCCAGAGTACAGATGTCAATTCTCAATTTATATAGATTTAGTATTTCATTTGCCAGACATTATGAACAGCATTGTCCTTGCCAGCTGCCTGCCCAAATGAGAACTGTGCATTCAATCAACAGGACTGGGGGTGAGCCTTTACAAATAGTAGAACAGTACAAAATGGTAAATAGATGAGATACTGGAGCTGGCTGACTTATCTTGAGGATCTGTGCATTCGTGTGTTTTCTCCATTATCATGCTGACACTGTACCAAGTGTCCACCCTAAATGCATAGGAGAACTGGGAGAAAAAAAATACATAAATGAAATATTAGAATTTACTATTGCCTTTGAGGAAATAGTGAGTTTGACTTGTTCCTTACAGACATAATTTATTAAGATGAAATTATTCATTGCTTAGTCTATGCTTTTTGCTGGAATTTTTTTGTCCCTTTCATGGTAGATCTCCAATTCTTTTCTTTTTCTTTAAGGGCTTGATTCAATGAAAAGACAAATTGGTTCTCTCCTGCATGTTTTAAACCTCAAATGATGCAGGATGCACTAAGACATATGCAAGATACATACTTTGATATGCTGGGAATATCAGAGTTTATACACATGATTTACAATACAGCTGGAATTTCTAGAGCTAAGAGAGGAGATGAGGATGACAGATATGCTGAATAGAAAAATGTATTTCATGTCAAAAGAATACAGAAGTGACAATTGCTCATGCATCTTATTTCCTTGTGTGTGGTTTGCTGCAATCTCTCAATGAAGAGCTAGATAAAAATAAATAAATAAACCAACAGGACACCTTCTGCAGCTGATTGTGGGACGTTGTATTCCAAACCAACAGCCACTAATAACAAAAGAGGGTAAATATCAAATTGCACCCCTTCACAATGCATCCCTTTTTAGTTTAGTAATCATAAATGGTGTTGCAAAGGGGCGTTTTCCTGCCATATGGTACTCTGCAAACAAAACCACACACTTTCCTTAAGCTTCCTTTAATTTGGGAACATTCCAGTTCTGGCCTTTTTTCTTGCTTTCTCTTTGAACAGAAAAAGGGGTTGTGGTCTCTTAATGACTTCAACATGACCCTGCAGTTTTGGCTGTGTAATGAACAGGGTGAGCTGGGGTCCTGTGAGTGCACTGTTGGCCCAAAGCAGTACCATGCAGGGGCTTGGGTTTTCCTATGGCTTCCTGAAATGCTGGACACACCCAGAACTCCCTTTTTAGGAAGTCCAAACTTTCATTTAGTACAAGAAGCTATAGATCCAGGATCTGGTTTACTGCTGTGTATGCTGAAATCCCCTCCTTCCTCTCATTTAGAGATAGAGTTTAGCCTTGAAAAATTCAACTTTCTTTTCTAGTTTAGTTCATTAGGTGATCTTGACAGCTGGAATGATGTTCCTTGTCTCATAATGATTTACTTTTTGTTTCTAAACTCCCTAGCTTCACTTTTCTGACCTAGCCATCTTCTTGGACGGTGTTCTCATTAAACTGAAGATTTTTCAATATTCAAGAATATCCATTGCATAGTCATTCCAGCACTGCCTTAGATTTCATAAATAAATGGAAGTAAAAATAATAATAGATGCATCAGGTTATTATAAAAATTAAAATATAAGATGTCATTTAACAAAGGTATATGCAGAGTTCATAAAATCAAACCGGTTTCCACACCTTCATAATACAGTATTCATATGGCCCCACAGTAATTATATTTTATGAACTTCACCACATCAAACTGTGAACGTGTCTTAAATTTCTGGATATTCTATTACCACCTGCAGCTTTTCAAACAGAGAAACCTAATAAATTATCAGCAGAGGGATTCAGGCAGTTACAGAAAGAGGGCAACTGTGGTACTCATAAAGTCTAGTAAAAATTACTTTACCAAGAACCTGTGGTAAAGCAGGGAATTTCCTGTGGTTCCGCTATTGTACAGCAACTGTTTACTGCAGAGGATGACCAGTCCATTGACAGGTCTGAACAAGCTGAAATTAATATGATTTCAGTCCCTGGATACAGCTGAAAATCATATAGAGGCTCCCTGTGCCTCAGGCACATTTTCATGTGCAGTCCTGCTTTGTCTTTTTAAATGCTGTATGAGGATGATATGCAGGCTCCAGAATTACCTGCTGCCACTGAAATTATTGCCCTTTACTTCCAGTGACCTTTTTTAGCTGTAAGAAGCTATGGATTTTGGACTTTTTTTGTTTTGGTATTTTTTGCCAGTCTGAGCCCTCATGTTGCTGGCACCAGAGTAACCATTTGGATGGGCAGGCAAAGCAACTACCTGGTTTGGTAGGACTGACTTTGGCTTGAGTTAAAGTCAATTCCACTAGTTTGAGGAATGTCTTTTCTTGTTGACATTGGAAGGTATGTTGAAGCCCCAAACCCCAGCAGATTATATTTACCTGTACTGAGGAAAAATCCAGGAAGAGTGGCAGAGTGATGCCTGAATAACCTGTCTTAAGCCTCTTATGAGAGAATCCATGCAAATAGATTCTTGTATATTATAAAATATAAACTAGCAAAACCAAGTCCATTTAGAGAATATGTTAATTATTCCACTGTTTTCCCTCAAAGAAAAGTATGGAAAAAAAAGAACATTGAGAAATATGAAAGCAGTTATAAATGTGTTTTGTTTGCCTCAGGCTTTTTGTTATCTTTCCTACAGATGCTACAGACATAATTTAAACCTTTTCTTTTTGTCACAAATTATTTTACGGAATTCTGAAAAAAATGTTCCAGACAGGACAGGAATGCTATGCAATTATCAGTGTACAGGAATAAATATTTTTCCTCACAATGTAACCCTTGCACTCTGAGCATCCAATTCAGGATCACAGGATGTTGATGTTATGGAGATGGTTTAATTAGTTACCAATAACAAGGAAGAAAAATGAAACTTTGTGCCTATGTGTGCTAATTATAAATAACTTGATTTCAATTTATACTTGCACTGTATTTTATTTGTTTGCCAAACAACATTTACAAGTGCAAGTTTAGAAGGCAGTAGCTGGCCAAGAGAAGGTATTCAGTTTGCCAATGTAATAAGGGGTAAACCTAGTAAAGCTCTTGGGGATTTTTAAAGGCCCTTACCCCATTCATTGTATCAGCCTCTTTGGCATTTCAGCCGTGAAGCTTTAGCAGTGCTTTAAAACATACATGCAAGTTAGAGAGACCAGATTCCTACCTCCTGCTTGCTTTTCATAACATGCATAAAGCTTTGGTTATTTTTGGTAGAAGAAGAAAGATACAGTCAGAGCAGGTTCAGATATTCCTAAACTAATGCTCACCTAAATCTGACAAGGGGATGCAGAAGCACAGATACAGAGCTACAGCCTTGTTATACCTACAACAGTCTTATTGCTGTGTTTGAGTGTTATCAGTACCTGAGCTCTGCTTCTGCCTGTGTCGTACAGATTTGGCCAGGGAAAGTGCAGTGTGCAAATACTATAACTGTCCCTGGAAACAGCTATTATTGGCTGACCAAATTACCACAATTTGTGCAGTTGGTTCTCATTAGCCATAATGTGAACATGCAGAACTCTCTATTCAGGCTCAGTAATCCCTCTCCCTCCTGTGTGGGAATTTATGTGCTATTCTCGGCAAAAGTAGTGCATTGATTTTCAAGTGTCTCCAGAAGAAACTCCACCATGTACATGAGAGGCATGAGAAGAAGATGATGGGACTGTAACAGTAATGAGACATTTTAAAGTTAATTTTCTTCCCTTTATTTCCATGTATCCTTTCACATCTCCTCTGTAAACTCCCTACTTTAAGGAGCTCATAAAACAATTATCACTCTGTACCCCTTCTTCACAACTACTCTCAGGAATGGAAAAGTGTTTTGTATCATCATTCCACATCACCTTTAGGCAGAGCAGCTGTTCTTTGCAATCACTTATACAGAAAGGAAAATAGTTCCCTTGAATTTGTGTTATGCAGTTAAAGCATGGTGATTACACAGATATTGTACAATTGTTACTGGTTCCGTCATTTTTATAGGCTGAACAATTGTTTCTTCTCCTGTGAGGCAACTTGCCTTAAAGGTAGGCTGTCATCTCTTGTGAATTTTTGGCACAGAGGAATGAAGATTATTCCTTTGGAGGAGGTTGTTTCTCAGCATTAGTCTGTCCTTTGTTATTTGTCTGTACAGTATGCAGATGCAGCAATATGAGATCTAATGCAGATGCTTTGTTCTGTATCTTACAAGACTGAGTAAAGTACAGGAGATGATCTGATTGTAACTTCCGTCATCTGGTCTGTTGTGCTGCCTTGAGATCTCGAGAACTTTAACTTCATAATAGAAATACTTGAACTGAATGTGGTGAGATAGGGGCATGGGGTCTTGATGTTGACTTTGATGTTGTTGTGGTAATAAAAATAGCAACACTCAGCAGACCATCGATATTAAATACTCTCCCATAACATGTAGCATTATCTGTAGTGGAAAAACACCTTGCCCTTTGGCTTGTCATATTTCAAAGACCTACTTTATATTTGGCTAGTTTATGATTTACATTTGTCCTAGCCTTACTCTTGGTTTCAGTCTTCAGCAGATGCTAAAATATGAGGTATAATACAGAACTATGGGAAATCCTCACAGCTGTCTGCAGCTTCAGAGTGGATCCACTCTCCAGTCCCTTTGAACAGAATTTGCTTAGGTAGGACACAGAAGCTGTCGTTCTAAAAAGCTATAAAAAGAATATGGCTACATATATGCATACAGGGGGTAATAATAACTGTTTGCACTGCATTTTCAGTTTCGTATTTAGGCCAATTTGCCATTCAGAAAATCTTTAATTTTCTGATTTCCTCCCTTTCCTTTAAAATATAGAAAACATGCACAAAAGCTTTGCGTTGAAACAAGCTTATAATTTCAGCTGCAGTCCAACACATATTTTAATCAAAATTAGTGTGATGCCTTAAGCTTTTGAAATAAAGCAGCACCAAGGTCTGAACCATGTATAGAAGGCATGCACTGGTGCTTTGTAATACCTGTGTGTCATTGGCTTTTAGTCCTCTCTGTCTGCCTTGAAAGAGGATGTTTGCAGTGCAATCTGAGGGCTGTGTTCATCTCTGTCATTTCAAGCAACAAAAATGCTGAAAACAAAGGGAAGTTTAACTCTTGTTTGGTTTTTTCCAAACCTTTCATGACACCAGCTCACATTCAAAAATGTCTGGTGTATTTTTGACTCTTTGTCAGAACATTTTGAGGCAGAACACATTTGGGCAGACTTTAAGCTTCACAATCAAATGTAAGCATTCCATTAATGCTCATTGTTCTCTAAGATTGATGGTGCTTGCTGCCCTCACCACTCATTTTACAAGAAGGAGAATGTTGAAACGACTGGCCTCCATGAGAAGACCTGACAAGTTCTTTGTAGCCTGTCAGATTGCCTTGCTTTGGAAAAGGATGGAGCATGAATTTTTTTCTCTCTGAGCCTAATGCTTGTGGGAAGGTTGGCGATGGATATTGCAACATTTTTGTAACAGTTCAGAATCTTTTGAAAGAAGAGTATGAGAGTTTGTAAGAATTTCTTTTTAGCCTTAGTTTCCAAACAGAAGTCCCTATATTTCAAGGTCCTTTTGAATCCTGTATACTTTCTTTATCTCACCCTATTGCGCTGCATCATAATAGGCTGCAACTCCTGTTGCTGCCTTTGCCTCTGTAAAGTGACTTCTGCTGCATGTCTCTCCCATGTTACTGCAAAGCAGAAAGCCAGACTTGTGCTGGCATCTGCAAGAGTGAAGAATGTATAACAGTATTATATCTGGCAAGTCATATGGATGCCTTGTTTGATCACATCAATCATTGGCTTTGTGGCTGAGACTTTTTAATGATAGTACAGAGCACATTCCAGGAATCTGACTGAAACAGAAAAGGCTGGACTCAAAAGGATTTTCTGAGAATTTAAATGTGTCTCACGCAAAATTCAGATGCCAGTGCACAAAGCTGTGAAATGGAAACTGCAGTTCATCTCCTCCCTGCCCTAGGAAGGGCAATATGACTTCTGCTTTCCTGGACTACAGAATTTCTTGGGCACCTGTAGTCTGACTTCTGTGAATGTAAAGACTCTATATTTCTTGATATGATCAAATGGCTTGCATTTAAGTGCCCTTGGATCCAAAGTTTCTTCTCCTTTACCCTCTGGAGTGCTGCTAATCTGATCTGAACACACTGAGCTGCTCAGGTACCAAGGAGCAAATGTTGGTTATGTTTCCTAGTGAGCCAAACCTTCCAACTCCCAGGAAATTGCCTAGTACCACTTGGTAGGAATTAATGCCCTAAGTTTTAGCTTTTATATTTTTCAGATTCTGTGCTGTTTTAATGTGTAGTTCTGGGTTTCATATTAGATGCTAATAAGCTCTCTTCACAGAGTAGGTAGACAAAACAATTCCTTTTCTATCTTGGGACCAAGGACAAATTTCAAGCCCAAGAGCATAAACAACAGCGAACTGAAGAAAGAAAAACAAAGAGGATGGAACTTCATAACCTGAAGCTATAATTGGGCAATTAATTCCATATGTTAATGGAGGAAAACTTATAAAATTGTGTGATGACCTTGTGACCGGTCATCCATTTTGTGACCATTTTGGGGTTCAACCTGGATGTAGCCTGGCTGGGCTCTTGCACTGCTCAAGGTATATCCATCAAGGCCTTTTAATAAATACCTACTTTATCCTTTTGCTCTGTCTAGTCTCTGTTCCAGGTCAACCTCCGAGGCATCAGAATATGTCAGTAAGGAAAAGGGAAGCTTCTCTTCTTTCTGACTTCCTGTTTCCATGTCAAGCAAACTCACTACCATATAAAAAGGAACTACCGTGGTCCCAGACTGAGCTGAGAAATGTTCATCTAATGCCATTAAAATTAGTCTTTGGAGCAGGAACTGTCATTTGCACTCTCTCAGGTGTGTATTACAGGTACAAAATACAGTGTTTCTAGTTTTTAGGCATCATTGCCTGGTACGAGGTGGAATAACTGTCATAGATAAAAAAATTGATTAAAATGTGAATACTGTGAGGGGACGGATAAGTGGATGCACTCAGGTGTGCGAGTGAGTGTCTCAAGTTGAGCTGCTAAACTCTTGAGCAGAAACCTGCTTCTTGCTGGCTGCAACCACTTTAAGTTGCTTATAGACTTTGGTAAGATCTGGACTAAGCAAAAGTGTCCTCAGTTCTTCAGGGCAGAGAAACATGAGCCAGAAACAACAATTTGGGTGTCTGATCCCATGCTTCTGCATGTAGACTACTTAGATCAGGAAAATTCAGGGCTTGGAGTGCTGGAAAGAAGAGGTGATGTCAATAAGTGTTTCTGAAAAGAAACACATCTCTGAAAGCAGAAAGGAGGCTGGAAAGATGAAGGTGAAGAACTTGGTTAGAAGAAAGATCATTCAAGTGATTCCAAAGACCAAAGATCTCACAAAGACCCAACTGGAGATGGATGCCAGGGGACATCCAGAGACCTTGTATTTTAGCAACCAATATGGATCCTGGTGAGCAGTGACATGGTAGGAACTAACTTGACTTTCTGCCTGACTGTCCTGAACCAGCAGCAAGATTCCTGCTGGAAATAAATGGCAAGGTCTAGTAGCCATGGCAGTGGGGGCAATGAGGGCAGTGGGAGTGAAATCAAGTAGAATTACTTGTCTTACTGGTTGATATGTAAACCTTAGCACACAAATCCTCAGGGGAGGCTTTTCGCTCTGTCATTGCACTCTGAATCATGGACCCTGTGGTTATCGGGGTCCTTGTGACTTGGAGCAGTCTTACAATTGTAACTCTACCTTCCCTTAGGGAGCAGAAATTTCTGAAGCTGGGAGGATTTTTGACCGTATTCATTTTGCTTCTGTCATGCATGAGCAAAACCTACAGATATTTCAGGCCAGGAACCCATATGAAGTTAGCATTTTCTGCTAAAAACTGGGTCTTTGGAAGGGCTTATAATTATCTAACTCAATGATGCGACCTGAACTTTTGTAAGACAGATGGTTTTAAATATAAAAATACACTTCCTGTAGATACATAATATATTTTTGACTTATTTCTCCTCTCCTCTCCTGTGTGAGTGACAAGTATTTAAGACTTGCAGATACCTCAGTACAACTACATTCTCATTTTCTTCACCTTTCTTTCCTTTATCTTACTTTTATATCTCACATTTCTCTGGTTTGTAAACCCCCTGTTCTTTTTCGCTGTTCTACCATACTTTCAGGTATCTTATTTCCCCAAGTGCTAGAAGGCTTTTATGAGTGCAAGACCATTGACATGGAAGAGTCTGTGAAATACTTCCAATGTCCATGTATACTCTTTGCCAAGGGTTTATAAGCAGAAAAATTCAGTGTACTGTCAAAGGAGAAAAGGCATTTATTTTCTTTAGTTATGGAAAATCACTAGCAACAAATTTGGCTTATATATAATAATGCCATTGGTGCTCTGCAGGTTATTCCATCTTATTTGATTAGATTTCCTGACACAGATTCATCTGGTAGAAGTCACAGAACTGGTAAAACCACTGGATTGATGGTGGCATATAAGTAATGAGCAGTGTTTTGGTATCAAAATGAGAACAGAAATAGGCCATATGGGACACTGCTAGTAACACCACTGGAGGTACTTCTGGCATAAGAAGTGTACATGTGCTAGAATTAGGTCATGCTCCTTGTCCAGCTTCTAGCACAAAATTGTCTGACCCTGGCACTTACCCCAGTGCACCTGAGGGAGAGCGATCTGGCCTGGCATCTGTCATCAGTTTTAAATCTTAAAATGGAGATTTATTATAGTCTGTGGAAAAATCAGTGCCTCGAGCAGGTCTGCTGTGGTCTGCATTACCTTTCCTGAGGGTGTCTGTGATTCTTGACAGAGTCTTGGTTGTTTGTAAGGAAAACACGAAACTGGAGGGCGTTTTTTTGAAAGAAAAAAAAGTCTGACAGGGTTACTCTAAGTAGAACATTATGAGAAGATATGCCCCTACAACGACTCAGAGTGCACAAGTGGGTATCTCAGCTTTGAGAGGCACAGACCTTGGGGATTTTTTCACTCCTTTTCTGCAGCACAGACCACAGGTCAGCAGCTGAAATCATCTTGGTACTGCTAACTGACTGGCTACTTGCCATTGCAAGAGTATCAGATCTTGTCTACGTGTCAAAATCTCCTGTTCTCTACATATAACAAGTGACTTCTCAGCCTCTTTGTAGGTTGAACTTCTTATGTCTTTATTGGTGAGTAAAGCGAGCCAGGAGATGGCCTCTGGCTGTGAAGCCATCTTGTACTGCTTGCCTTGCATCCTTTGGGTGACGCTCTTCCTTTTTAGAACAAGGCTACACATACCTAGGTAAAACCTTGTGAGAAACTGCTTTAACATTTCAATACTCTGAAAGAAAGTTTTGCCAATGCTCAGATGTCTATATTTGTGCCCAACAGGTGTATTTTTATCTAACCAAAGTCTCTGGACCTTTTCTAGAGGTGTCCATTAGCCAGCTAACATGTAAAATGTGCCTGACACGATCTGTTTGTCCCATATTAATGGATATGAAGAATTCCAGGACAATCAAAACATAAGGATAAATGGGCAGATAAAAGCTGTAATAACCCACAGGTGCAATGTAGGGTGTGCATAGGAATAGACCTTCTTGATATCCTACGTCCTCTGCCAGTATGTTTGGATTGGGATTTGAATATTAGATGCTGGGATTACCATGGTTGATATAATTTAAGCTGGTGGGGGAGGTAAATATTATGTATTTCTTCTGTGAAGAGGCTTCTCTGTGAGTTCTGTTACTAAAACTCCCGTAGAATTAATCAGATTTCTATGTTTTAACTGCACAAAGATTGATATATGTATTATAAATATTTCAACAGTTTTTTCATTTGTTCCTGCAGTATAACATGACATTTATACTATTTATTGCCCAACTGATCCTATGTCTTGTAAAACTGTGTGATCGTCTATAAAAGAAAGTCTTTGTGGGCCTAATGGCAGTGATGCAGATGAAGAAATTGTCTTTTTGCTCACAAAAGGAAGCTTCTGTAAAGTGGAAAACCACAACTGTTTTGGATTTTTCTTTTTCAGAACACATAATGTTGGATATATAACAATGAATGGATAACACAGCAAAATATTACACCCTTTAAAGATGATTAAATGAATGCCTTTTCTGACTGATGAACAGCTTAATGCTAGAAATAACTTAGGCGGCTTTTTTATGTCAGCCTGCTTGTAGAGAGAGTGTGGCAGTGTTTTAAGTAGTGCAGTATGTTCTGTGAGTTTGGTGCAGTGCAGCAAGCTTGTATAATATTAGCATCATCTTGATGTTACATTTGGATCTTAACTTAGAGAAATGGAAATCATCCAGTGTTTTGCCTTTCTTTTCTGTGTCTCTACCCCATGTCTTCTTTTCTTAAATATAAAATTGTGGCTTAACAAATGAGTTCCATTACAACGTTGCTACCAGCAAGCCCACCATTTTCTGGGGTTTGATTTTTGTGTAGATGGTTAAAGAGTTTTGAGCAAACTTTGGGATAACCCTGGGAATTATGGGTCTAAGTTCTGTTTTAGTCCCATGTTAGAAGGGAATAGATGGTAGGATGCTTCTGTGCTTTTCTCAGTTTGATATTCTTAAAAAGCAGTTTTAGGATCAGATCCATTAATTGTCAAGTATTATCAAAATCCCCAGAGCTGGTAGTTCTTGCAGTACTAATATTTTATACTTTGTTTTCTCTAAAATCTTTGGAAATGTCCATGTAACACGTTTTTTTTTTTTTTGCTACCACCTTTGATATTTTCTCATTTGCATTCGTTTCAGTGTAATAGGACTCCACAACCAAATCCTTTAATTCTGGAATGTGAAGCTCTTAAAAGAGTAGAAGTCTTTAGCTTCTGTCTTTGAGATTTTTCCTGCAGTAAAGGTGTGTTTTTCCAGGCCTTTTCTGTAGATCTGCTTAGCCTCAAAGTAATCTTTTCTGCTTACTCATAAAGGGGCAATCTAATTTAGATGGCTGCTTCTCCTGAAGGATAATTTTTTTACCTGCCAATTCCACCCTTATTTTTTGGAATGAAGTCATCTTTTTCATAACCGAGGACTAAAAATGATGAATGATTTAATTTATAATTTATTTTTCTAGGCAGAATAAAGCCTTTTTTTTTTTTTTTTTTTTTTAATCAGACTTATTTCAGAATTAATGCACCTAAAACACAATCAGCAGTCACCTTTCTTATTTTCCTCAATTCCTGCCATGATCATTAATTAACCTGCATCTTTTAAATATAAATATACTGCAACAAAGTAAAAGTGGTTTATGACCATAAATCTCATGGCTGTTGTTGCTAGGCTGTTTATGCACACTGTGGTTATTCTGCAGCTCTTAGAAGGAGTAACAGTGATGCAGTTATTTATAATCTCAAAAAATATAATTTAAAAATCATAAGATTCAAATGCTTTTCAATAATAAAATCTTAGGGATTTTTTTTTTGGCAATGCATCTGTTCTTCAGTATTTTCTGGTGTCAAATAAATGGTAGGAGAAAGAGAAATGGGTCAGGTAGGATCTGTCTGGTATATTGAATATATCAGTAGATGATATTTTATACATATTTTCTATCACTTTGTCAGCCTCCTCTCTTCTTTTTTTCAATTTCTCTCCCTCTTTTTTTAAAAAATAAAAAACCAACTATTTATTATTTCAAATCCTATTCTCCCTCTTTCAGTTTCCTGACTCTAACTACTACCTGCAGAAGCAGCAATTTCTGATTCAGTTCATTGTTACGTAGTTTCTACTAAGAGAAGTTCATTCTTAAACGATTCCTGTAAATTAGTTTTCCAGCAGAAAATGAGTCTTGATGTTGGATGCTGCACCAAAATCTGATGATGCAAAGACATCTGGGCTAAGGCAGAAAGGAGATTTAAATCTGACTTTTTTCTTCTGAACTCATTCTGCTCTCCCACACACATACATGCACAGTTTTTCTCCTCTGCCTCCTAGTACATTTGCCACCTCCTTTTTTTCTTACTTTTTTTTTTTTTTTTCCCCTCAATAAATGTCTAAAAACTGGAATTAGAGACTGGTTACAGTCATGTTGCATTCATTGTGAAAGGAAGCTTTGACTGTCTTGCCCAGGGAGCAAAAATCAGCATTTCTCAAAGGACATGGCAGACAGTGGTAATGAAGGAAAAAACCATTGAAATTCCACTCAAACCTCTAAACTCTATTTTTGATAGCTTCTCAAAGTTTTCATTTAAAGTCTTTTTTTTTTTTTTTTTTTTTTTTTTTTTAATGGACGTACCTTCTATTACTAGTACCTTTAACACTGAGTGTAAAGGATAATGAATTTAAGGGCAGATGCTGCTCTGTTAAAAAAGACACTTTTTTATCAACTGTGCTTGGATACCTTCACCACAGGATGAAAGCTGCACGCTTTCTTTAGCTAAAATACTGCAGAGCTCTAGTGAACATAAGGGGAGTTTATACCTTCTGATAGAATACAGATGAGTGGATAGATTAGGGTGGAGCCTGGAAGTCATAAAATATTTTTAAAACTACCAGAGTCTAGTCTTCACCAGTACTTCATTTCAGAGGTAGTTATCACAAAAATACAGATGGGTTTGTGCTGAAAAAGGGCTGTGTGAAAGAAATAGAATCTGTCTGATACTCAGAAAACTTCTAAATGTTAGCAGCCTTGAATACAAAGGTTTGGGAAGTGCTGCTGACTATTCTAATGGCTCCTTGCTTGGAATGCCACCTTTGAAGGTATTATACTTGTTTGTTCCAGAGGAAGGACCCAGCTGATGCAGTTCCCACCCCTAAAGGTGTGAGCTAAGTGCAACTTACATCACACTGCCATTCAGAAAGGTGAAGCTAGATGTTTAGAAGGAAAGCTTTAAAAATGACACTAAGATCTGTTTCCAATTAATTGTAATTTTTAAAGGTTGAATTCATGTGTTTCTTTTCAAGCTCTCTTAAGGAATGTTATCATCCTCTGAAGAAATATTTTTTTTTTTTCTGTGTCATTTCAAGGAATTAATTTTAGGAAGAATTTTGCATTACTAAGTATCTTCTTTGTTCTCTTTGAGGTTCTCAAGGTTTAAATGTTTTGCATCTGCTGGCCCTTTTTTGTGGTTATCTCTTTTCTGTGTGGCACGCAGAAAAGACTGAATATTAATTAGATCATGGCAGACAGACTGATACAATGGTTAAGAAGAAAAAAACCTTCACTATAATCTAAGACATCAAGATGTATGGTACAAAAACTAGATGACTCTTCCATTGTTTAATCTTGGCCAAACTTCCTAGGAGTAATTTGGTGCAAGGTTTTGGGTCTCTGAGACACAGTTTATCTTTGCTTTTGTCCAGTGTCAAGCTAAATGTGGCTAAAGATTTGGGGACTTTGGGAGAATACACCTCCAGTATTTTATGATATTCATTCTTCTATTTATTTCTGAGGGAGAAATGCTTCTCTAATTATGGTGGACAGAGATTTTCTTTTTCTTTTGTCCTATGACCATTTGGAAAGTTCAATCTCTCAAACCTTTGTAGTAGAACAACAGGAAGCAGTTTAAACATTCAATAAATCTCTTCTTCAAGGTAAAATGGAGCCTGAGAAGAATGTTTTGGATAAAAATCAGCTACAAATCTTTAAAGAAGAGAGGCTCTCCTCTCTCATTTTGCTCTGAAATGTGACAGCACTGTGAAACGAAGGGACTGAACAACTCTATCTAGTAAAATCTTGATTTTTCTTCCTTCATTAGCACTCTCAAGAAATTTTCATCTAGTCTCAGCAGGCCATGTGCAAGAGTATGAGAAGATAATTTTTACTCTGGTGCTGATTTATTCTTAGTCACTAAGAAGATGCTGGAATGAAGGTGCCAAATCAGAGACAAAATGGGCACCCCAACATGGGCTGAATGTAAGTTTTTTAGGAGAACTGAGGTGAAAGACTGCTACTAAACATCTCCCTCACTTCCAAAACTGGGACTACAGTTTGGATGCTGAATGACCTAACAAAAAAGAGATTGTAAATTCTGAAGAAACCACATATGTTTGTGCCCCAAATTTGAATTCTGATTTATATTTTTATTTTGTCTGTCCACTCTTTCTTGTCCCCAAAATACTCTGCGTTTTGAAGTTGAGCAGTGTATATTTAATTTGAAATAAATATGATATTAGGTATTGTATAATTAGATCTATACAGGAATTTAAGAGTATTCTAAAACAGCCTAAATGTCTTCAAATTTATGAATAGATTACTTAAATATGAAAAGATAAATAAAAATTAAACATATCCAGTATTACAGGCAGGCAGATTACAGAGGTGAATGCAAAATGTTCAGGTTGCAGAACCTCAAGTCTGTTGAATGTGAGGGATGAAAGAAAGAAAGAACGTCTAAAATTATTAAAGTCTACATTTTGATATTACAGAAATATTCTTAGTCAATCTGTTCATATTTATATTCAGTGCTACCATGGTGGTAACATCACACTGGTGAGTCAAAGTACAAAAAGAGAAGCTTTACTTTTTCAGAAGTGAGTAGGAGAGCAGTTTTCATGCATCTGCAGAGGTAGCAGTAAGACTTACTGGAGTTTATGCAGAATAAATTTCTCAATCGCTTATGAATGACTGTCAGATGTAGGGCAGCATGCAAAACAAGCACATAACAAACCCAACCCCAGCATAGCTCAAGAACAAAATTCTTGAAACTTTTGCAGTAATAGCATTATAATATTAGAAAATACAGTCTGTAATAAAGAAGATTCTGGAGGTAAGTATGTTGGTTTACTACGTATTATGCATAGTTATTCATACTGATGAATTAACTATGGTAAAAAATAAAGTGCTGCTCTTTGCCACACAGTAAGATAGAAACTTCATGAATAGTCAGTCATGTAACACGTCTTAAAATTAATTACTTGTTTGAAAGGATATATTTTTCTCTGTGACCAGTGATGCCTCAGACCAAGAAAACACCAAAATGCTTCCAAATTATTTGTTATTGCATAATCTCAGTGAAAAGAATCTGTTGGTTATATTTTAAAATAATTAGGGATATCTTAAAGTATAAGAATGTATACTGTATAAGCCACTTTCAGTTTTGACAGGGTATCTTCATCTGCAGCTAGGAATACTTCTATTTGTAGACACTATTTGCAGACACTATCTCATCTAGAGATAAATCATTTATTTTCAGGTATTTACCAGCTTTTTTGCTGCAGCATTCAGCAAAGCCAAACATCATCAATTGAAATCTGTGTAGTAAAAATTTTTATTTCCTTCTTGTTATCAACTCCAAGAGTCAGACCTGTTTATATTCAATGAAATTTCCTCTGGCCTCCACCACATTCTTCAGCCTGCAATCAAAAGTACTTCAAAATATTTTCCAAGTGGTTTAAGTTGCTTTCTACTTTGTATGAAGACAGTAATTTTAAAGCCCTTAATGAATGACAGAGATGAAGAGATGCTGCCAATGACATAATTTCTATTTCTGTCACAGTATATTTAAAGTTTTTCTGAAGGAATTTGAAAACTAGATTAAAACCCCCCTATTTTATACATGACAAAGTTTCTGACATAATATAGTAACTGGAAGAGTTAATGATAGTAAGGTCTTCCTAAAAAAAAGATCCTGGCTATTATTTTTTCAGTACATGCATATTGTGAAGCAGCAAGACACAGAGACTTTAATTCTGCAATGTATTAGCACATAAATGTTTGCCTTCAAATTGTAATTTCAACAAGAAAATTTACCTTAACTTGATGTAGCCATTTGCTCTTGTCTTGATTTTAGTCATTTTGAAATCATGATGCTCACTCTTGCCTCAAACACAGCAGTGGAAAGTTATATAAAGAGATCTGGACAGATTTCACAACCTGCTGAATATTGACTCTGTTAAGCCTGAGCTACCAATTAAAGTTCAATTTTTTATATGGACAGTTCTGTGAATGAAGAAAGATGTATTCAAATAAATTAAAACTGATACGTGCTACCTTAAGTAATAAATTTATTTATTTTTAATTATTGAACTCTCTGTTTGAAAGCTTTAGAAATGTATATTTCAGGAAAAGTACATATTATATGGCATTTCTTGGACAGATCATGTTTTATTTCTTGGTCTTCTTCCATCCAAGGAATGTTTTGCCTCCAGTTTGACCTTATCAAAATAAGAATTAGTGATAAATTATTATACTGGGTAAAATCCAATAGTCAATAGGAAAATCTTTTTCAGGTTTGACTAGCTGCAATAAACAACATCTGGCAATGACAGAAACTGATGTTTAAAAGCAAAATACATTAAGGTTTGGGGTTTTTTTTCTCCAGTAAAAATAAAATTAGATCATGAACTAAAGTAACTCATCAGATATACAGCAAGCAAAATGCAGATATACAGTGTACAGATGGCAAAAGGAAATAAATAATTTCTTTTTAATGATAAAGTCTCATTTATTTCATAGCAATTTAAAAACAAAATGTAAATGTTGTCTGTACAAATACAAGCCTTCTTTGAAAGGGTGCATCTTTGGGATGACATCAGGCTGGAATGCATCACTTTTTTTTGTAAGCTGATTCATTTGACGTCTATGATTTTATTAACTGATTATTTATGCCTTTATGCAATTTTCTTCTAAAGAGGTTTGGTGCTAATTTGTTTCTTGTAGCATTACTGTTTAATTAGGCAATCAACTTTGTGTCTACCTGCTGGTAGAAAAAAAAGGAAGTGACAGCCTTACACAATGTGTTAATTTACAACTGCAAAGTATCAACTTGAACTAAAAACCCCAAATGGGCTTAAAATACAGCTGATGATTTTTAATGGTGAGATTTTTATGTTTTTTTTATGTTAACAATTCCATTGCTGGGGTATAACCCATGTTTTCTTGCATAGAATATAACAGAAATTTTTCAAATAAAGCATTATTTAACTTGATAATCCTTCTGAGACTTGTAAAATCCCTGAAAATCTCATGTTTAAGTTTGACCAGACTTTTCTTCCTTTGCTTGAGTCAAGTAATGTCTCTTATCCTTTAAAATTCTTACTGTAATCCCTGAGATCACTTGCAGGATAAAGTGATGCCTATTCTCCCAAGAGCATGAGAATTCTCAAGTTAATGTCCTTTGGAAGGTGTATCACATAAAATCAGCAAATTTCTTCAAAAGAGAAGAGCTTAAACATGTCTGCAGCATACCAAGAATTTATGTATTTCTGGGACAATATACGGAGTCAATTCCCAAGTTGTGGACCTCTTTTAAAAAGAAAAAAGTCATGGTAACATTTTATTTTTCTGTATCGAGAAACCTGCAAAAACATCAGTGAGAGCAATTATCTTCAAAACATCAAAATGCAGCCCAGGGTAGCTCATTCTGGTTACAAAATGTGGAAGAAAACAAGTCTAACAAACATTTCCGAGCCCTGGGTCTCAAATTATTTTACATCTCTCTCCACCTGCAAAGTAAATGGAATCATAACTATAAAGCATTTAAAGACTTGAAAATTTATAAGCAATGAAAAGGCACACAAACACTCTTTATATACTTGCTTAAAAAATATAAAATACCCCTCAAGTATATATAATATCTTTCAGTGAAAATAAAATTTTTTGATAACTTCTTTTTACCCTTTTTTCACGTGATATTTTCAAGCTTTTCATCATGAACATGAAGAATGTACACTTATTATAATTTTTTTAAAAGAAGCTCTCATTGTAATGTACTTTAAAGGAAAAAAGCTCCAAAGTACTGAAAGAATTTTTATAAAGTAAGGAGCAATTGTGCTATTTTATTACTAGTTTGCTGTGGCATTTCTGGCTTCAGGAGCTGCCACTGTTTGTGGCAGTAGAGGAGTAAAAAGCTTTCTCTGTTCTTGCATTTAAGTTATTTTTTCAATTAAGGATTAAAGAAAATAATTGAATGGTTTAAAAATAAATCATTCATACCATTAATCATCCCACTGAAATGAGATCTTTCATTCTTCTTTTATTTGATACTTCAGTAATCTTTGTCAGCTTTGCAAAGCTTAAATCTTCTCACAATATGTTTCAGTTATTGGCCTAATTAGCATACAGCTTTACATGATTGAGTGATCAGTGCAAATTAGATACCAACAGGGGCCATCGACCTAATGTGCAGACAATCCCCAAACTAGATCCTCAAAATTTTTAATGACTTCAGAGTGTGGAGTTAACACCATATAGTACTGTGTGGCAGAGCCCTGGGGTTAAAAATAGTTCTCCTGCAGTTAAACAAAGTAGAGAGGACTTGAGGGTGCCCAGAACACTTCATAGTGTCTCACTCCTATCAATGAATAGATCAACAGAAGGAAGATGAAGAGTGACCTCAGTCATTATTGTTATACCATTGCAAAATTAAAATGACATTTTGAAGTGAACTGTCCCTTTCTTTGGGAAAGCTCAGCTTCTTTATGATACTCATTTTACTGAAAAGGGGAGAGGGGAGGCAACACTAAGTTTGCATACTTGTAACAAATGAAAAAGTGTTAATGGACAAAAAAAAAAATCTCTGAGTATCTGTAATTATTGGTGGAGTATTACCTTAAAACTGCTCACAGGTGTTGATGAGTAGTACTCATCAGGGGGTAGAGCCAAGGGTATTTGCAAAGTGGATCGCTTTGCTCTGCTTAATTCCTTTCTAGGATTTATTTGGAGAAATGCAAGGCCTGGTACCATTGGCTTAAGGTCAGAAGCATTTCTGTTGCTAAAATTTGGGGACGAGGGATATGAAAACTCTCTTTAAAATGCATGCAAGGATGCCACTTCAGTTTTTGTGTGTGACATCTGCTTGTGATGGTCTTTTTTTAAGAAAGCGAGGTGTGCTATGTAAAAGTGTGGTTTGCCTTGTTGGAAACTTTACAGTTTAAGCAGTTTGAGCTGTTTACCTTATGTCCTTACAACAGCTGTGCAGAACCTTCTTCCCTGACTTCCCAGTTCACCCCATTGTAAGCTAGACCTCTCACTCACAGGTGGCAAGTGGCACAGTCCACCAAGCCCACCCTTACCCAGGAAATACCTGTACCACCAAGTTATTTCTGGTGTCTGAAAGCATGAATGATATCAGAGGGTTTTTTTCCCTGATATTAGATGACAGTTTGAATCAAGTCCCATTTTTTAAAAGGTTTTCTTGGCATCTGAAGCCAAAATATTCTTTGTAACGCTTCAGAGTGAATAAGTGTGCACTTCAAAACATAGACATAGGGTTGTCTTTCATTTTTTGCTCCTGTGTACAGCTTCACGAAGTGAAACAAAGGGAGATTTATTGGAAGAGAATTCTCATGATTTCCTTTTATTTATTTATTCATTTGTTCATCCATTCACATATTTTGAAAAGGCTCTTCATTTCATTTGTGCATAGCAGATAAAATTAATTACTGCACTGCAGATAATAGCACATAAAGGTCATCCTCAGAATTGTGTTTCACTTTGGTGTCTTTATCATGCTTTGAAGATAATGGTTTGATGTTGTTTGTACACTGTGGAGTGCACTCCTATCCCTTGGGAAACATACTGAGAAAACAAATAATAGTAACAGAATGGTACAGCATAGCTGTTCTGCAGTGTTTGTCCCTGCTTTAAAAGTCTCATCTGCTTAAAGCAGTGCCTGATGACAGTGCAGAGTTCCTCAGTCTGTAAACATGAAGGTATTGATCTGAAGACACTGAAATTGATGTATCTGTGTGTGAGAAAAGGGATGTGGCATTCTGGCGGCTATTAAATTATTCACCATGATTTGTTGCTGTGGTGCATTTCTGAAACATTGTTCCTGGGCATCCTCTTCTCACCCAGTGCTGGGTTAGTCAGTTTTCAATGGCTCTGGGATCATAGAAAGGTCTTTTGTTTATCAAGTGGTTTTCCCCATACACAGTACATGAGTATAGATGAGGTTGCTTGGGAGAAAAGTGTTTGATTTCATCAGTACTCACATGGAATTTTTTCCTGTGGACAAGAGCAATGGGTTCACTAATGGTCACAGAGGATGTGGTTCAGCTTCCCCACACTGAACTGGGCAACACATGAGGCACCTTGTCAATGACAGCAAGCAGCATGTGTTCAGGGCCTGCTTGGTGAGAGATTTAATTTTTTATTTTTGTATCTGTGAACAGGGCCAGGTTTAGCTGTCACACGATGGAGTTAGCTGGGCCACCTCATCCAGATTTTTGGTCACACCGTGGGCCTGTGTGGGGTGTGTGCTGGAGGTGGTCTGCCGTGGCAAGGCTCCTGGGCCAGGGGAGGTGTGTGTATGTGCCTCTGCACATGTAATCCCAACCCTGGCTGTGGAGTGGCTCTGCCACTTCTCTCACAAAGCAGCTGGGAAGCAGTGAGTTGCCAGGACTGTGACAGGGAAGGGAGAAGGTGAGGAATGAGGAGTGATATGAGGAACTCAGCAGTCGGAGCTTGATAAGAGTTTAAGTTCCCTTTCTTCTTGAAAACTAGCCCCTGATGTTTGTTAGTGGTTAAGCCCTTGATGACTAGCCCCTGATGTTGCTGTTAAGAGGTATGGCTTAGAAAAGCATTGTTTGCATGCTCGTAAAGAAGATGAGAGACAAAGGTCACCCCATTACAGCTTATTTTCTCATAAGCAATCTGTAGAGTTCAAGAAATTTCTGACCTGTGAAACAGCAAGAAATCTTAATTTTAAAGATGCTCTTTTTTCAAAGAAAATCAAGAGTACACATTTTAAGTCATCTGGGAGGCTTGGTAGTTTGTTGGAAATGGTGATGATGTTTGGAAACTTCTTGTAGATGTTTCCCAATTCATAACTTTTAATGATGTTCAAAAATTGTACTACTTTATCCAATATCTTATTGAAACTGTGTTGATTTGCATGCAGCTTTCACTAGAAAGATGCCTACTTACTTTTTCATTAATTAACAATTAATGTTCAAAGTATGGTTTAGAGAAATAATTGGAGTCCTGATAGTAGTCATGACTACAACATGTTGGTGGACTACTGTGAAAGGCATCTGTTTATGGCCATGCAGTTGTGGGGAATATGACAATCTCTTTCTCAAGGTCACAACCATTCCTCAGAGAAACTGAGATAACGCTCAGTGTATCAACCCAGTATTCAAATAATATGGCTTGAAAAGAAACTCCCTGTACAGAAATTGAAAGAGAAGAAAACACTATCTAGTGTTAACTTCAGCTGTTGTAGGTGATGGGATGTGTTCTTTCTAGGAATATATAAGCTCTTATTGTGGTTTAAGCCAGCTGACAACTAAGCACCATCAGCCACTCACTCAACCTCTCTCTCTCCATCCCTTGCCCTGGTGGATAGGGGAAGAGAATCAAAGTAAGACTTAAGGGTTTAGGTAAGAATAGTTTAATAATTGAAAACAAAGTAAAATATAATAATAATAGTAAATAATTTTAATAGAGGTAATAAAAATGGAAAAGGGAAAAATCCAAACATGTGATGCAAAATACAATTTCTCATAAACTGCTGGCTGATGCAGGCCCTCTGTCTGAACCCAGATTGACCCCCCTTCTGTGTAACTCTGCTGGTTTATATACAGGCATAATGTTCTGTAGTGTGGAATATCCCTTTGTCTGGCTCAGGTCACCTGTCCTATCTATGCTCCCTCCTATTGAGGTTTTGTTTGTTTTATTTTGTTTTGTTTTGTGTTTTGTTGTTGTTGTGTTTTTGTTTGTTTGTTTGTTTGTGGGGTTTTTTACTTTTGGTGGGGGGATTTTTTTTGGAACTTCTCCATGGCAGAGCTGGAGGGCTAAAAAAAAAAAAAAAAGAATTTCTTGATTTACTGTGAATTCAACTTATGAAAACCCCAAACATCACAATGTTATCAATGTCATTTTCATTCTGTATCCAAAACACAGCACTGGGAAGGAATTAACTCCATCCCAGCTGAAACCAGGACAGCCATAAAAAAAGAGATATCCCACTTTATGTTATGAACAAGTGCTGTATAGATCAGAGGTGTTAAATTTGAAGCATTTAGAGCACATCTGGGTCATCTGTAACCAGGAAAGGATGCAATATATCCAAAGTACTTGTAATAGGCTACAAAATAGTTTGAATTATCTCTGATGCCTTTGATAGTCACAATGTGATCTTTGGCTATTGATAGAAGTATTTCAAAGGAGACATAGCACTGAGTCTCGAGGACGTTGTTAGTGCTGATGAGATTGCTCATAATCAGTAAGTGGTTCATCATGCTCTTAAAAGCCAGTTGGGAAAGCCAGTAATACAGAAAAAAGCTTCAAAGGAGTGGTGTCACTGGGTGTCACATTACTCATGTCATCAGATGGATTCTGGTAATAGCTTTTTGTCTGGAAATAATTTTTCATGGCAAGCAATATTTGTGTCATTAAATGTTTGTGCCATGTAATAGAACCCAGACCTGAAGAGTGTGAGAGAAAAATTGGTGAGGTATTTTGAAGCTCAGATTCATGCTCCAACTTTTTTTCACTGAGAGAACAATAAGATAAACATGTAATTAGAAAAAATGAGAAAAAATTTTCAAGAGTAAACTACTTTTTTTTTCATTCTTAATTTCCTACATTTATTTAGAATAGACTGAGTGTGTTTTGACAGTGGTTGCCCTGCCAATAGATTACTGCTGTCCAAAAGGGAAAAGCATTTCTACTGTAAGTGCCCCTTCAAAGAGAAGTAGCTCTTTGCACACTGCTTACTAAACCTAAATGTAATAAAAGCCACTGTGTAATTCTGACATTCTTTCTAAGATTTTTAAGAAGTCCAACTATTCTGAAGCCATGAAACTTGTCTGTTCAGTTTGATGTGTTCAAGTTTATTCAGGTTGTTAGCTTTTTTTTCCTGTAAACAATTGTACAGAGTAGTTCTTCCAGGGCTTGTTTATGCTCAATAGCTACTCAGTGACTGAAGAATCTGTAGGGTGCTTTCTTCTTCACCCCATCTATTTCTTTAAAGTAAATTGTCAAATCAAAAGCAGTGCAAAAAAAAGAGAGGCATTTTATATTCAGAATAACAAAAAAAACCCCAGTGATCGGCTGTTTTTTCTATTTGTTACTGACTCACATGCTGCACCCCAAAAAGGCTGTGAGTGAAGGCCCAGCATTGGCTTCAATGAAAGCTGTGGACTCACCTGTCTGTGAGAATCTGAGCCTTGTGATGGAGGGGGAGGAAAGGATTAAAGGAAAAGCCCCTTAGAAGCAGTGTCTTTCAGATACTGTGCGTCTCTTGAAGGTGTGCCAGAGACTGTTAACTCACTTAGTGAGATTATTTGATCTGTTTTCTTTTCTTATGAGAATAGATAAAGGCGCACTTCCTCCTGCAAATCTGCACAGCAGAGCTCATTTGGGCAAAATTTCATTGTTCCATACCCAATAATTCTCAAGTCTAAAGAGAGACAGTAGGAACACAGTAGGTTCAGACCTATTCAACAACACAGGAAGCTGAACTGCTTCCAGGGAGCTTGCTTTGTCTCCTGGCAGACTCCCCGAGACAGGATATCATGGGAAGACGCCTCGGTCCCTCCTCCACCGCCCATCTCCAGCCCTTTATGTAAGAGATTCTGTACTTTTTTGTTTTTGCAGCAAAGAGGTGGCTCTGGGGAGCCCCTGGGTGGTGTGCTCCAATTTCACAGATTTGTTCCCCAGCACGGTGTGCAGGAGTTGTGAGTATTAAGCATAAGGTGACTCGTACAACTGCCCCAAAGCTGGGGTAGTCCTGTGACTCTTCATCTGTCCGAGAACAAAGCTCCCCTGCAAAACAACACCACACAGGTGGTGGGCAGCACGTGCTCATCCCTCCAGACTTTCCAGGGGACTGGAATTAGGTCTTCTGGCAAACCCCTAGTGAAATACCAGGCTGTGCTTTCTGCAGGGCAAGCACAGACACCATAAGCTTTTAATGTGCTTCCTGCTGAACCAAGAAGTAGGCCTGCTCATCACCTCGCTTGATCCAGTCATTGCAAAAGAACACTAAGGGTAACCAGCTGGGTCAAGGCTGGGAGGATTTTCTTTGCATCAGCACAAGACAGGCAGTTGTGGTAGTAAAGGAAATTGTGTGAAGCATACCTAATCTCTCCTAGTCACACGTATCTGCTGATGCCTTAGAAAGGTATCTGGCTTTTAGATACCAAATCACATTATCCAGCATCCTGGGCAATATATCTCGTACTGCTCTGAGCTCTGCTCTGCCACCAGAGCGCAAGAAGTGCTGAAATCCAGGTGCAGAAGCATTCAGCCCATTCTTGAGGTGATCACAAATAGAAACAAGCATCTTTATGTTATTTTCAGCCACCCATAATTTGAGTCAGGACTGTTTTCAGTCTGACCTGCAATAGCAGTATCACTTTGTATCTTTGGTACTATCTTTCCCTTCTTTCTGAATGTGACAGTTGTTCCCACTCATATGGAGGAAAGGAGTACCTCTGCACCCCAATGTGCCATGGTAAGAGCAGAGGACTCATGAATTCATAATTTCCTAGAGGGCTCATAAGGCTGATGATAAGCCTTTCTCCACACCCATGAGACAATATCACTTAGTCTAGCACAACAGCTTTTGTCACTGCCATGGCATCAGCTAACTCCAGGCTTCATCTTCAGTTTTAACCTTGGAAGATTTACATCTCAGTGAAGTTTTGGATGCCAGTTTTCTTCCTAAAAGCATTGTCTCCAGTAGATGAGGTAATGCTGAATATTTTAGACCCTGTGAGGCTTTTGTGGCTCTGCAGCTAGATTGGTCCAAAAAAACTGATGAATTTGTCCTGATAGTTTGGTTTAAGAATTTATTCTGCTTACTCAGGTGACATCATTATAGCTGTGCTACCACAGATCTGTTGTTACAAGTGAGGCCTTACCTACAAGAATGCTCTAAAATGGCTACCATTTCTGTACCAGAAAAATTTTGCAGTTAGATTTGGACTGCTTCTGATAGTTGAGATATGCAGGCAATTGCTCTCTTCTGGAGCAGAGCTCAGTGCTCAACCATAGGAGGCACATTTTGATCCACTGCCCAGATTTTCTCAGTTAGGTATCTCTTCTTAACTATCCCTCTTTTTCTCGAAAGTTTGGAGGTATGGGAAGTTCTTTGGTAAGCACCCTGGAATAGAAGATCATTGAAGAAAAAGATGAGAGTTTCTTAACAGTACCTGGAATTTAATAGGAAACACCCTCCCTTCATCACTGCCTGTATTCCTGTTCTCTTGCAAAAGTCTCCTGTCTGCAAATAGCAAGATTATAAAAAATTGAAATGCCTAATATGGATTTTTAGACTCAAGACTGAGTAAATGTTATAGTGAGTTTTTAGATGTTTCCATTAGCACAACTCTTCTTTTATACCGCAGGTGTTCACCCAGAAGGGATGCCAGTTGCCCTCCTGTTTGATGCTGCAATCTGCAATTGCAGTGAGTTTCTGGATCCCTGGCAATGCCACTCAGCAGTTTCTGCCTTTTTACACTGTGGAACTGATCATCACGTTTCCTTCCAAATACTGTCATGCTCAAACCCTCTCTCTTTAACCTTGAAAATCCAGGATCACACAGACCAGTACATTTTACTGCATAACTCATAAAGAAATCTAAAAAATACATTAGGATTTTCTTCACTTTCTTTCACTGGAGTACTTCACAAGAAAACTTTGCTTATAAACCTTCCTGTGAGCTTCGTGGCAAAGTAATATCAAACCAGGCATACAGTTGGGACACCTTTGAAGGGAACTCTATTTAAATTTGGTGAAGGAAGGCATCTAAACTTAATAAGCATCTATAATGGACTTCACATTTTGTGCAATTGGAGTGCTTAGTGATTATTAGGTAGCTGTTAGGCAGAGAATTAAGGCTTAATGTAGATTTCAATGTGTTTGGTTTGACAGAGGCCATGCAATTTTTGTGTAACACAGTAACATTTATAAGATGATTCAAGCACTTCATGCAGGCATGCTGTCCAAGTTTTCTTATTACAATTATGCATAATAACAATACATTTATATGAAAATGGTAGTGCTTGGGTAATCAGAGTACTGTGAGCATTTGTCCTTTATTCTGAAGAGCAGAGAAGTGGAAAAGTGCTGGATGTGGAGAAAGGAAATTAGTATTTGCCCTTGCAGAACACTCTTCTTCCAGTGGATTTGCATACAACTCATCATGCCTTTTTGGCATCTCGGTTATGCTTCTGTCCTGTTCAGCAGGAGAACTATTTTTGTTTAATGTTGGGAAACAGGTTTGAACTTAGAAAAATTAGTTTTGGTTATTCCCATGGGAGAGTGTACATAAGCATACAATGGTTTGCTGTAATTGCCCCACTCTTCATATTCAAGTAGTACTTAGCATTGATCTGACTGGTAGGAAGATCCATGGGGTACAGGGGGACAGACATGCTGGCTTTATTGTATTATTATTGTATAATTGTATTGTCCAATAAAGCAATATTTTCTGTAGTGGCTTTATTCTCATGCTGAAGGTCTTTTCTGTGGTCCTGGGCATTAGGAAGTTTGCTCATGCCACAGCTCCTTCCAGGCCTCTGCAAAAGATCCTAAGCAAAGTTGCCCATGGAGCATATGGTTCCTCAGCACCGTAAAGCACACAGGGCAACAAACATTCTCATCTAAGTTTCAAGACTGACTTTTAACCTGTGTTACTTGGACAGGATCCTCTTCTGACATTTTATCCTGCTGGAGTGTGCTCTAGATGCTGAATAAGTGCTGAGTAGTACTTGGTGATCAAAAATTTTGCCCACCCATTCCAATTCTTCCTGCGAAGACTGGTGAAACCCACATGACTTGTTGACTCCTCATGTATAGTTTCATCCTATCTGGACTTCCTTTTCTTCCTTCTAGTGAAGTCCTCCTTCAGTGAAATTGTACTAATAATAGATGTTGGCTTATGCTCCAGCACCTCTTTGTGTGACTGCTGAGTGCTGGATGCAGAAGCAAAGATGTCTGAACTTCTCCTTCTAAAGAAGCTGCTTAGACCTACAAAAATAGCATCTAAATAATATTTAACATGTATTTAAACATGACATGATGTTTAAAAATGACCCCATGTCATTTTTCATCTGGTTGATGTATAAAATATATATATATATAAAATATAATATTAAAGCTCCTATACTTGCCTGTTACTGCATTTAACAAAAAACACAAGTCAGTTCTGAATTTTATGTATCGTGATTAATTTTTGGCTAGCTTATACTGTTTTTGAGACTTTATGTACCTTAGCAGATGGCATTAAAGTTTCTGTGAATAGTTTAATTTTATTTCTTCCCACCTTCTTAGCATTATTACCCTTTGCTTTTAATTATTTGCTTACAAACTAGCTGACACAAACTGGTTGAACACACTGATGACAATGGATTGTAGTAAAAATATAAATTTTAAGATGTCAAGATTTAAGCGTTTGACTATTTTTAAGGAAAAACTTTTCAAGAATGTGTCAACATCTTTATTTCAGGTTATTATAAAGAAATAGTAATAATAATTTGAAAGTTCATTGTAGTGTTATATGATAGATATTCCTGAAATTTAGCTGCGTATTATCTTGCACAAAGTCATGCTGAAAGGGAGAAACACAAAGATAAACTTTATCATATTCCAGTTCTGCAAAAAACATCATTCTGTGTGGGATCCAGAAAGTTGGGGCTTTTGTCAACAAAAATTCTGGGAACAGATTTTTACTCAGTTAGGTCATAATGTCATTTTCAAATATCTAAATATACAGCATTTTCCAAGGTGTACAGTATGTGTTATTAATACACTTCAGAAATATTGATAGGCATGTAATTCTGAAAGTTAATTATTTCAGGCAGGCACAATATAGGTGTCAAGTGCCATTAAACATACTGCTGGTTAATATAAAAAGACCTTTAGGAGATTCTCTGGAGTGCTGGTTAAAGTTAGACAGGGCAGTTCATAGTCCTTAAAGTTGTGCTGTGTCTCAGACAGTGAATCCAGACTCTGCGGGAGCTTCTAAAGATTGACCACTTTTGAAATCATGTATGTTTCACAGCATATGCATTGCATAGAATCATAATAAGTTAATTTTAGACAGTTTAAAAAAATGATTTTTTTACATACTAAAGTACTGTCAAAACCAAATAAACCAAAATAGTGAAAATTTTCATCGTTATATGCTCTAAAAATAGTATTCTTGCTGACCTATCTGTTATTAATGGCAATGTCCACACCTTACAGTCTTGTATTTCCTGCATCATTTGCTGCAGTATAGAATGTCACACTTTTAACAAACTGCATCTGTCAGTGTATGGAATAGTTTTACAAGGTCTTGTTGATGACAGTGGTGTGAGTTTTAAAAAGTGACTTAAGAACCTTAAGTGTCAGGTGATTTTTTGGTTAAGTTACTTGGAGCCCAAACCTGAATCCAATTAAATTTTAATAAATAAATAAATAGAAATGAATGCATTCCAACTGATAACAAAAGGTTACTCCTTTAGTTCTCTTATGACAGTAAAATATCCTAATTTTTCTCTAATTTTAGAACTTTCTGTGACTTTCAGCAGCTACCTTTTACACTCTTGCAACCTATATATTTTCAGTCTGCTTTTCCACAGCCATTACACTGTTCTAGTCTTTCTCAGCTCCATTAAAAAGCATCTTCTTAGTTCAGCAGTGAAGAATTAACTTCTTTTACCTGGCCACCAGTATCATTGGCCATCAAACACAAAATTTGGTCCAACTACTTTGACAGAGTTGCACAGGTTTCTGGTTTTATAAAAAAAGGAAAATCTATATTTAGCTACAGTTACATTTACTGAACTGCAGCCTGAAGCTGAAAACAGTTTTCATTTTGAAGTTCTCTTTTTCCCCAGCTAAGGTACTGGCTTGCAACATTGTCTTGACATAAAAAAGACCAGATGCATGGTGGAAGCAGACATTAGCATCTCCTGAAAATTTCAAAGTGAAAAGGAACTCTTTGCGTCATCCATCTCTAAAGTTGTGACTTTAATCTGTCCATCTCCACTGCTTAAAACAGCCCCTTATTATATGCCAGAATTATTTTCCTTGCACACCTCTGTGATAACTACACTATAGGAACATCAGTTGTGTCAGAGAAAGGCTCTAAGTGGTTCTGCAGTCTACATTGTGTGGTTCAGTTCTTACCTCCCTAGTGGGAGTTTTTTCCCTGCTGCAGAAGCACGAGAACATTATTCTAAGTGTGCCCATGGAAATATACAGGGAAAGCTATAAATATGAACATATTAATTAAACGCTTATGTGCTCTGACATTTAAAGACACTCAGTAGTAATCAAAGCTTATATAGCTGTGAACAACAAGGTCTATTGTAAATTTTGCCTTTTATTTACAAGGAACATCGCCCATTCCTTCTGAGCTTATTTTTTCTTTACGGTAGCTATCAAAGGTAAATTTAAAACATTTTTGGCTACTTTCTGTATCATTTTATAGAGATAAAATGGGGTTTGTGTTGGTATTTTGACTTGCCCATGGTGGTTTTTTTTTTTTTTTAATTTTGCCTGGAGAAGAAATAGGAGCTTAAGTCATTGTGAATATATAATTTTAGTAGAGTCTTCTCATTTAAAGAGCTTCAGATACTTTTTACATGAACAGGGTGTAGCAAAAAATCAATTTATCTAAGTAGAAAAAAAACAAACCCCTAGACAAACCAAAAAAAGAACAAATAACAAAGCTTAAATACATAATAACATTGTTTGTATTACCTAGGAAATACATGTGGTAGAAGCATTCAGTTGCAAAATCTCATGTGCTTTAGCATTTTTTGAATGTTAATAAAATGTTATTGGGATATTACTGGTATTTTTATACCTACACATACCTTTTACTGGTACTGCTGTACCTGTTTTGCCCTTCATACTTCGTCTAATAAAAGACCATGAGTAGTTACAATGAATAATGCATTTGAAAAATGTTGTCCTTTTTTTCCCTGTCTAAGCCAGTTGCATGTTCTTACAGTTTTCCCGCACTTACTTGCCTGTGGCTTTTCCAAGACAGCTGAACAGCATGATAGGCTTCATCCGAAGTAGCGTTCGTTCTTTCATCTCCATTTTCTCAGTAGTTTTTATTACAGTGTTGTCACTGCTTTCTATTTATTCAGACAGTTTATCTTCATAAAGGTGCATTGGGAAAAGGATCTCAGTATCGCAGTCACTGATGAAATCATTAATTTAATCCCTTTTTATTTACTAACGTGTCTTCATTTTTTTGTGGTTCTTCTGTTTAATGTTTACAAAAGCTCCTATTTCTCTTCATCTCTGTGGAATAAGGAAAAAACACATAAAAACATACTCTCTAAGTCATATTTTTTTCTTGTCTCTCTTTTCTTCTGCTGATTTTCACTCAGGTTTACTGGTCCGTTAGCATGAGACTCTTGTCACCAGGTTTCTCATGAATACGAGAATACCTCTGTCTAAATTTTCTGCTCAACTGTGCATCCATAACTGACTGCGTTAACATCACAGAAGTCAATAAATATTTAATTAATAGCAATATCTAAAATTGAGGGGTCAGAATTTGTTGCAAGTAGGTGTTGTCATCAAACAGAGTTTAAGAGAGAGAACTTTTACCTAACATGGGCTGGAATCTTTGTATTTGTGTTAGATGGATGGGTTATTCTTCTGCAGGCACTTCCTGTTCTCTATTTGCATATGAGGAACTTTATTATTTCCTTAGATAACGGCTTCAGCAGGTAAAGTTTGAGTGCAAATTATCTGCTGAAGTCTGGCAGATTGTGCCAACAAGCTCAGCACAGGCGCAAATCTTGCTTACAAGCAGCCTAATTTTCTTTGCAAAATGGATGTGATTGTTCTGTGATTGCCCAAGATTTGTGCCTCAGCTCCAGCTGAGCCTACCGTCTCTTACAGGTTTAAGAATTGTACATGGCCCAAGGCACGTGTGTTAAAGAAAGCAGAGAAGATGACCTAGAGTCAGTGGGGAAGTATTCAATTTCCTTGTCTGAGAGTCAACTGGGATTTTCTTTTTTTCATCTTGAATTTCGGAGCCTTTTTTTTTTTTTTTTTTTTTTTTTTTTTTTTTTAACATCTTTACAGCATGCTTTAGGCCCAATGAATATTTTCAAGAATGGTACAATATACTTTTAAGTGTGGAAATGTGAAAACCCTTTAAACAAGTGTATCATAAAAGTACACAGAAAGGGGGGCCTGCCATTTTATATCCAGTCATTTTTTTGGAATAACATAGCTGAAAGAATAACTGAAGATGCATACACACAATGCTTTCACACATGCCCCATTAACAGGTACAATCTCTTCTCCTTTTGCAACTGCTTATATCCAGTGTTTTTCCACTGTGTATTGCATGTTGGTCAGAAGAACTTTTGCTTAATGAGAATGTCAATTATTGCAAGTAGTTACACACCAGAAAATAACACTCTGGGATTCTGAGCTGGCTGTTTCATATCAACAATATTTGCTCTGTAGAGATTTAATTTCGTGGCAGAGTAGGCAGAATGATTTTTTTTTTTTTTTTTTTTTTTTGTTTTTTAAATTTTTTTAATCTTGGGGGTTTTTTGTAAATGGCAGGTACAATCCTCAAGGGTTATGTATCATGGCAAGAACTTCTCTAGGTATACTTAAAGGACTTCATTTGCTCACAGGCATTGGACTGTGCATTGATTAGCAAATTTTCGTTAAGATTCTAGCTCTTAAAGCAATATAAAATCAGAAATTCACTTAAAGTATTTAATATATTCTTAGCTCTAGGGCCTGAAAAAGAAAAGTCAGGAAATGATTCAAAAGCACTGTTTAAATGTTCAAAAAACAGAAATCACCCAAATTCTCCCACCTAAACTGCCTAAATGTTTGTGGGGACCTGGTTCAAGAATTATGGAACCAGTAATAATGTGGAGGGTGTGGGACATGCTTGGGCTTTCACACACATGCTTGCACGCTCACACCCTCAATGTATTGATAACTTTCCTCTTCAGAAATAAAAAAAACTGTACCACAGGAGTAGGGGAGCTGTTGATACTGAGTAGGTAACTGAGACTGTAATGCTATAGAAAGAATGCAAAAGCTGTACTGCTTGTTCAGTGGAATAAATTAAAAGATGGAGAAACGAAATAATGAGTACTGAAGGAAATATCACTGGTCCTAGGGCTTTTTGCCTAGTGGTGGCATATGGGCATTGGAGGGATATGCATTGCCTAGAAATCTTGAACATCTGCCCCAATCCCCAAAGCCATTCATAATCAATAGGGAAAATCAAAAGTAATTTTTAATGGCTGAATTTTTACTCTGCTCTTGCTGGTTGAGATTCTATGGACTGGATTTTTCATAGCTTTAGTATAGCTTCAGAGATACTGAATGAGGAGATGAAACACAGAAATAGTTATTTAAATTATTTGATTGTGTTGATGATTGCACATGTGCACAAGTAGGCTTGAGGAACCCATGAGGAGTTCTGAGAGAGATGATAATTCACAGTTATATATATAATAACTAATGCACATTTTTATTCCTGACACTTAAGAACAAAGAATATTAACCAAAAGTACGGCCTAAAAAGGCTGAGGGAAGATAACTTGGTTTCTTTGTCAAGTTGCTGGTAGTACCAAGGTAGTACTTCACAAGACAATCAAAATACTTGGAAAATCATTATTGTTGTTCCTTCTGGGCAAATTCTGTGCAACTAAATCCCACACAGCCATTCATTCACTGTCCCTGTGTCAGGATTTGGGAGAGAATAGGAAGAGTATAAGTGAGAAAAATCCCAGGGCGAGATAAAGGCAGTTCAATCGGGAAAACAAAATCCATGCGCACAAGCAAAGCAAAGAATTAATTCACTGCTTCCCATGGATAGGCAGGTGTTTCAATCTCCAGAAAACCATCATGCCTAATGGTGTCTTAGGAAGACAAACACCATCATTCCAAACTTCCCCCTCTTCTTCCTTCTTTCCACAGTTTTATATGCTGACCAGGACACCATCGGGTATGGGACATCCCTGTGGTCAGCTGGAATCAGCTGTCCCAGCTGTGTCCCTCCCAACTCCTTGTGCACCCCCAGCCTGATCACTGGTGGGGTGGGAGGCAGAAAAGGCCTTGACTCTGTGCAAGCACTGCTCAGCAATAATGAAAGCATCCCTGAATTACCAACATTTATTTTCCAGCACAAATTCAAAACACAGCCCCACCCCAGCTCCTGTGAAGAAAATTAACTCTCCCACAGTCAACACCAGCACAGCAGATAACTCTAGCAGATAGTCCGAGACAGGATTCTTAGAGACAGAATAACAATATTGGCACAGGGCCATTGGAGGGCACTTAATAATATCAGTTTGCTCCAAGTCCCGTCAGTTGTATGCTGATACAAGGACCCATTTGTTTCATTTTCCAAGAATGCATTTGGCGAACCTAAATCAGCTGCAATCTCTTTTTTTTTTTTTTTTCTGGTGGATGCATGAACCATAAATGAATTTTATTGTTATAGATGTCAATCTCCTCAACAAATCTCATCTAAGCAATCTCTTGCAAAATAATATCCTTCCAGTTCATTCTTTTTTCAGTTTCCCACTTAACAAAACATGAGGCTGTCCTGGAAATCCAAAAATCTACTAGAAATGAATTATCTCCTCAGATCTTCCTGTCAATTTGAACCTTTTCTTTCCTCCTGGCTTATTGAACTGATCTACAGACTAATCCTATTCCACCAGATTGCAAAAGAAGATGCTGACTGGGACACAGAGTTATGGTATTTTAGCATGAGTAGGTACTTCTCCTGATGGATAAATTTGATTTATGTAAGATGTCTTTTGGAAGTTCTTTTAGTTTTTGTTTTTCAGTGAGAGACCTTGAGTTACACCAGCTTAAAAATTACTTAACAGTCAGGTTTTGAGAAGTGGTGTGGAGTTGATTTATTTTTTCTAGAGGCAGCTGCTCTATGAAAGGTAAAAACACTGCCTAGTACCTATCCCTTAAGTGCAGGAAGTCAAATGTTTTTCTGGTTTTCTTACCTAAACAAGGGGCAGAGATTTGAAGCAGCCCCAGTATGCAAATTACAGGCTTTTAATAAAGTCTTTTAATGCTTGTTTTGTGCACATTTCTTTTTATTGATCATTCAAATGACTGACAGCACTCATGTTCCGTAGTGCTGAATAATAAAACTGTATAGAGACAGTTAAATTCAAAATATGTTTCACCATGGAGCCACACTCAAACATTCTTACTCCATTGAAATTGTTCCATTCATGTGTCTGACACTTTCTTCTCCCTCATCAAGAGGAGAAAAGAATGATAGACCCAGTGATGATAATTTTTGCTACCTTGCATTCATACTTGCATGTCTCCTTTGAACCACACAAAAAAGATAAAATTATAGGAAAATTCATTGGAGTTGCAGGTTTTGAAATACACTTAGGCATGAAATAAGCAGTAGTCCTGTAAGTATGCATGTAAATGAATAGTTCCATTTAATCCAGTAATACTTTTCATATACATAAAATTCAAATAACATCTTTATTTTCATTGGTGTACAAACACAGAATGGTTTAGGTTGGAAGGGACCTTAAAGTTCATGTTGTTCCAAACTCTTTGCTATGGGCAGGGACCCATCCACTAGACCAGGTTGCTCAGAGCCCCATCCAGGTCATTGAACACTTCCAGAGGGTTTCCATTTTGTACGGTTAAAATCTAAGACTACTCTATGTTCTTGTTTTTCCTTTTGGCTGGATGAATTGATGACTTGGGATTGGAAAAATAAGGCTTAGAAATGGAAAAAAACAATCATATATTATAGACACAAAAGTTATTCTGTTTATTGTATGCTTTTCACTCTTTTGTGGGATAGCTACTGTTTAGGCACTGGAAAACTTAACAGAGATTAGGATTTCATGCAGCATTTTTAATATTTATAGTTTTATTTTTTCATTCATTTCTTGTTCTTTCAGCTGCACATAGTGAGACTTAAAATATGTATTTTCAGATCAAAAGGAAAGTGATTAGATTCTCTTCCTTTCCCCAAATTGCCTTGTTCTTCAGAACAGATTTATTCCTTCACAGATTGTAGGAGTGTGTTCATTCCTTAATGAATTAAGAATTCATGAGACACTGTCTTTGTGTCTCCTTTTTTTGTGAAGTTGTCTGTGCTGCTGCTGTTTTGTATTGGTGCATGGTTCTGTAACCTCTAACTTGTGTGAAACAGGACTTTTTTTTTGCCTGAAGTGTATAGGCTGTGGCTCCCCTTGGAAGGAAAAAAGATGCAGTTTCTTCATTCATGCTGCTTCCTTCTGTAGACTTGCATGCATCATTTTAATCATGGTTGAATTATAGAATCACCATTACTATGCTGCTGTAATGTTTTCAGTATTGCAGCAGGGTTCTGGAAGACTAGAATAATTTTTTGGGGAAAAAAACCCCACAAATTTGTTGTTTCAAAAGGAGCCAGAAGTGTTAAATCTTAACATTCCATTTTGTCACTTCTCCAGACCATTTCCTCCAAGTACAACAAGCTAACATGCTTTTCAGTGTGCATAGTACAGATAAATGCAGGTAAAATATCTGAAGTCATGGTGTGGGGTAGGGTTTGCAAGATCTTTCAAGCAGAGAAATGGTTAGCATAGGCACTGGCAAGACAGCAGATGGGATGATGAAATGCAGCTGCAAGGGATTAATGCACTCAGGAGAAGGCTGCAGAGGAGGGGAAGTGCCTAAGGAAGTAGGGAGAGCACTTAGAGGAGTGCTGGTAGAAGGGCATGCTGTGAGGCTCAAGGTGACATGAGCCTCTGAAATTAGGGAATAGGAAAACATGCTATGTGGAGGGGAAAAAATAAAAATGCACTTTGGGGAATGGGTTTGAGGATGAGTAAATAAGAACCTTTTTTCCTAGCAAGGCTGCCCCTGGCAAGGATGAATCCTGGCAATCAACCTGTTTGTATGGGCATGGTAGGGTTGAGTCCCCTCAAACTTCAAAAGTCTTTTATGTGACACAGGTTTGCATTTGAGCTTGTTGGTGTTGCCCCCTTCACTTTCAGTGGGAAGAAACAGATGCTTTTAGGGCATGATTCATCTGACCTATTTTGAACACCTGCCTTAGGAGCATTTGAATCATACCCTAGAACTGTTTCTATCTATTGACTGTGAAGAGAGCCTAGGGCGACTAACTCAGATTTAAATACCTGTATAATAGAGAACTTGGCTTGGGCAGCTATAAATGGTCTCAGAGAATGCCATGTAGGCGAAGAAGTTAATGTTTGAATGTCATTATTGTAACAGTGCTAGAGCATGACCACCATGGAAATTTCTCTGGATTTACCTTAAACTCCACTGCTTTGTTTCTATACAAGATATGGGCAGTGGGAGGTGGTGGCACAGCTGCCTTTTGCCACTGGATGTATGCTGAGGACTGATGGCTGCTGCAGAAACCTATGGCTCTGCCAATTGCCCCAGAGCTCTGCTGATTCTTAGGAATTGCTTCCCTTAGATCTTCAGGGGAGAAATTCACAAAGGGGAGAGACAAAAAAACTAAAATCACCCGAGGTCCTTCCTAACTATGATATTTGGCAAGCCTACCAAGTTTTTCTATGTGCTAGACTAACTCACAGCACCATTTTAAAGAAGCACTTCACTAATTAGGAGTAAGATTGTGAAATTTTGCTGTGGAAGGGACAAGGTTATCTTGAAGTGAGATTTTTTACATGGGAAAGGTAAGGTTATTTTCACATCAGCTATTTTTTCCATTAAATTATGCTTAGTTCTGTCTGAATGGCAAGTTTCCATGCACCTCAATTTGCCTAAGTTTGACTAGGTATTTGTGGACATGTCTCACATGACATCACTGTGTCACAGATTCCTAGCTGGGAAACCAGGATTGCTACTATAGCCCTCACCTGCAAAGATGAATTTTCCTGAAGCTTTTGTTTAGTATAAATGATGGCAACCCTCAAAAAACCCATGAGGAAATTAGCGATGGTTCTTTCAAACTAGGGTTTGAGTCATTTTTAGTAAATAAGACATTGGGCTAAGCATCCAACAATAATGTTGGATAAATGTTCATCAAATGTGCACCATGAAGCTGATTTATTTACAAGGGCATTGTGGAAAAACATTTTGAAGAAACTCTAGCATGTCCTAAAGAATGGGCCCGCCTACTTTTTCAGCATTTCCTAAAGGTTGAATATGAGTAAGTGACTTTACAACCATAATAATATTCTTTGATGGATGGATGAAGGGAGAGCAGTGGATATTGTCTACCTTGAGTTCAGCAAGGCTTTCGACACTGTCTCTCACAAGGTCCCCAAAGGCAGACTCAGGAAGTGTGGACTGGATGAGTGGACAGCGAGGTGAGTTAAGAACTGGCTGATCAGCAGATCCCAGAGGGTTTGTCAGTAGCACAGGCTCTAGTTGGAGGCCTGACTCTTGTGGTGCCACCCAAGGTTCCATATGGGGGCCAGGGTGTTTTAAATTGTTCTTCAATGACATGAAGGGACAGCTTGTCTTCTTAGCAAGTTCTCTGATGACACAGAACTGGGAGATATGGCAAATACCCCAGAGGACTGGGCAGTCCTTCAGAATTGGGCCTCAAAAGGTTGGGGACTTGGGCAAAGAAGAACAATCTGAAATTCTACAAAGGCAAATTCAGGGTCCTGAACCTGGGGAAGCAACCCCAGGCACCAGGACAGCCTGGGGTCCAATTTGTTGGAAAACAGCTCTGCACAGATTGACCTGTGAGCCCTGGTGAGCAACAAGGTATCTCTGAGCCAGCAGTGCTCTTTAGGAAGGGCATTGCCATGAGGTTGAGGGAGGTGATCCTTCACCTCTATTCAGCTCTGGTGAGGTCAGATATGAAATAGTGTTTGATTCTGGGCTCCTCAGTACAAGAGAGACATGGAGCTCCTGGAGTGGGTCCAGTGAAGTGTGACAAAGATGATGAGGGACTGGAGCACCTCTCTTATGGGTAAAGGCTGAGGAAGCTGGGCCTTCAAAAAAGTTCAGCCTTGAGAAGAGACAACTGAGAGGGGACCTCATCAATGTCTTTAAGTACTTAAGGGAGGGTGTCAAGAAGATGAAGCCAGGCTCTTCTCAGAAGGGCCAAACAATAGAACAGGAGGCAATGAGAAGAGGTTGATGCACAGGGAGTTCCACCTAAATATGAAAAACTTCTTTACTTTGTGGGGGACCGAGCTATGAAAGAGATTGACCAGAGAGGTTGTGAAGCTTCCCTCACTGGAAATTGAAGAACCTGCTGGACACAATCCCGTCCTATGTGCTCTGGGCTGACCCCGCTTGAGCATCAAGGTTGGACCAGATGACTCACTGTGGTCCCTTCCAACCTTACCCATTGGGTGATTCTGTGAATCTTTAAATTAAAAATGTATGTGCAATATTAAAATATCTTAAAAATAAGGTTTTTAAGTTTACTGTAATTATAGTGTGTGTATATAATCTCTAGAAACGTAAGTTTGAGGCTGTGATTCTGTTTATAATATTTGTGCTGAGAAGTGAAATATCTTCTGTTATTTTCAAGCACAAGCTTAAAATCATTGCAATTTCTCTGTAAGCCCATCACACACCAAGTTTGGCACATCTCCTTTTTCTACAGTAGAAGCTTGGATATTTGTCAACACAGCAGAGTTGGCTAGAGGAATTGAATTTAGGACAAAATACAGATCTATATTCTAAATTTTTTCTTTACATTTACAGTGAGATGATATCACTAGCTTTAAAGATGTCTGGATATTTGAATTTAAAAATTAATTAAATGAATTATTAATTATTTTAGTTTAGAAAAATTCTACCTATTTTTCATATTATTTATCCAATTATTTCATACCCACAGTACAGAAAATATAATTTTTAATATCACCATTTTTCATTAAACCTCACATCAACAAACTTAATCACAATGAAGCAAGTCCTTCACCTTTATGATATTTTTTTTGTTTTTCAGTCTCTGTTTTGCACTTTTTCAGAGACTGTGCTTTTCTTTCACAGGCAATTCAAATAACTCAAGGAGAATTAAGTCTTTGGGTAGTACACAAGCATGTTTTCAGAACTGGCACTAAGAAGTGAATTCAAATTAGGAAATTTTTTGTCAACACACTATACATTCTCCTGGAATTTAAAACAAAAGAGTACTTAATGACATATTTAGATTATCATCTTACCTACATCTTTTTGTGTATGTTTTATTCCATCTCAGTGCTTCAAGTTTGAATAAACGGTCTTTAATGATCCTTCTAGTCCTATGTTTGATGATACCCCCACATAAGGGGAGAAGCGAATTGAAGTGGACCAAATGAGGTCTGCTCTCTTACTATAATTCTGCAGATGCTGAAGCTTTCCTATAGCTAAAAAAGAACACATCCAACTTCCTATTCTAGTAACAGGAGTAGAGGAAAACCTGATGAGGAGAGAATTTTAGGATAGTACGAAACTTTTAATATGTAATTATTTGAAATAAAATATGAAAATTCCCAAATTACAAGGCATGCCTCCATACAGAAGCCAGGTAAAACAGATAAAGTTATTTGATGAAAAACTTGGTAGAAAGGAAAACTCTTCCATCTAATCAAGCAGTTTAGCAAGGCTGCCTAAAGCTCCAGTTAAAATTGTCTCAGATTGTTTAATGTATTTCTCTTTTGCATGAATAAAAGGCAAAGCCAGGAGAGCTGCTAAGAAAGCTAACACTGCCTTTTAAAAGTATCTACTTTTATACATACTCTGAGTTGTTAATCACATTTGATACGTTGGTTTAAAATCATTAATTTGAAGGGTTGGTTTAAAAGAAGAATATCAAAGATATGTGGATGAGCCGTTTTGAAGGAAAAACTATCAGATTGTTCTTTGTTGACAGAAGTTTCTGTCAACTCTCTAGCTGCACACGTTGTACTTGTGTATTTTTACTGTTAATGAATACTACTCATCAAGAAGACATAATACGGTTTCTGACTTCTGACTAATAAAATATCTGAGGCTGACTTATTAATGATTTTCATCACCTTTAGATATGATTTGAATGTGTAAAATAGTTAGGGAAAATGAAAAATTTCCATTAATTTGTTTGAACAAATCATTGAATTCAATACTAGTGTACTCTCTCTGCATTGAGAAACAAGTGGAGGTAAATAAACCTCATATCTGGGATCTTGAATGTTTGTTCATATTCATATACATACTTACATACATAGTAATTTTCTTTGTTTTCACATGAATCTTCTTAACAGTGGTTAAGACTTCTTTCATTTTCAAAATCGAATCTTTATTTCCCTTTGCTGGGATTTTGCAATGCTATATCTGAAAAGGGTCTTCATCTTTGGTATCTAGTGGACTTAGTCCACTAGAAGAAGTCTGATTTCTTGCAATTGCCAATTCACTTTTTCTCAGAAGGAAGCAGTAGCATAAGTCTGCCCTGTATTTGATAAACAGGTCTGATATACACACTAAAGACTCATTTGAGAAATATATTCTGAGTGTTTCCTGATAACAACAACAGAAGCTGCTAAGACTTAGTAAGCTGAGGGATTTTTTGATACTTAAAATGTACTTGAGGTGCTTGTGGTGGTCAAGAAAAACCTGCTTACGTATTCATTATGGTGAGTTTAGTGAGTAGGAGGGCAGTTCAAGGTTTAACTCTCTCTGGAAGCCAGCGGCTGTACCCATCACTTGTCCTTGTGACCCAGGAGCACAGGAGGAGTAACTATGATGATAATAAGTACTGCTGATTGTGCAGATTTCAGTCACTGGTCTGACTTGGCACTGATAGGTGGCCAGGCGTCTTTCTCCATTGTGATACAAATGGCCAAACTGAAAGCTGATTTAATAAAATGTCCATAACTTTAGCAAAAAAATAGCCTAAGTCTTAAATGCCTTTTTTCGTGATGTGTTGGGATAGTTCCATTCTTTTTTTTTTTCCCCAGTTGCTTGTGTTTTTCTTTTTGATTGTGAGAGGAAGCACTATCATCCCGACATCACTGCAGTGCAATAAGTGCATAATAATATATTTATAGGTATAAAAGTCAAAATGCTGTTAATGCTGAGAGGTACCATGTTAGCAACTGGATCTTGTGTGTAAGAACCTAATTTTTAATAATATGATTTGCTTAATGTTATGTATTCACAAAGTTAATAGCCACTGAAATTTCCCATGCACTGTCTTTTTTGAACAGAAATACTTTTGCCTGTCAGGTGCTATGCTATTAAAGAACATTAGTTAAATTAAAATTGCACCTAGGCTGAGTGTTCACAAAACTTAATGGACGTTTTGCAGTTTGCTTCCAAGTACTTGTCTACTAACAAGATTACAGGCATATTAAGATGAGTGTTTTGGGAGGGGGAGGGAGGAAATTGTGTGCTTAAAAAATAAGCACTCATAAACTTCCAGCTGCCTGGTTTTTGAGCCATAAATTTGTCACAGAGAAGGTGAAGCAAGGTAAGCATCTCTCCTACCATTGCTGCTGTACTCTGGCAAGGCACTGAGCTGTAGCAAAGGCGAAGTAAGATGGGTGACTGCCCCAGATATTCTGAAATAAAAGGCTTAAATAGCAGTGAGGTCTGAGCCTGTGCTGCAAGAAGGGTGCTGTGTCCTCAGTGTCAGGGTGGTGTCAGGCAGTGGCTGGAAACATCCGGAGGTAGAAATGCGGAGAATCCCTCTCAGGAGAAATCAGCTCCCCTCCTTCCCACCCCATCTTTTTTCCACAATATTTTCTTACAGTTCATCTACAATAAGCTACATTTATTGAAAGCTTTGTTACACATTTATGGTCTTGTGCAATTTGATAACTCCTCCAGACAGCAGAGTAACTTTCCACAATACAAGCATATTATTTCCGAAAATTGTCAGGGTCTCAGGAGACTTCATCTGTATTTATAAAATGTCTTTAGATGTTTCTATCAGGTGTTTTATACTGTGATAAGCACTGTGGAACAGGCCTCCCTTCCTCCCTCTATCCTCTACCCAAAACAAACATCTCTACAGAAATTTCTATAGCACTGAGACAATTTTTTTCATCAAAGGCAGGTGCTGCATGTTTTACAGGATTCTGTATTTTGGTATTGAACTCTTGCTGTGGTAGCATGGCAGAGCTAATCGCATCTATACAACCCTCTGAACTGTGCCCAAACGAAAAATACCTGATTGACTCCAATCCATACAGTAGTTTTGTTCCACTCTAGTCTCATCCTAAACTGAACTTCTTTCTGTTGCCTCCAGTACATGGTACCAGCAGAGAGAAGACACAAAAGAAGCAGTTTGAACTGCTGCCTTGCTCATGTGACTGCCTCAGTGTTCCTTATCTGCACATTGTTCAGCTGAATATCTGGCTGGTTTTGGGTGGTTTCTCTTTTAATTGCTGTGCCAGCCTTTGCCATGCCACACATTCCTTGTTTCATATGAGCAGCATACAGATTTATTATCTGTACTGATTTATTATCTGAACTGTTCGTTCCAGTTGTCTAGCTCTGGATGGGTCACTGATTTTTTTTCTAGACTGCAACTCCTGTTACCTGCATTGAATGGAAACAGTGTGTGGGGCTATGAAGTACAGAGAACTGGCAGCTGTTTATGATTTGCATCTTTCAAAGAGAAAGCATTGAGATTGCGCTTTTCAGCTTCAATGGGGAAATAAATAAACAAACCTTTTCTAAAAGTATCATATTAAGTTAAAATCAGTGGGAACAACACAGAGGGAGATTATGAGAGTACAAATGATCCAAATCCAAATTAGAAATCCTACTCTGAACTTTCCGAAGTCAAAAGATGGAAAGAAATACTTTTAGTTCTGCATATTTGATCACAAACTAGTGTAACAATAATATTTCAAAATATAGGTAACACTCTTCCACTAATTGTCAAAACATTCTTTAATGGTGGGATCTCTCCTATTCCTACAGAATATGTCGCATTTTTATAGTTTTCTTTCCTTCTTTCAAATATGCATATTTTAATATGCTAGCAGCTAAGTAAGTACTTCCTAAAGATGTCAGAATTTTTGAAAAATAACATCAGAAAGAAGTCTTGCTTTTATTAAGGAACAGAGGGACATAAAAATGATGTTTCCATCTTTTATAACTGGAAGATTAAACCTTATCTTGATAAAGTCTGCAGAGATTAACCCCATACACAGAAGCTAATTCACAGATTTTAAAAATGACCGACTATATTTCATTGTTGGGGTTTGTTTTCTTTTTGAAAGGACTGTGTGCATTATATCTCTAACTTGTACCTGTATTACACTATTTGCATAGTTCTCAGCTTTGACTGAACTGCAGCCATCTACAAATTAATAGCAAAGGGAAGCAGATATTTCCTAACTGCAAGAAATCTGAAAATCTGTTTGGGGCAGTTTAGCCTTTACATTGGTCCAAACAGGACAACCAGTGGGAGAGATTAATTGCTGGAAATGGATGATTCAAATATGCATGTGCAGCGTCATCTCCAAAGGAACCTCAGGCAGCCAGGTCACCCCTGAATGACTATATTGGTTCCAGGAAATAGAAGCAGCACTGTTATTAACAGGTACTGTAAATCAGTGTCAGAATGAAAAATCTTGAACAATTAGAAAGTAATAATATTGTACTGTTGAGAAAAAATACTAAGACTTGGCAATAAATTTACTTGAATTGAAGATCTATATGTCGTCCAATAAAATTAAAAGACTCATAAGCTATCATTTCAATTAAAGATTTATAACTCATTACCATGAGAGTAAGACTGAACCATAAGTTCTGGAGGAAATTTAGAGACTAACCAGCAGGAATTTCTTTTTTTTGTGTGTGTATACAGATTGAATTATAAATCTGGCCTCACAACATTATTTTTAAACTTGGTGGTCATGTTTATATTTTCTAATTTCAGCTTGTTTTGAGGATTTACTTCTTTTTCTGCCTTAATTTACACTGTAGAATATTTCTTCTGATTTAAAGAAAAGTGACTTCTTGTCTTTAATAATGAATCAAACCTATGGTTTGCAACATTTATGAGGAGGGAAGTTCAGATCCACATTTTCACTTTTGGGTTTTGGGGGTTTTTTTGCAGTGGAAGGTATACTTGGAGAGATCTGGTAACAAGACAAATCTATACAATGTGTCATCTTCCTCAGTATCATGTATCTAATGGTCAGCTGTAGCAGTTGCTGGAGACAGGACAAGCATACTGTGAACTTTCTTTTACTAAGTATCCCAAATTTCAATAGTCAAAATTTAGGAGGCTTTCCTTTTATACTTGCAGGGTGACAAAACAATTGCTAAGGGTCAGAAGGAAATACATCCTGAAAACTTTAAAGAAAATAAATTTTCCCCTAGGCAGCATTGCTACTTCTTAACATTCCTAACTTTTCAACATCTAGGAATAAACAGTCCTGGAGACTAGTGTTGTACTAGCATTAATGTGTTGTTGCAATAACTAACGCCCTAAAAAATAGTTTATTGTTTCTTTAATTCTTTTCCAAACAAGATAAATAGACAATCTTTGTTTTGTCTTAGAAAAAATAGAACATGTTTTTCAATTTCACTGTTGTAAGTTTGTCTGTATATGCTATTTTCAGTGATAAATTATGTTTTCTCTATCTTATTATCTACAGACCTATATATAGCACATGGTGACTTTTCCCCCTCATATATAATTTCTTCCATACAAACGTAAATGTAATGTATTTTTCAAAATCAGGCAGAGTGAACATGCATTAACCAGAAAGTTAATGCACAAAGGCTTTTTCTTTCTTTTTCTTTCTTTTTCTTTAATTTCTAGTCAGCTTTATATGTGTTCAAAGCTCAAGGCAAGGAGTTAAAAACAGCCACTGAGGTCAACAGGTAATTATTAGTAGTAGGCAAGGTAAACTTGTCTATTTTGAAGGGAATATTTTCATATAAAGACATCAAGAGAGCCTCTAGCTTGCTTTCAGAGCAGGATTTTTCTATTTAGCAGATAAGTACTCTTGAAGAATCTGCATTTCACAGAGCTCTTTCACCTTTTTCAACAGCATTGTCATGATGTTTCAGGTGAATTTGAAACAAGGCTGAGTAGCTGTTCACCTCTGCTTGCCCTTTTCATACCCTGGCCTCTGGGTGCTTGAGAGGGAGAGCTGTGCTAAATTATCCCTCTTCTGTGAAGCAATTGTGCTTTTCCTATTCCTAACTTGCTTTTGGGGCCACATTCAGGTATGACCCCAGGAAAGACAGGGATCATTCCCAGGAGGGAACATTCTTCTGCTCTTCTCATGTTAATGCCATCTTGCTCCTTATTTCTGAGAACTCCACCAAAGTGTTTTACCTATCCCTGCTGGTGTCTGCACTAACTTGTGCTTGTATCAGCACTAGTGTGACCAGCAGGACTTGGGTCCCTGATCCCGTGCTCAGCACTATTGAGGCTGCACCTCAAACCCTGAGTTCAGTTTTGAGCCCCTCATAATGATACTTAGAGAGGCTGACCTGGAAGAGAGACTAGACAGAGTTAAAGGAACAAAGTGCTTATTTATTAAAAAGGTTTTTAAAGGATGCACATTGGGCAGTACAAGAGTACAAGTACAAGAGCCTGGACAAGGCTACATCCAAGATGGATTCCAGTCATGAGTTTTTACACTTTTATAAGTTTGGTCCATTTACATATTGGGTTAATTGTCTAATTATAGCTTCAGGTCATGAAGTCCCATCCTCCTTGTTTGCTCTCTTCAGTTCCCCATTGTTTATGCTTTTTGAAGCATAAACATTGAAGCTGCAGCATTGTCCTTGGTCTCAAGCTGGAAAAGGATTGTTTTGTCTACCTACCCTGTGAAGAGAACTTGTTACCACTTTATATGAATCTCAGAACTACACACCTAGGAAGCACAGAATCTAAAAATACGAAAGCTAAAACCTAATGCATCAATGACAAGAAGGACATTGTGGGGGAGCGTGTCCAGAGAAGGGTTGATGAAGCTGGTAGAGGCTCTGTGGCACAAGTCCTGTGGGGGAGCTCAGGGTGTTTAGCCTGGACAAGAGGATGCAAGGGGAGACCTCATCACTTCCTAAAACTATGAGGCAGGAAGCGGGGGACATGGTCCCTTCTCCCAACTAGCAAGCCATAGCATTAGGGGAAAAGGCCTCAGGTTGCACCAGGTGAGGTTTAGGTTGAATATTAGAAAAAGTTCTTCATGGAAAGGGTTGTCAAGCATTGGAACAGACTGCCCAGGGAAGCAGTGGGGTCACCATTTCTGGAGGTATTAAAAGATATGTAGATGCAGTGCTTGGGGACATGGTTTAGTTGTGAACTTGGCAGTGCTAAGTTAGAGGTTGGACTTGATGACTGTAAAGGTCTTTTACAACCTAAAAACCCCTGTGGCTTTATCATTCTGTAGTACTGTGTAATTTTTGTTTGTATTTTCATTATGCACCACTGACCTATATAGTCACACAGTTACTATTTACATTTTGTTAATTGAGTTACAAGATGCAGGAAAACTACAAAGATTTTTCATTCTGACAGAAGTTCTTGAAGTGCAAGTTCATAGCCTTTACCTGAAGATCACCCTTCTCCTCCAGATTTATTGTGTTGAGAAGTCTAATCTGAAGTCTAAGTTCTCAGTACACAGACAAAGGATTTTGTATATGAGTAACTTTCATATTAGTATTTGACAAGTAAGGATACAAATCCTAATTCATAACATAAATAATATCCTTTGTACATTTAAATTTAATTTAAAAATGCCATTTAGTTTCTGAAAATCAGATATAGCCATGGCCACAGTAGAAAGGTAAAGACAGACATGGAATAAGTAACATGCAAGAGGATGAGAAGAATATTTACATAGGGATGGAAAAAAAAAAGTTGCTGTATACAAAATCAAAAGATTTCTGTGAGTGGAGTATTTGGCAGCTTGATCTTTTCAATGGCATGCTTACTTAAATCTGCCCTTGTAAATACTTGGAGAATAATTGCTATGAAAGCTGTCATAGTTTTCCTACAAATGCATGCTGCTGATTATTCCAATATATTTTAATTTATTGCAGTGCTAAAAGCAGTGTAGCTGGACTTACTCTTGCTACGCTGCTGAAGTAAAAGCTGAAGTAAATACAAGAAAAATAAAATATATTAGTTCTTAGATATCTATCACTTTTATAACCTAATTACACTTTTAATAGTTTTTAGTGTGTTGGAGTAGAAAAAATGGTAATGAAAATGCTTGAGTTAATTTTAAATTGAGAGGACCCTACTAGAAGAAAATGTAGAGGGTGACAGTCAGACTTTGTATCTGGGGAGAAAGTTTGGTGGGAAATGACAGGATCAGCAGACTTTTCACTAATTAGTGAGAACCCAGATGGAACAGCTATCTGCTGTTATGTTCATAAATGCTGTGATGTAGAGAGGGGGAAAAAAGGAATACTTAACCCAAAATTAGTAAATTAATTTTCCTACAAGAAATCATCTATTGAAGTAGCTTATGGATATCTACCATTGTATTCACAAACTGCAACTCATCAGCTTAACCTGAGTGTAGGAGTTTATGCAGAGTACAAAACAATTCAATTTCTAGGAAATCGTTAATTTTCAATAATGAAACTTCTTGCTCTGAATGGATTTATGGCTGAAGTTGGCCTCCTATCTCTAGTAGTGCGTTCTATTTTGGTAGAAGAATAAAAGAATTTTATGGGTAATCATACACAGGCAGACAATTTTGAGGTTGTAAAGAAACACGAGGATCACATCACAGTTGGGATGGTCACATACAAAGAGCAACTAATCTGACTCCAAGAAGGCTTTTTTTTTTTTTTTTCTAATTGTGCCCACATATCCCTTTATACACATCCTTCACCCAAATGTGCTCTACCCTCATTGGTTACAACAAATCAGTCCCATGGGTTCATTGGTTCAATCACTGCTCTGGGAAAGCATTCACAGGACTTCTCAATCACAGATAAATGTCCTGTCTTCTTCTTGCAGGTGTTCCTTGTTTTTCTCTTCTGCCTCAGTTTCCATGCCAGCACCTTTGTCTTCTCTTCCATCTGTCAACTCCTTCATCTGGCTCACAGACCCACTTTTAGTCCCCTCTGACAGGTTCAAGTGCAGATCCATACCATTTTAACAAAGTCTTTTTTTCCACCTGCCGTATCTTTCAAAGCAGTAAGCTGTATAGCAGCAGTAATAAATACAGACTTTGGGTTCCTCATACTGCTTGGAAAGTTTCCCAGGTTTTAGTCCACATTTATATGCCCAGACCTCCAGAGCCCAGTGTAGGCAATACATCTTGTACAGGCCATGTGTTAACCTAAGTTATAAAACTGGTGTGGGCAGAACCAAGTGGTTTGTGTTCATGCCGCAGTGAAGCATGCAAAGGTCTGTCATTTGGCTACCTATTGCAAATACCCTGGAGCTGCTCTATTAGTGATGGAATAAGGTAGAACCATAGAATCATCATAGAACAGGCTGGGTTGGAAGGGACCTTATCAATCGTTGAGTGACAACCCTCGTGCCATGGGCAGGAAACCTTCCACTAGACCAGGTTTCTCAAAACCTTGTCCTGTTCCTCAAAACCAACCTGGCCTTGAACACTTCCAAGGATGGGGTGTCCACAACTTTTCTGGGCAACCTGTTCCAGTGCCTCACTACTCAGAGGATTTCTTCCTTATATCTAATCTTAACCAGCCCTCCTTCAGTTCAAATCCATTCCCCCTTGTCCTGTCTCTACAGGCCCTTGTAAAAAGTCCCTGTCCAACTCCTTGTAGGCCCCCTTTAGGTCCTGGAATGTTGCTGGAAGGTCCCTCAGAGCCTTCTCTTCTCAAGGCTGAGCAGACTCAATCATCTCAGCCTGTCTTCATAGAGGTATTCCAGCCCTCTGATCATTTTCATGGCCCTCCTCTGGACTTGCTCTGACAGGCTCATGTCCTTTTTATGTTGTGTCCCCCAGAGCTGAATGCAGGACTTCAAGTGAGTTCTCACAAGGAAAGCAGCACTAGCTGAAGTTGGGGCGGGGGGGGGGGGGGGGGGCTGCTTTCTACTATCATGTATTTTTCAGGTGAGTTTGGGTTTAGGGCTGAAGGAAGTATGTGACAGCTCCACCACAGATTAGTTTGAATTGTCATCAAATCACATCTGGAGTTAATTCCTTTACCCTTCCAGGGAAGTCCCTGGATTTTTATTAGCACCTGACTTTGCTACCCTCTACTTCTCTTGCAGAAGTGTCTGCATAGAGACAAACTTATTCTTGGGTTTGGGCAAGTTGCACCAAGCCTGTAACTCAAGAGGTATTACCATGAAGTATGCTACAATGGAGTAAGGTGTAATTCCTCATACAGTTTAAGTGGATCTAAATCACACTGCTGAAAAAGGTGGTGTTGACATGGCCACCCCACCTGCCAGCATCCCCTGACCTGGGCACACAACTTGTGCTTGCTGAAACAAAAGCCAGTGTGGCCCAGTAAGGCCATCTCACCCACCCAGCTGAAAACACCCAGCAGAATGGGAATGGCCCTTAGTTTCTGGTGGCTGTGCTGCTGCATGGATACATCTGCAGCAGACCTTCTGGGCAGCTGATCCTGGTTAGATGTGCCATGAGGTGGCTGCGTTAACTTCAAGATATAAGTGTTTGAGTTGCACCTTCTGGCTTGATACAGAATATTTTTTTTTGTTTGTTTGGCTTTTTTTGGTTTTCTTTTTTTTTGTTTTGGTTTTTTTTTTTTTTTTTTTTTTTTTTTTTTTTTTTGTGAGTGGGGAGAACAATGTGTGCTTTAGTTTTGTAAGTTTATATCTCAAAAGACTTTTAGATCCTGTATGAAAAGTAAATATTAAATTCACAAAAAGTTTATTGATTTTTATGAAAACTGAGGAAGGTGGGAATTGATGTGAGAATTGGCTGTTATGCCATTCAGAGTTATTATTTTCAGATTTTTATTTGGTAGGAAGTCAAATCCTTGTTAATATTAATGTAATTGGTAAAGAGTAATACCCTAATTCCCTTGGGTATCCAACTTCATTAAGCATACATGATCTTTAAACTGGCAGACAGGTGGGGTGAGTGCAAGCTCTAGTGATTATCACTTGCTTGGTGGACTTAGCAAATTGCTTTCTTTCAAATCTCAGGCTCTCTTTCTTTTGTGATGTTTAATATTTTAAAAAGTGTCAGTTGCAACAATATGTAAAGGGAGCTGACAGGAATAAACTGAAAATCCTATCTTTTTCTCTTTTTTTGACCCCATGGGTGTTTGTTGGTATGGAGACTCAAGCTCTTTTTTATGCTGAGGCATAAAGCTGTGTAGAGTAATACCACCTGGGAGTATCTGTTTTGTTTAGGATGGCTGCAACCTGATGTTTTCACCTACTGTGCACATAATAATTGCATTAAACAAAATTGTATTCCTTCCCTTCCCTTATAACTATTGTTTTCATCTTTCCCAAGCCTGCAGTTTTAATATTTTGCCTGTTGATTTGATATTTGTAGGATTTTTGGTCATAGATGAACACAATGCAAAGTATTAATAGATTTTTCCTGATTGATTTTATCTGACAAATTACATGTACTTAAATTTAGTTCATGTGGATAGGGTAACATGATAGTAAGGTTTTGGTACAATCATTCTTTTTTTTTTTGACAAGGTGAAAATCTGCAAAGGAAAATTTTCCTGAGTACAGTACTGATGAACACATATAAAGCCGTAATAAATTTAAGAAGTATCACGTGAAAAAAAAGAACAAATGAAGAAAGATAAAACTCTTCATGAAAATCATTCCCTAAGATTTTTTTTTCCTATTCCAGTGTTTTTCAAAGTGTTGAAGTGGGTAAGCTTCTTGATTTAGTATTCTGTGAGGTTGCCAAAATAGGAAATCAATTAAAAAAAAGATGTTGAAAAATCTTTTTGGTGGGGCAGAAATTTAAAAAGTTTTGAAAGGAGAAAACTACTAATTTTTAATTCTACTTTATTTTTAATTTTAGATTGAGATTTCAAAAAAGGGATTAAAATCATGCTCCTCCTCTGGTGTATCTTTGTAACTAATGGAGATTTTCATAATGCAGATATAACACCTCTATAGGAAGGTCCAATTGCAATAAAACCTTGAGCTCTCAGGTGTCACCTCTCAGTTCCTTTAGCAGAAGAATGCATGTCCTAAGAAAGGAACAAATTTTAGTTGCCAAGTAATATTTTCATATTAGGCCAAACTGAGAAAGTTTTGGGGTTTATATTCATTTATTGAATAATAATGCTTAAATTCTTTATTTTGAGAGAAACATGAAGTAAAGTTGTTATAATAGATATTTCCTAAAGAAAATAATTTTTTATTCTGATGTAAACATTTTGACAGGTTGGGAGGATGCTAATGTTTAAGTGAATTGAATTTTATTAGGATGCTATAAATACCAAATCTATCCCAAATAACTCAGAAGGTACAGCCTTGTAAAATATGCACCTTTTATTTTTTCCAGAATTGATTTCATTAGATATGTGTCAGTTTAATTATTTCTGCAACGAACACAAAGTGGATGAAGAAATGTACCTTGTTTTTTCACCCATTCTTCAATACCTGGAATTACTAAAACACATTAGTCCAATAGCTGTTATTTCTCTTGCAACCATAAATGTCATCAAACTTTCATTCACTAGTTGTTTCTTGTCTTGGTGCCAATTTATGATAAAAAATGCCCCACAGTAGTTACAATTAATTATAATTATAATAGTTATAATTTTAATTCCAGTGTAAGAAGGATTGCCTTAGGTTAAGACAGAAAAGAAACTATTGCAGGGGCTAAAAGCTTCTGAAGGGACAGAATTTCAGGTAGCAGGGCACCTAAGTGATTCTGTTTCAAATTACTGGGCACTTGTATAGGTATAAAAAAATTGTACCTTTTAACTTGTGGCCTAAGGAGATTCTTCAGTCACTAACAGCACTGTATGAGAAGCTAAATTCGTGGATCTATTTTCAGATTTTTCAGGAAGAGGATTTTGAGGCTTCATGTCTCATTGCTGAACTTTTGTGCTTCTAGCTAACATTAGTGATGTTGTACTTGTGGATAAATAAATGAAGCAAACAAGTGTATTTTGAAATGATTCCCTTTTCTGCATAAATTTTGTTGTTCAGATATATATGGCATGCTGCTGCAATGCTTGAGGTCCTTTCATTTGTGTGTCCAGCCAGGAAAAGATGAGCAAACCTGAAATGGGAAAATCGCATACAAGAATGGAACTTTGTGTTCCAATAAGATGAAATTGTTGAAATAAGATGAATTGTTGAAATATAGGTATTTAGAGAAAGGGTCCTGAGGAAGGAATGAATCAAACGTCACTGTGAGACTAAAAGTAAGCAAATAATGATCAGGAGTAGAAGGGTCTCTTGGATTTTCAGTGCTGTGGAAAGCTGTGCCCAAGCAAGAGGAGGGTAAAAACCTTTCTAGGATTCAGTGTTGATATGAACTTTAATACCCTTTTTCCCTTAAGTTTTACAAAATTCCCAGATCATTCAAACAATACAGGTAAAATCAATTTCTGTGATGGATAAAATGTAGCAGGCTGCTTAGGCTGCTGGCATTTCTCACATCTACATTGAATCCCTGTCTCAGTGCTCAAGGATTACTGAGGGGCAGCAAAGCATGTTCCACTGGCACAAACCCACTTTTCCTTGAGCCTCAGGCCAAAGTGAATTGAAATTTGTGATGGATCAGCTGTTTTGTGCTTTGTGTGAAACAGTTCTACCAATAATAATTATTTGGAAAGCACTATACTTCAGGAGCAGGAGTAGGGGTCAGATCCTGTCTGTGACCCTTCTGTGCCTACCAATTGTGACCAAAAGGTTGATGAAAAATCAGTCTGAGTGACATCTAAAAATATTTTGTATCCTCTTATTTAGGGACTAGGTTTTGGGTTAGACACTTTCTTCTTGCTGTTAGTCAATAAAACATTAAATATTTTAGCTCAAGATTTCAACTTACCTAAACATGCAATTATTCTTATCGCACTTTATTTACAAGTTGAATTCTCAACAAGACAAAGTAGAAATAATAGTAATAAAAAACCTAACAGCCAAGAATTGCTTAATGTCATGGTGTCCAAGAATGCACAAATGCAGTAATTCTGATATTCTGTCTGTGTGTGCTCATGTAGCCCTTAGATTTCTTTCCTTACCCATCTAAATAAGAGAAGCCATCAGATCTTCAGAGCATTACCTGGTAGTTGTATTTGGAACAGGGCTATTTTAATCCTGGAGGTCTCTCCAAGTGCTTCAACCCCTGCTCTTCTAAGGTCTGCATATCTCAGCAAGGTTGACCCAAGGCTTGCCCTTGCATTAATGTGGTTGTATGTCATCTGAGTGTTTTTATAGTGGCCACTGTGTACTCAGAGACTAGGCACACATTTGCAAGGTGGAGTTCTTTGGCCACTTCTTGCCAAACAAAATGTTGTCCTGGAATGAAGAAGTTTCACATCATAAAAATTCAGCTACAGCCATGTACATGAGTCACCTCTAAGAAGGTTTCTCATTGTTTAGATGAAAATAACTATTTGAAGAAGAAGGAACTCAGATGTGATTGATTCATCTGACCTGACATTCAGATAGGTGTTTACAAAGCACATGGTTGAACAGAGTATTACTCAGCTGTGAAAAAACATGTACTCCATATTTGTCCCATTTCTTTGTAACTTCTCAGTCAAAAATTAATTTATTTTTTAATTAATGCATATCATGCTTTGTTTGAAATACTCTTTTTGTTTTACAGATCACACTCCTCTACAAACTTTTACTCAAATCAATGTTTGCTACATTTATTCTCCAGGGTGTGAGGTGATCCTGTGACATCCTCATATCTTGAAAGAGCTGCTGAAATTCATGTCTGTTTACAATACTGAGTATTTTGCAGCATTGAACTCTGATTACCCTTTTACTGTCTTTGATATCTGCATCTGAGACTGTCTGCTTGAGGAATCTCTCATTTCCTAACATTATTATGTTCAGTTTATGTACTTTTACTGAAAGTTTAAAATGTGCATGTAATGGATTAGTCTGTTGATTGCATTGTAACCCTTTCATAGCAGTCAATAGAGTTGCCTACACTATTCCATTGCATGAACTCCCTTTTACCAAAGGACAACTGAAGAATAAATTGTCCCCTATTCCCCTTTTCCCATACAGGTGTTTATTGATCTCAGTGAAGATAGACATATGCTAAGTAACATACAACATTTGTTCTAACAGAGCATTCAGATTAAATTTATGCTAATTGAAATTAGCTTTGAATTCAGATGCAGTCTGGGCAAATAAGGAAAGAAAGGGTTTTCTTGAAATATAATTACTTCTCTTGAGTTACAGACTTCCCAAGTCCTGTGCTTATTAAGGCTACATGTATATATAAAAAGTATATTAGAGAATGAATTACTAAACTGATACATGGAGTCTCTCTTTTATTTAAAATAAAACCTCAAGGTCCTTAGATTTCAAACAAAACTCCCCACCTGCCTTTCCCAAAGTGAGCCTTGTGTGTGAAGTCTTGTAGTATGTCATTTTCAGGTAGGAAGAACGCTATTTAAGGCTAGACAAGAGAAATGTGACACACTGGTGAACAGGGTGGGTGATTTAGTAACAGGAGCCATGGGTAAGGCTGATAGACTCAATGTCTTCTTTGTCTTAGCCTTCACCAGAAAAGGTGAAGGCCTTTTCAGGCCTCAAGCTCAGTGAAAGTTTTGGACGAAGACAGCAGCACAGGATGAGGACAGGACCAGATTGGCTGCATTCGAGGCTGCTTATAGACCCGACTGATGTACTTGCAAGGCCTCTTTCTGTCATCTTTGAAAGTCAGTGAGACCAGGGCAGGCTCCCAATGAGTAGAAAAGGCAAACATTGCACTTGTCTCTATAAACAGCAAAAGGACAATCTGGGGAACTACAGAGTTTCAGCCTCACTGTGACCCCTGGGGGTGTTTTAGAAAAGGTCTTCTTAGAGCACATTTCTGGGCACATATAGAAAATAACTGGGAGCTTCCAGCATTAATTGGACAAGAATAAATCATGCCTGACAAACCTGACTGCCCTTTTTGATTGGATTGCTGGACTAGGGAAGAACAGTGAATGGCTTTTACAACTTAAGCAAAGTTTTCGGCACCATCTGCCACTGTATTCTTCAGTCCTGGTTAGGGCATTCTGGACTAGATAATGGACTGTCAGGTGGGTGAAAAGAACAGAGGGTCAGGCTAAAGTTCAGTGGTTGAGCTCTACCTGGAGGTCAGTTAAAAGTGCATTACTGCAGGGTTCCGTCCTGGGTCCTACACTGTTCAATAACTTTGTCAATGTACAGCCAACTTGGAGGAGGAGATGGAAGGCAGCATCAACAAACTGAAGTCCTCAATATGTTGAGGGTAGGGCTGCCATCCAGAGGAGTTTAGGTAAATAAGAGGATTCATGAAATCCAACAAGGCCTTATGTGAAGGCCTGCAGTGGGGGTGGTCAATTTGGTCCGTGCTGTGGCAGGCTGAGGAAGAGGGGCTTATTCGGCCTGGGGCAGAGATGGCTTCAGAAGACTAACCACAGGCATATGGTGCCTACAGGGAGGGAACTGAGGAGTCTGAGCTGGTCTCTGAGGCAGTGGCCACAGACAGAAAAATGGGAAAAGTGACATCATTTTTTAGTAGTGTATCCTATGTCCTTCTCAGAAGGACACTTGGGCAGTGGGACAGGACATGCTCATGGAGATTGTGCAGTGTCATTCTTGCAGGGTTTCAAGAGGTAATACGTTAAAGCCCTGAGTGAGCTGATTGTATCTGAGAGTTGACTCATGTGAGGAGGAGGTTAGACTACAAACCTTCTGATGTCCCTTCCAACCTGAGTGATTCCATGAATGAACAAAAATAACAGAAATAAAATTATAAATAGCTTTCACAGAATGTAAGGTTATGTATCAATTTTTGTGTGTTCAGACCAGATTTTAAAATTGGGAAGTGAAGGATTGAGCTGTCTTGGTCTGTAAAGTGTGTTCTTTCCAGAGTCTGAGCATCACTATTAATAAGTACTGGGTATGCAGAGGTAGAATAGATGAAAAGAGGGAGATTTATCTTCTGAATTGGTGGTGTCTTCACTTCATTTCAATCATAAGAAAGTATTTTGCTTAAGAGCTGGAGCCCATATACTTCAATTTCCTGGAGATAAACTCATTCTGGTGTGATTATTTACTACATATATTCCATCTAGTATAGTGTTTAATGTTTCTATGACTGATTGTTCTGACAGAAATTCCTTATGTACTCATATAAAAATAAAAAAAGGAGGCAGGGAGCTTGAGTTAGCAGCCTTCCTAACAACAAAATCATAAATCCACTGCTGGGTTGCTTTTTTCCCTTAAGCCTGACATTGTTTACTTCTGAGTGAATTTATATCTTTTGAAGGGTGAAGAAAAAAATATTGCAACTGTGTTTTGAAAATACAGGAATCTGTGAACTAGAATAAATTGCTAGCTATTGGTTTGATTCTGAAACTTGAATTCAAGCACATGGTTGGTTAGTCATACAAGTATTCCTCAAGTAAGTCAGCACCCTATTCTCAGGTGTTAAGTTTTGCTATGATGTGATGAACAATTTAAGATATTTCAAGTTGGTTTGACTATTACAGTTGCATTTATACCTAGGCTGGCTCCTTGAGTGTTTTGAAAGCACAGACTGGTTTTTTTTTTTTTCCATAGGAAAGGTACATGCTACCAAAATATACGGCAATTATGTGGAGTATATAAGGTATCATGACGAACCATTCCCCTTCTCCCTACTCTCCATTAAAACAGACAAAATTTTAAAAGACCAAGGCCCTAATCTGGTGTATTTGTAACTGCCTTAGATCTGCCCACAGCTGTCCCTTGAGGCATGTAGAAAAATTTGATAAGCTAACGTTGCCAGATGGCTAATGCTTGAAGGGAACGTTTTCCTACCAACATTGCAAATTACAGAAATGCTAGGGCGTAGCAGCATTCTACAGGCGTAGGACTGCTCTGTGCTTCAAAGGAAGTGCTCACTTATCTCCTGGAGTGGGGTCAGAGGCTCAGTCAGCTTTTCAAGTACCCTTGGCACAGCTGACATTAGCATGCATGGTTGTCGTCTTGACTGAATCAAAAAATGAATATGTGGTAGGGAATTAAGGTGCCTCTTATGTGCAGGTTCCTCAACATCCTACAGGTAAGTGAGGGTATGGACAGGGAGAAAGAAGGCATAAGAAAGGAAGGAAACTCTAGAAAAGCTATTAGCCTTCAGTTGACACTGATGGACACACTGTGAGTGAGGACAGGAGTTCATAAGTGCCAGCTGGTGTGTATTAGAGCAGTGTTCTACCTCCTCTGTCCCCATCCCTGCCCTTGTATAACAGCTGATGCAGCCAAGCAAGAGTCTGTTGAGTACAAGAAAGGGGATTTTGTTCCTTACTTGCTGTAGATGTCACCAAAATAAACTTTTTGTAGTACTGAGGCAGTACTGTAGTACTCTAGAGAGGAATATCACATCTTGTGACATAGTTCATAGCTCAGACAACCACTTCAATCTTCTCCCATACAGATGAATGGGGACAAAATAAATTCAGATCATTATTGTGTATTTGTAATTTTTTTATAAATTTTGTTTGGGGATGAGTAAACTGAAGAGAATGGAATTAGAGGTATATAAAATAGCTATATATTACTAGTTTTCCCTGTCCTATAATAAAATTTCTATTAAATTTTAGACATTTGTGAAGAAATGAGCCTAATTTTAAAATGTAAGGATTGAGTCCTTAGTTGTAACCTCAGAGCATGAGCCATCAAGTCTAGAAGTGAAAGCAACTAATGCGTCCATTTATGCTTTACGTCCCCAAGGTATCACATCATGTTCTGCATGGATTTTGAAACATTGGATGGAATGTAAGGAACAAATGGAAACATTTGAAACAGTGGATGGAATGTAAGGATTTCTACAAATATTCAGGTCTCTAGTTTTGGGGGAACTCTACCCAACCTGTAGGATAAGATTGTGGTCTGAGGTGATGTTAGCATCCCTTCTGAATTTGAAAACTTCTACCTTAATTTGCTCTTTTCACCTCATAGTTGCTTAAAACTTAATTCTCAACTACAGAATTACTATAAACAACATCGTACAAATCTTAGGCAAATGAACGTATTCAGTGATCTTGGACATCTCTTCCAGCCTTAATGATTCTATGATTCCATTATTCTAAGTTTTACATACTTTTCTGAGCATGAGAGGTAACAGTGAACACTGAGCTGTTGTATATCAGTTGTTGTTAAACACTTCTCTTTGTGTAATAGATTTCCTAACCTTGAGATGTTGGAAATGAGGTAAAACACCAAAGCAAAGCAATAACTTTGGATGGTTGTGTTACTGGAAAGCATCCCATAATTGTTTCCTAAAACACTTAACCATGAAATTTTTTGCTTCCCAGACTTTATTTAAGCAACAAATAATAGGTCTAGTGAAAAAAGAAGCCTCAGTAAATTGCAGAGGAGACTTATTGTTGTAACTTATGGAGCATCTTTTCCCTTATTGTTCGTCAGGATGACCTTAGGAAGTCTAAAATTTGTTTTCTTCAAGGTATGAAAATGATTAACCTAGACATTTATAGCGCACAAATGTTTTTCATCACCTTTGAGCAGCAGCACATTTGTATCTGTAAATAGATGTTGTCGGAAGATACCATGTTGCAAGGGAATTTTACTTGTTGGTTGTGAATCACACCTGAAATGAGTGAGTAATCACTGATAATTTGACAGGCAAGCACCATTAAGTTGCAGAAAAATGAATCTAAATTTACTGCAATATTAAAATGTTTGTAAAACCAAATTCGAAGCATATTCCTCTAAATGATAAAAGAAATTTTCTGCTACACTTGCAAAAGCAACGAACGTGAACATCTTTATTCACATAAAACCTTTTTCTTATAATATGAAGTAAAATCCAAAATTAGTAGTCTATTACGACCACATGCCATGTTTCAAATTTTAGCAGTTATTCCTGTAGTCTTTCCTTAAAGGAATAAAAATAGGATAAAAATATCAGCCTAGAACATTATTTTTCACTGTTTGACTTTTGAAGGCAAAGGAAAATATACTGTAAGAGTACCTACAGAGCTACCAATTAGTGCCTGGTAAAGCACTGCATAGTGAAAATTACTTGCAGGATGAGGGAGCCAAATACTGGTACAGATCATATTGATAAATAATGTACCTCTGCAGCTTCCTGTGGTGTTTAATCTTAGCTGTTTCAAAATGTTTTTCATAACTGTATGAATAAACCACTTATTACATGCAGTAAAGAGTATTTCATTATTTTCTTCCATGAATTTTTTATGGTGGATCATGTAGCCCACCTCTAGAAGAGAAGAAATGGAAAGCCAAAAATTCATGCTAGTCACTCTTCTCTAAGAGTAGGAAAGACATGATAAAGTGGTACAAGTTTAAACACTGTCTCTTACAGAAACAGGAGTGGACTGGACCAGTGGGATTTCTGTACCTCCATACAGAAGATGCTTCTGTATTTCAAAGGGAGCCTCATCTGGGGCCACAGAGCCCTACAGACCTTCGCTATGACCTTGAAAAGTATTCACAGGTATCAGAAGTGTTTCAGGTACAGTCTTTCTACACAAGGCAATCAGACAAAGATTATTTAAATGAAAATTACAGAGTCATAGAAACATGAAATGGCTTGGGTTGGAGGGACCTTAAAGATCATCTAGTTCAAAGCCTTCTGCCATGGACAGGAACACCTTTCTCTAGATCAGGTTTGTCAAGAGCCTCATCCAGCCTGGTCTTGAACACTGCCAGGGATGGGACATCCACAACTTCTCTGGGAAAACTTTTCCAATGCCTCACCACCCTCACAGTAAAGAATTTCTTTTTAATGTACTAATCTAAACCTACTCTCTTTCAGTTTGAATCCATTCCCCTCTATCAAAATACTATTGAAAATAGGCTCTCTCCATCTTTCTTGTAGGTGGTGCATTGCAAGCCACACTTCAATTTATTTCTTTTTTATGCTTTTTATATTTTTAGGAGAAACCAAGTAAGGATTTTCTTTTTCCTCTTTTCTTTGTTTTTCCATTGGAAGGTGCTGTTTTTAGTGGTTTTCAAGTTTAGAAAGTTTAAACATAGAAGTGAAACTATCAATGCTTAGTTCTTGCCTCAGAATTTCTTTGGTTTGCTCAGTGATTTTTTTTTTTAAATTTTTTTTAAAACTCGAAAGATGTATGTTGAAGGGAAGCAGAAGACATGCAATTGTGAGAAAATTCAAATTATATATACTTTTGCAGGTCTTTGATGATCCATAGCTGAACAAGAATCATCTTAGATCTGAAATGGGATCATGTTTTAACCCATCAGGTGGCTAAACACCACACAGCTGCTAACTCATGTCCCCAGTGGGATGAGTGAGAAATTTGTGGGAAACAAAAAGTAAAATTCTAGAGCTCAGATAGTGACAATTTATTAGGACAGAAAGCTTGTGTTGTCTTTTTGCTTGTTTGTGGAGTCATTGCTGTTACCTTTCTAATTTCATCCACTGGAATCTGACAACCTCCATCTTGCCATTTTATTCCTAAAAAACGGATGTCTTGTGCAAGTCCGATGACCTTACTTTGTTTTATGGCCAAACTGGCTTTCAGAAAGGTTTGTACTGTAGTCTTCTTCTGAAAAGCTTGTTTTGATGTGTTGCCCCACACAATAATGACATCCATGTATTGCATGTATTTCAGAGCTTCACCCCAGTCTAGTGCAGTCTGGATCAGTCCATGGCAGATGATTGGGCTGGAACAGTCAATTACAGGTGCACTGGACTCTCATCCAAATGAAAGAAAATTGTGTCCTGCATTCCACTACCAAAGGGATTGAGAAGGATGTGTTATCCTGCTTGGCTTCCTTAACCTCTAATTCCAGGTTACTGGCACCATTGTCCCCACATCACAGCAGCCAGGTTACAATGTTCTCACCTGGACAACACTGCAATTCTTTCACATAACTCAAAGCTCATACAGGAATAGGGATTGGGTAGTTACTGGCCTATGAGTTCTACCTCTTCCTTCATCTTCCTGTCTTCCCTCTCCTGTTCTTGTGATGCCCCTACATGGGAGTAGTACAGGGTGGGGTTTTTTTCCTTCTTTTTTTTAAAAGAGTTTTGCTAATCGTAAGTACCTACTCTCATGTGTGGAAATAAAAGTGCAAGTAATGATTGATATATGTTGCCTGCAAAGAAAACACTGAATTGCAATTTTATAGGTGTCTCCTTTTTGAATAATCTCACTTTCAAATATTGGTTATTTGAAATTTTAGCATACCTGTATAATGATTTCCAGTGGTAATTTTACGTAAATTTAGTTGATCTTTAAGATTTGGGCTGATCTTCAGATTATACCTCAGATTGGTTTCAAATGTATAGTGCAGATTGAGAGAACCAGATCTCCCTCTAGAGACAGTTTTGGTTTGTATTTTCTTGAACTTTAAGCAAAACAACATGAATCCTTGGAGAAAACCTAGCTTCTTTTGGTAAGAAAAATTCCATACCGGTGATGGCAAGCCTGGAGCTGGGCAACTTCCAAGTGGGTTCCATTTAAGGATTGGTCATGAAAATTTTGTTTTACCAAACTGCCCCGTTTCTTCCTCCTGCTGTATTTTTATTTATTTATTTATTTATTTTTTAACTTTTACCATTTTCTTCTGTATGTTAAAGTTGAATTAGAAGTCTGACTCTTCAATACCACTTAAATATGGAAGTCCAAAACAAGCAGGGTATGGAATGTTTGCAAAGGCATGCTGGTTGCAATAGCTGGCTTTGCCAGTTACAAAATGCACATCAACACAAATGCCTTAATTAAAATCCTCTTAAATTGTTTGCTGTGTATATTAAAGAATGTGGTTTGTTTTTTTTTTTTTTTTTTTTTTAATGCATGAATTTTTTGGAATGCATCTATGGAAAAAAAAAAAAAAAAAAAAAAAACCAAACCATGAATCCTGCAAACATAGAAGTGAAACATTGATTCAGGAACAAAGCGTTGGCAAAGAAATCTTGAAGAAGCAGCTTCAGTCAGATTTCAACCCCCACCCCAACAAAACAGCTGATGTGTGATCTTTTGCTAAGCTGAAGTAGTTTAGCATCAGAGTGTCTTCTCTGAATATACTGTAATAATGAGAAGGCTTTTATAGTATCATAAATATTACTTCATTACCTTGGCAATTTCACTGCTAAAATGGATAACTCTGAAATCCATACAATGTTTGTTTGGTGTTACTAATAATAGTGTAACACTTTCTTGGGTAGAGGAAGAAACAGAGTTACATCGTGTTTCTATAAATAAACCTAGAAAATTTCAGGAGTTTAAAGTGTCTCTCTCATTGTTGGTAATGAATTCAGAGATCCTTTCCAGTTTTGAACAACTGGGAGTGCACCTATATCAGCTTTTTAGTAGATGCCAAGTCCCTAGAGCCAGCTTCTCTGTCCTACAGATCTGCTCTTGTTACAGGGGCCTGCCTGCTACTGTAGATGTCAATGGGTACTGTGGGCTTCTTCTATATCAGCACATCTTTCCATGCAGGATAGATGAGAAAGAGGGGAACAGGTTGAAGACAAGCAATGGGAATGCTGAACAGGAACTGACTTCCAATTTTTTATTGTTTTTTTTTTAAAATTCCTTTTTTTTTTTTTCTTGAAAGTTTATGGTTTTATTTTGTTTTGTTCTGGTTTTGTTTTTTGACTTTGTTGTTGTTGTTGTTGTTTTTAATGGGTAAAAGTCCTGTTTGAATGCCTTTTACTACATTTAGAACTAATGACCATTTGACCATTCCCTTAGGTACTGGGAAAGGGATGGAGGAGGGAAAGCTAGCTGAGATGGACTGCTGGTTTAAAGTTTGTTTGTTTTTTTGGGTTTTTTTTGTTTTTTTTATTTTTTCCTTAAGACAAAATGTACTAGAAGAAAACAGCAAAAAATAGAAAAAGCCATTCTTGTCTCAGGTGCTGGAAAGACGTAGGCAGAACACATGGTCTCATCAGCTGCTCTGTGATGTGAACCTGTAGCAGGATTGGGATGTTGAGACTATTATTGAGTTACCTCATTTGTCACAAGTTCACAGAAATGTTGTCTTGTAAAAGAGATGGCCTTGCATGTCAAAATGAGATTCTCAGATAGGATAGAAATAGGCACAAATAGCAGCACAAACCAGGTATCTTCCAGGACTTGCTCAAGATTTGGCCAAAGGTCATGGGTGTGGTAGTAAACCTACAGCTCACATCTCTGCCAGGTCTTACTGGGACAGCACTCAAAAAAAGCAGGAGATTCCTCACTGTTCTGATGGGTCTGTGGCTCTGGGAATTGATGAAAGGGGTAGTAGTGAAGAGTGTTCGTCTTAGTTTACTTGCTTTCATAGTTTTCCATCCCATATAGTCTTCTTCCACCTCTCCTCTGACCCCCAAATCAGCAATAAATTAATCAAAAATAAGATACAATTTATTTTATTCTTTTGGATCCTTTATTGTTGTTCCTTTACTCAACTGTCACAATTTTTATTCTTTCTGTCAAAGGTATTAAATTTTCTTCAGATTAGATCTGCTGTCCTGCTCCACTTTTGTGCCTTAATCTGGTAACATCAGGATGTTGGGATGCGTTATGAGTCTTCAAGAGTGCAATCTGAATAATACATACTCTTATATAATATGGTGATGCTTATATTCACTAGGCGTCTTGTACAGTTGTACTGGTCAGTCCTTTGAAATAGTGTTTTTAAGTTTAAGGATGTGAATATCTCAGCTGGGATAGCCAGGTCACCTAGTTATAGATACTTAACATGGAGATACATTATGGATTTCTGGGCAAGAAAGATGAACCCTGAATGTGGAGGATTTCTGAATTATCCTTGAATTCATAAAAAGCCCAACAAAATTGTATTCCAAAATGACATATTCACAGTGAGGTGCTTAGAATCTCAAAGCTAGTTGGTATAATCATTTCTTTCCAAGCTCTGGTCTGTCAACTGCTCTCACTCCTGCCTCTCTCCTAGGGAATGTTCCACCATCAGTACTGACATGATCTGAATATGGCACTGCATTCCTGAGCCTCATTTTTTTCCCCTGCTTGCTTGTTCCCACTCCTCTTCTGCTCTTCTGTCCCACTGTGTTCTTACTGTTACTTTATTTGATATATATAATGAAGAATGGGCTCTGGAAAGAAAGCTCTGGGCAATAAAGCCTCTTTTTAAAAAAGCCATGTGCATAAAGTAAAAATAACAAAAACTGTCAAAAGAAGCTGTTAGTGTGAATGTATTTATTTTATCTTTGGTGGAAAAGCTTAACTCAGCTCCAGGACTACAATAGACAGTAATTTCTATATGAGTAGAACATCTATTTCTCTTTTGAAATATGGGACAATCTGAGCCCCAGGTTGTCAGCTGCTTTTACAAGTTTCAGGGGGAATAAAATAGAAGAAAAAGATAGACCAGCTATTTTTGAACCATTTATCAGTCAATAATCCAAGTCAGTTTCAGAAATGGGGTTAAAGCATACCTGCAGTATGAGTGAATACAGTGAAAACTGCAACAGCTCCTGGGTGGTGCCAATACAGTGTGGGTTAAAAACTTTGACTTAGAACCATGTACCTGGAGGTAAGGGAAATAGTGGGGTCATTTCGCGAGTAGGGACAGACAGCATGGGAAGGAAAGAGACTTTTCAACAGGTACTGTGGTAGCTCTTTTAAGTGTATGACTTCCCACTGCTTGGGACTGGGCTCCCCTGGCATCCCTGGTGTTGTGCAGCCCCAGTGCCCAGCTGTACCCCCCAGCCAGTGCCAAGCTGTGCACACACCACAGGTGGTCGCCCACATCCACTGGGGTGGGAGAATAGCTCACATGACTGAAATCAGGAGCTGATCTGTGGGCTGATTCTTCTGTTTGGAGACTGGCTGGGAGGAGAGGAGATGCTACGGAGATGTGATTCATTCCTGATAACGAGTGGGTGAAACTCAGGCAGGCAGAAAAGCTGTGATTCAATGAACCTCCTGTACAAAGAGAGGACAGGAAGAGAGCAACCAGCCAGGGTGCTTTGAGAATGAGCTACTGTGTACCATTTAAAAAACTATACCATTGTGTCCCCTTGAAAAAAGTTTTTTTGAGGCAATCACAGCTCTTTATAACACCCAAATGTTACAGTAGAAATGTGTTCCTTAGTGCATTAAGACATTTCTCCCTATAATTTCCTTGATTTACTAAATAATGGGTATATTTAAACATCGTAAGAAAAATAACAGACTAAAAAAAAATAAATCCCCTCATTAAAAGCTATATAAAAACATTTTTCAAAATTTGATCTGAGTGATATTTTCTCTGCTGCAGTAAATTCACTATTGTAAACCTGCAGGGGAAAGAAATAAACAGAGAGAAATTATACAGCATGCTGCCAACTTGATAGATTCTGGGTGGGATGAATCAGATGGAGAAATGAAACCCAGAGCTAAAGGTCTATTCAGCATCTTAGAAGAAAAAGTGCTGATGAAGAAGGAATAGAAGAAATAGGCATCATAAATAAATAAATAATAAAAATTTAAATGCCTCAACCTGTTTACTTGCATTTCTTCCACCCTGACACTTTTTATCTGTAGCTTTTAATTTAAAGTACCAAATCTCTCTCAATTTCATGAGCAGAAGCAATAGACTATGCAGAGTTTTATGGATATTTCAGGGAGTTGGCACTGACCGAAGAGCTGTGCTTATGAATTTCAGTGCAACATCAAAGTGCCAGAGGGTGTGCTCTCTAGGGCAGAGATTATTAGCCCTTCATTTGTGCTTTGTTGAGCCTGTTTTAGATATTATCCCTGGGCAGACAAGGGCTCTGTTCTGCGGCTGCAAGGCTCCGGTTGACAGGGCGCTGACGCTGTGGCACTGCTGCATGATTACCCTTTTGTGCTGCCAGATTTCCAAGGAGTGCTGATAAGAGTCAAGCATGGATTTCATTTCCTGGACTTGGAAGTGAGATGTGGGTCAAAAGAGCTTTGTCTTGACATTTTCACTTGCTGTGTTTCTAGCCCTCACCTTATAACACTATGTATATATTCTTTTACAGTGATGTGAATTAATTGGTTGCTAACTGGGTTGTCATTTCAAAATAAAAAATAAATTTTATGACAGGAATTTAAGAGGTAGCTCTATAGAACTCATATCTGAAAATCAAGATTAATTTTAACATGTCTGTGCATAATATTAGTTTATATTTGGACAAAATCAGTAGGCATTTCTTAAAAAACTAAATACCTATAAAGTAATTATTCATTTGTTCACTTCTAGACAAAAGTGTCCTGAACTTTCCTCTCTGTTCTTGGGAAGTAACATTGATAGAAAGTAGACATCATGAAGGCAAATTGAGAGGTCAGATGAAACTGTAAAATACCTTGTAGGCACTATCCCACTATTCATAGGCACCACGAATAACCTGAGGAAGAAATTTCTCACATATACTTCAATAAAAGCAAACAGATGCAGCAGGTTATTTATTATCGTGGGGCAAGTTATATGATATGCAAATATTTTGGCACCTTGGAAGACTTTTGCTTTCTCATATTTATGACTGTACCCTTCTCTCAAGGGATAACAGAAATATGGAGAGACCATTTCTTTCACCTAGCAATATTGATCAGTGAAGTTACTGTTTTAATGAATTTATTTAAGAGTCTCTTCCATTTCTGGAAGCTTCTTCTTTTGAAATAATAATAATAATAATAATAATAATAATAATAATAATAATAATAAAAACATATGTATGTAAAACTGATATATAAACTGATATATATAAAAACTTACATCTTGATTTAAAAGCCTGGAGTGTTCATACAAAACACTATGGAAATTACACTGCACTATAGAAATTCACACAGTAGACAGAGTGAAACTTTATAGGTGTAAGTTTCAGGTGCAAATCCTGATGGAAGAGTTCAAGACTTGTAATCATGAAATGTAAATTTTTATTTAGTAAACAGTAGGCATTAAAATGCTTCATTTTCATTTGAAAATAAATTTTAAGCTCTAATTATAACTACAACATCAAATTCCACTAGATCTGTGCTGCTTAATATTACTTTGTATGTTTAGGAATTCTTTCAGTGCGATTTCTGAGCTTATTAGCCCATGCTGAGAATTCACCATCCTCTGAGCATTTTGAAATCAAACTTTCTTCAAAAAGCATTGAGAATCACACTGATATCACACTTATAGCATTGGTTTTAGTGTCAGAACTGTAAATGTAAATGATTGTACTGTAAATGATGACCCATTTGCAGAATGCTTCTGACCTTAGCAATCTGTACTTCATGGCCTTTTTTGTCTACATTCAGTAATGCTTTCTATTTTAAACAAAACAGTTATGGTGGCAGACTGCACACTTGGGCTTAGGATGTGGAGCTGTTTTGCCAGAGCATCCTGTTCTCACATTTGAAGTAGAAACTCAGTGCAAGCACTGCTAAAAACACATGAGGAAGCTGATTTGGGTATTCTCTATTCAGGGCATGAAAGTGTCAGAAGTTTCTGCAGAGCATGGAGAAATAAAATCTGTGACAAAGGTTCAAGGGGAAATTGTGAGGAGCAGCCAGGAGTGAAGGTTGCATGGTGGCTGTTTTCATGGCAAAGTCCTGAGTTCTTTGGCAAGGATGCAGTGAATCACTGCTGCCCCAGCAACAGTCTGGATGGGAGGCGCGCTGCTCATGTGAGAAGAAGCTCATGAGAGGCTGACAAAATCTCTGATTAGACAGGTAGTCCAGTTGTGGGCAGCCACTGCTCCTGGCACACAGGGTGTCCCCCGACCGCTGTGCTAATAAGGGCTCAGGTGTCTTCATACCAGAGTCAGCAGCTGTAGGTTGGGTTGAACATTAGCTTAACTGGCCATTGGTGCAGGTACAGTAATTCCACAGCAATATCTTGTTCCTGTACACTCTGGTTGTTCTTTCTGTTCACTTTATTGGTTTGCACACAGGTCTCCTAAAACTTGACTCTGTTTCATTTACTTCAGCAAGGATTGGTATTGTTTGGTGAGTGAGATCCCAAATTCAGGTTTCCTGGTTCTTGCAGTCCTTTTTGGGCTCCACTGTGTTACCTCAGACTGTGGAAGGCTAAATTTGTGAGGTGCCTACTCCTTCTGGAATGTTTAGGGAACCCAATATCTGCAGCTTGCCCAGGTGCAAGTGGCTTGAGCAAACCTCCTGCTTCAGGAATTAGTTTAGCTTCTCACAGTTACTTCAAAACCAGCAAAACTTGTTCTACTTTTAATTTCTTGGCTTTGTTAGCTTATTTTAGAACTTTTCAGAAATATGCTGTTCTGCCAAGAAATAAGTCTACTTATGCTTTTGTATTTTCTCCATGGAACTTGATTCCTGTTTTAAGAGAGAGTAGGGGTCTCACAGGATAATCCGGTCCTGAAGCAAAAACAAGTTACTGTTGCCAACAAGAATCTGATGCTGCAGAAGACAAGTAGAGCAGCACTTAAGGGAAGTGCAGTGAAGGCATTTTTGCCATTTGGAAAGCGAAGAAACTAATGACTCACTTCTTTCAAAGAGAAGTTTTCCCCAAAGGAAACTACTAGGACAACTAGCTGATGTTCGTAATTTTGTACACCTCATTTAGACTAATCTTTATCTTGATTTTGAAAAGGTCAGAGGGAAGAAGAGAAAATGGTACTGATTGAAAGCAAAGTTTTGGGTTGGAAATTTTTTCTTTGTTCCTTTTGCCTTGCCCATAGTGATGCCATTCAAATTTCACAGGCAGACCTTGACCCTCTGGGAAGAGGTACTGCAAAACACACCTCTTCAAATGTACCAGCAATGTAAGTGGAGATATCTAGTAAAAGACAGTCCTGAGAACAAGGGTGAATTTTGATCTTGCTGAGGGAGGGATCATAACTGCATGCAAATGAAGAATTTGAAAAAGAGGCAAGTTTGAGAAACTCCAAGCCTCCTAAGGAAAAAAAAGAATTATTATTTTGAACATAATCCTTTAGTAGTCAGTTCCTAGAATATAAATTATTAACAGAGAAGCCAATTTAATAGTTATAGTATTTTGGGGGAAAAAAAAAAAGGTTAAATGAAATTACACAGAAACCAGTAAATTTAGAGAAGATGAAAATTAACATGAAAAATTCCAATAAGAAGTGGGTGAGGGATACGGAGACCAGTTGGGACCGAGAGGAATGCTACTATTAGCTGCTGGACTGCATGCATAAACATGCAGGAGAATAAGAGCTTAGATTAAAAGACAGAAATATATTCATTGCCATAGTTTCCAATTGGAGGGAATATAAAATAGTTAAGTAATAGAAAATGAGATTTGGTACCTCAGTTTTAGGCTAACTTTATACTTCTCAGAAAAATCTTGTCCCTTATAGTATTAGTTATAGTTGAAATTTCCTTTGTTTTTTTCACTCCTACATTGCAGAATAACAGGCCTAATTTTCTTTTTCTTGTTTCCATCACAAAATAATCTTTTCTTTCCACTCAATTTATTATGACTGAGAATCGCATCAAATGTAACACTACTTGTGTAATTTATCCCTTTCTAAAACAAAATCTGAAATAAAGATGCAAATTAATTAGCAATTCTCTCTCCTTAAATGAAAAAAGGAATATTGTTAAAAAGTCATTATAATATTCATTTGAGTCTTCCAGAGCTATTAAAAACTTACATTTTACATTCAATATTAGCATACACATGCTGCAGAGTACACATGTGTACTAACAATTGAATGGGTACTATCTGCATGAATGTTATTTTCACTGTTTAATTGGATGCCTCTGAATGCAAACCTAAAATTCTTTTTTTTTCATCAGTGGGGATCTCTGCAGCTTGGTAGAACTTGTATCCTGTTTTTTTATTCTACAGTCCAGGGGTCAGGAAGGACAGTAAAACTCTCAAAAAAGATTTTAGTTCATCACTATTCAGATGAACATTGTGCCTGACAGTAATTTGCTTAAACCTTTGTCATGTCTTTTATATAGCTGATGCTCGCTTCCAAGTAATTTTTTAAATATTTTTCCTGTCTTGACAGGGTTGAAAGTTTCTTATTTTTCAGGCTGAAATAAATTGGTCAAGCTATGACTTTTCCTTTGAAATGAAAAATTTCAAAAATCTTAGGAGGTACTTGCTAAGAATGTTAATAGTCATTTACTCCAAAAGTTCAAAAGAAAGAATGAAATAACAGTGATTATTGTCTTTTACATTTACAAAAAGAACAAACCAGACTAACTCAGTGGGTTCAGTTGAACATGGTTTGCCTTGCTTTTACTTTGTCCTTTTTCCTTCTCAACAAAGTATCTCAGTCTTACCTGACACAATTAATCCTTCCATCTATGACATTACTCGGTGTTTAAGGGTTACAGACAACCCCAAATCTAGCAGAATCAATGAACGGAAGAACAGTCTCTTCAATATCATATATCTCACTAAAATATCTGATTAACTAGCAAGTTACTTAAAGTAGGCATTGCATCAGTGTGGAGTAACTCTCTGACGTGAATATTCCTGAAATTTGCAGGGTTCTGAAACACACATCTTTTCCAAGTACATCTTGTCTAAGACTAAATTATAGCCAGGCAAGGAAAAGTAATATTTTTATTGCCTCTGGAGCAGCCCAAAAGTGAAATTAACTTTCATGTCCAAATACTTGTGCCAAGTTTTTGGCTATTGGACTGTAATGGTGGAGGTGTACTTTCTCCAGTCATCCATCTATTCCAGCCCTTGAACAGTTCTTCACAAGTTATTGAAAGACACTTCTGAAAGAGAATCCTGTAGTCTGTATCATTCACAATGGAAGGCTTCCTGCCTAGGCTGTATACCTTCATGGATTTGGATAGCTCTTTTCCCTGCCAAAACCTCCTGAATATGCCCTTTTTGTGGATTTTTTCTTTTGTTTTGAACCTCTGACTGCAACATTCACCTGTGTTATTTAATGAAAGAGATAAACACATCTTTCTATTAGGTAGGTTTCAAATAAGATGGACAAATCATGTGTTATTGCAGAATGTTAAGTTTTGACTTTGTAATAGTTTACAGTTTTCACAGCTCCTCTAAGAAATTAAAATTCAGATGCAAGAAGGGATAGTTTGTGACTGATTAATTTCTTGATTCTCTTAGAGTGTGATGCATGGATCGCTCATCAATTTTATGGGGTAATGTATCATGAGATATAATAAATATCTCATTATCTTTTCTACGCAGACACGTGTATCAGAAATACAGCATGCAGGAGTGATATTCCCCTAGGGAAAAGTAAAACTTCAGACTCATTACAGCATTCCTAGACCCAGTTGGCTGGCATACCAAGCATCACCTTGTTTGCTGAGTGCTTCTTATGGGTTCAGGGTGGCAGTAAATGTATCCTAACTGGTGTGTTAGGCAAGTATTTGGCTTGGTCACAGGCAAATAAATGCTTTTCTTATTTTTATGAGAATTTCTTGCCTTTCTACCTTTTACTGTGTGATAAAAGTTGAATAAATATATGAGGAAAAAGTATTGCTTTACTTGTAGAACTCATTTTCACAAGCAAGAGCCCTTCAAATGGCTTTAGCACTCTTGTTATTTTCATATTTTTACTAATAATAATTTTCATCCCAAATATTTAGTAAATACATATTTAATCAAAACCAGAGTAAGATAGAAAATGGGATATTTTAGCAAAGAAGACTGGAAAAACCTCTCTTTTTAGGAAAACCAATGATTTCACAGAGGCTTTATTGATTATGACAGTTATTTTTATGGAACTACTGCCTCAGTAACAATCAGTAAGTATCAAGTGCTAGGAATTTATGGGAAAATAACAGAAAACTATAAAAGAACAAAGTGTACGTTTGCAGGTCTGTGGTACACCCCTGTCTTGAACACCATATTCTTCATATTCTCTCTCTTCTCAAAAAAGTCATGTTCCAGAAAAGAAAATATTCATGAAAAACCAATGAACACTCAAAGGCAGGGAACAGCTTCCATACAAACTGTGACTTGGTGGGTCCAATGTGTATCGGGTTTCCACTGAAAAGTTTTGGTAGCAGGGTGAACTGCAGAGGTGGCTTCTCTGAGAATATGCCAGAAGGTTAGAGCCTTCTGATGGAGCCAATGTCACCTAGCTCCAAGACAGACCTGCCACTGGAGGCCAAGCTCGCTTGTGGTGATGGCAGTGATTCTGGGATAAGGTATTTCAGAAAGGGCAAAAACTGCTGGGAAACAGTGTCTGGGAGAGAACTGGGAGAACATGTGAGAGAAGCAGCAGTGAATACATGAAGAATGTGAGGGAGGTGGTGTTCCAGGTATCAGAGCAAGGATTCCCCTGCAGCCCATGGTGCAGCCCATGGTGAGCCTCTGCACTCCATGGAGGGCCATGGTGCAGCAGATATCTGGTGGGCCCGTGCCAGGGCAGGAGTGGTACCCAAAGGAGACTACGACTCCATGGGAAGATCATGCTGGAGCAGGGTCCTGGAAGAACCTGTGAGCCCAGGGAGAGAAAAGCCCATGGTCAAGCAGGTTTTCTGGCAGGGCTTGTGACCCTAAGGGGGCCCCTCACTGGAGCAGCCTGTTCCTGAAGTACTGCACCCAGTGGAAATGGTTTGCTAAGAACTGCAGCCTGTGGGAAGCAGTTCCTGAAGGACTGTATCTTGTGAGAGTGACCCCATACTTGAAGAGTGTGAGGAAGGAGCAGCAGAGACAATGCATAAGGAGTGACTGAAAACCCTATTCCCCATCTGCCTATTCTGCTGACAGGGAAAAAGGTAGAGATATCTGGAAGGAAGATAAGTCTGGAAAGAAATGGCAAAGGGGGAGAAGAATATTTTAGATTTTGTCTTATTTCTTGCTAACTTACTATGTTTAATTGTCACTAAATTAAATTAATTTCCCTAACTCAAGTTTTTCCCACAACCAAAACTGAAGTGTAATCTCTCCCTGTCCTTATTTCTACCCACAAGCTTTTTTTTCCCTTGGTTTTTTTTTTTTTTTTTTCCAGTTTTCTCCCCTGTCCTTTTTAGGGAGAGGGAAATGACAGAGCAGCTTGGCAAGCACCCAACAGCCTGCCAAGGTTAACGCAAAAACAGATGACACAAACAGATGACATGTAGATGGTGGACATGGAAGAGACAGGCATATAATAATTCTAAAATCATGAATGCCATGGCAAAAGGAGACACTGCATACTGCCTCTTCAAATACAAGAACTAGGGGCATGAAATTAATCTGAGAAGCCCATAACAAGACAGGAAAACAAAATTTTTTTCATGGGATGGGTATCAGAACCCAGGAGCTTACTGATAAGCAATGTTGTGAGTGATTAAAGGTTACGTGTGCTTGGACAAGTGCTTGGAATAAGCATCCATTTTTGAGTTAGTAACCCAGAAATCTCATCAGGCTCTGTAAATTATCTCATGGAAAACATCTGGAAGCTAGGAAAGCGCTCAGTGGGAAATCCTGTTCTGGTAAGATTATGGGTGTGGCTCTGAGCAGCTGATCTAGTGATCTAGTGGAAGCTGTTCCTGTCCATGACAGAGTTTTGTTAGATGGTCTTTAAAGGTTCCTTCCTACACACACCATTACATGATTCTATGTGGTTGTCCCTGTTTACAGTCTCATCAAGTGGGTGGCTATAGTCGTTGGTAGAAACACAATACAAAATCAGATGATTTCTTGAATTTACACAATGCTCATATTATTAAGAGGAAATATAAGAATGAAACTTATAGATAGCTATAGTTAGGCAAGGTGGATCTCTCTCAAATTTCTGAGAAGAAAAGTCCAATGTGCATTCAGGGAAAGAAATGGAATGAGTGAGGATTCCTCCTGGAAAATGCATCGGCTCTGACATCCCCTGCTGTACAAGCAGACATCTGGGTACAAATAGTGAGCAATATTTCAAAACACTGCTCTGGAAAGGCTGTATAAACATTGAGAAATACAATCTTTCAGCACATTGAGAATAGGAGCAAAGTGCAACACACACAAAAAAATTATCTCTTTGCTAGGTCATATCTAGTAAATTTTCTTCAAAGTTCAGGTCATTTAGGTAAACCTGCACTAATGAAAGGAACCAGCAGTTTAGAGGCAGACACTCCAATACACAAAAAAAAAGACATTAAAGTTACCTCAAAGACTGTGAGCAACGTATTTGAGGAAGGCATTTTGGCACTAGTTATTACAGTATTTTTATTTTGCTTTAAAGATAACATATTTTTTCTTGTAACCTGTTGCATTCAACCTTTCATTGAATTAATAATTCAAAATTATTCAAGTGTCTGAAGGAGAGTGCTGTGAGTGACATGGGGGCTGAAATTCTTGCACCAAAGCCTAAACTATTATTTCAAGTATTGAAAAATAGATTAATCATATTCTTATTGATTAAGATAAAATTACATCTGTATTTCTTAAAAAATAAGGTCTCTTTCATCAATCTTTAGGAATTTTCCTTATATAGATTCAGAGACCCATTTAGGTTGGAAAAGACCTGTAAGATCATTGGGTCCAACCATAAATCTGACCCTGCCAATTCCACCACTAAACCATGTCTTTGAGTGCCACATCTGCACATCTTTTAAATACCTCCAGGGATGGTGACTCCACCACTTCCTGGGGCAACCTGCATCAAAGAGAGCTCTTTGATGAAGAAATTTTTCCTAACATCCAAGCTAAACCTCCTCTGGCCCCACTTGGGGCCATTTCCTTTTGTCCCATCACTTGCTACCTGGGAGAAGGATCAACCCTCACCTTGCTACAGTGTCCTGTCATCCAACCAGCTTTGAAAAACTCAGCTTGCATTTACCCTTTCCAAGTATTTTGACAGCTTTTTATGAAAAGGTTACTCACTACTGCTGGTAAATACTGATTTCATCCTTGATTTCCCTTACAACTGCTTACTGTATGCTAGAGGGTTTTTGCAGTTTTCTACCCATTGCTTTAAAGTAACTGTAAAGGATGATAGAATTCAGAGGTATCCTTTACAGAGTCCACCCAAACTAAGAATTTCAGCATGGAACTCTGCCCAGCTTTTGCTGCTGATGTTAACAAAGATTTTATAGTTAGTTTAATTCCTTTTGACAGTTGCTCTTCAAACCCTATTTTGGGCCCTTTTTGTTATGTTTTTATATTTTATCTTCCAGGGTTCATGATAACTTCATTTTTCTTAGGTTTGACACAGCTCTAGCCTTCTGGTAGAAAACTTCTTGTTTCTAATAACTTCCCTAACTGGCTGCTGAGTCATCATGAGTTTTCTACCCTTTGAAAAATACTTTAAAATAAATCTATGGTATTTCTTGTTTCTGGGCATCACACGCATCAGTGTTGCTCCTTCAACAATCTCCACACTGAGATTAAAAACTGTGGAGGTTTTAGTTCTCTTAGCTACTCATTTTAAACTAGTTTCTTTGTCTTCATGTGGCTCTGCCTCCAGAAATAGAGCAAAATTGTGCTGTATGCCTTTGTCTTTTGTTGCTCCTGTAAGGGCAGAGTTTATCTTGATTCACATGTGCAGTTTTGAGCACATGTAATAGTGAGGACAAGGTTAAGAGAAGGTTTGTGGGCTGCCTTCAGGATGTACTTATCAACAGCTTCGTAAAAATGTGATCACTGTGTCAGGTACCAGTGTGAATCTTCATAAGGGTAATTACTGTTCTTCCATTTACTGCCCTTTCCGCCTTCGGTCTCCCGTGGGATAGTTAGTGCTGCCATCCTATCTAGGTGGTCACTAATGTCTTATGTTCTTCCTATTTAGGCCTTGAATTTTGGTCTCTAAGGACATCCAAGCACTTGATCGGGTAGATAGTTTGTCGGTTTTGATTTTTATCAAATTGTGCTTCTCCAATCCAGTGACTGTGGCGAGGATAAGTGTAGACATGAGACAGGAAGGCAGCAGCAACAGAGTTCAGGGAAAGGGGTTCTTGCTCCAGGAATATGCCCAGAGAGAAGCAAGAGGAACTTTTCTAAAGAACATTTAGTCCTATGTTTTTTAAAATAAAACTAACCAATTTATTCTTAAACTTAGATTGGTTGCTTCTTAGTTGTTTTTCCAAATGGCAAAATATACATTTGAGGTCTTGATAATGAGGGATTTAAGTGCCTAAAGTATGTCTTCAGGGAATAGAGGTCTGTGATGGAGACTGATTGGTTTGCTCTCCTTTCTCCTGCTGAAAGTGGTCCAATTAAATCTTGTAATTGCTGAGGACAGAGGTCCTTAGCTGGTAGGGCTCACAAGGGGAGGGCAACAAATGGGATACATTGGTTCTTGTGCTTCGTCTAAGGACCTATTTTGATATAAAGTAGTTAATGAGTAATTGAAATTCTTGGAATAGAGATTGTCTGTCAATAAATTAACTTTACTTCTTAGCCCTCGCAGTTTTGCACCAGTGCTGCTTAAGCTTGGAAACATAGTTCTGAGTGCCTGAAGAATTTTGGAATCTAGATTTTGAGGGCTCAAAGGAATAATGGAACACTTCTTTATGTAAAGAGAGATACATGAGGATGGGAAAAATAGAATGAAAGTCGTATTTTTATGCTTTATGCTTATGAAAGGACTTAATTGCCCTTAACTAGCTCAGAAGAGATATGTTAGTAATTTAAGAGGTACATACCAGTTATATGGATTCAGCAACAGAAATAAATGGGTTCATGTAACATATAAAGCTCAAAACGTGATTAATTCAAGACTCTTTCTGTGAGACAGTGAGCTTTATGTGACACTCCATTTGGAAAGATGCAGGCACAAATCTCTCGTTTGAAGGTAAGGAAAACCATGGCAGCCCATGACAACTGAATAACAGCCTATAAGTGCATAAAAGATGCTTCAGCACCTGCTGTGGCTTGGAAAATTTAAAATCAACTTTTTATGCATTAAAAGTTGAAAGTACAAATTTTATTTTAATATTTCAAACAATACATATCTTTACAAGTTTTGGTCAATTTCAAATTTAGTAGTCATTCCACAGAGTACTAGTATTACTGCCTGAATTGTTTTATGCTAGGCTAGAAGTAGCTCCTTGTGGGCTTCCTAAGAACAGAGTGTGCTGTTTTGTTCTGGATCCTTTTTATGACCGTACTCAGAGGAAGTACTTAGTGGTACTTCACAGTCAGTTTTCAATGTACATGACTCTGCAGACTACATTCCGAAAGCAGCATCATAGGGATTTAAATTATTACCTTTAAAGATAGGAAAAGTAGAAAGTTTTATAGTACTTTTATTTAGCAAAAATGATAAGCTTCCACTAGTAGGTGGGCTCCTGTTTAACAACTCAATGTAGTTGCTTAAATTGACAACTTCCACTAAAGCCAGAATTATTCTTGTCTGCAATCTCATGTATCAAAGCATTTATATTATTTTGTTCCATTTCATGTCATGTTAATTTTCATTCTGAAGTGTCTGGGCAGCTTTCTGAAGTTCAGAAAGTATTGTGACTAGCATTCATCATACCTATTCTTGCAACTATCCCTTATGGGAAAAATGAAAATAGTGGAGATGCTTTGAGTTTATAAATGAAGTCAAAGCTGAAAATAGCTTTTGCACATAGAGATGCCCTTTTGTTATTCAGGAAATGCATTCCAAACAGTTAGCCCTAGAGAAAATGATGCCTCTAGTGCAGATGAGCTTTACCCTCACTGTAGAAAATTTCAGCATGTCAGAAGTAATGCTGCTGTTGGCAACATTGCTAATGTTGGCCTTTCACTTATCCTTGCTTGAAACAATGATGTACTTGAAGACAATAACTGAGTCCTTGGGCAAGAATAAATACTGCACAGAGAGGTGGTTTAGGAAGCAGAGGACAGTTTTGCTTCCCAAACAGTAGAAAATGATGTTTGAAGGAGGTGCTATAGCATTTTGAGCTTCCTAGTGTTTTCTAAGTGCTGAAGGCTATGAAACCAAATCTGCTGCGTTACCTCACTCAGCTCTGAATTCTTCATGAGATAATATGGTCACTGCCCACTGGCATGAAATGGAGGACTTCATGTCACTGAAAGAGAGCAATGCAGCTGACAGACTGATGTCACTACTGGCTGCCTCCAGCAAAAAAAGGATTATTTCAGGCTGACTTCTAGGTCTATCCTGATAGAACACCAGCTCTAATGCCACGCTTTGGCTAAATAGAAATACTAACTAGCTAAGAAACAAGATCTAGCTTCTCCCTGGCTAGAGCTATTGCTTTTCTAGTATGAGTAATTCACAGCAACCTGGCCATTAAAAGTAGCATAAGGATTAGTCTGTCACCTTCCCATATCCTGCACTCGATCTAAATAATAAAAAAAAATAACATCCCTCCAAATATCCAAGAATTAATCTCTCCAACACATTTTTTTCTCCTAAGCTGTGCATGTGCTAGTTTTAACCCTGTGGGAGTTGCTTTTCTGAAGCCATGTCTGGAATTTGGCCCTTAATAGTGACTGAGTCTTCGCTCTGTAATGTAGGTCAAGAGAAGAAATTAAATGATGACATTGTGCTGGCTTGCTGTGGCATCCCCCAGGAGTTGGTACGGTCCCTACTGATTGCCTTGAATCATTAATCAAAGGGAAACTGCATTGCACAGCCTACAATATATTCTCTGCAGGCACATGCATTGATGATGCTGCACCATGAAAAAGACTTAATTGCATTGACAGTACATTTTTTTCACAGTTTAGAGTGTTTATCAAAATTGTGCTTGTAGCATCTAAAAATACTGTAATTAATGCAGCTTTTGGCCTCTTCACACACTGTTTTCTTTTTAGTTTCTTCTGTTAAAGAAGACAGCTGTTTGCTAGGAAAACAAATTCATCTCTTTTCCTTCTCTTTCTCGCCTCCTGTTTTGTATCTGAGCGCATCAGTAGGAGGCTCACAGTTTGTTGTAAATGTTCATTCACAGTTTCTGCAGATTCCTACATTCATATTCACAAAGGCAGAATATTTCAAGATGTCCTTCATATCAAGTTACTGCTACTTCACATCAGACATGAAGAATACAAAATATAGGCATGGCTTCCAAAGGCAAAACAATGCAAACAAAAAACCCCCAAAACAATAAAAACCCCAAACAAACAAACAAATAAACAAAAAACCCAAACCCAAACAATAAGGTACAAAACCCACTGTACCGGAGGATAATGTGACAATTTGGATCAGCCATTTCTTCACTGTTAAATTGTTTCCTTTCATTGCTGATCTAAGGGTGACTTGTGGGCATTAATTTGTAGAGTATATTATGGAACACAGAAAGCAGACCTTCTTTGATAAGATAAAGCATCTGCAAGAGAAGGAGAGGGAGATGCTGGTGAGGCGGTTCTTGACACCCACTAGGCAGCTGTTCCTTGGCTCCTGGGCAGACCAGGACAGTGTTTTCCTTTCTCCTCTTAAACATTCAGGCTGTGAGAGCAGGAAAGGACACAAAAGCATGACACATGGTTTGGGTCACCACCATGAGCTGTTGCTCCTGTCCTGGGCAACCTGTGTGCATGTGGGGACCTGCAACCCCCTAAGAAACCCAACCTGCTTAGTGGCTAGCAGACTGGGAGTAAGGGAACAGCATCTGCCCTCCTGTGCAGAGAGCAGCAAGAGCAAAGGGAATTTGTACTGGAAAGAGATCTGGGTTAAAGAAGATACTGGGAAAAAAATATCTGTTTGAGCATTAAGAAAAAAGAGACTTAGCATCTGTTTTGCCCATACGTCTACAGAAAAATCATTTTATCATGACTCCATTTTGTCATCCATCTGCTACCATTAACTATTATAAAGTGCTCTGTTGCTTCCAACATCCTTATCAGGTTTTAGAATGTTTAAGTTCTGCATGCTGCCTTGTAAATCTTGTATTACAGGGAATAAGACTGTCTATGTAGCAAAGCCTTGCAAGGCTGCAATTACACTGAAATAACTATTATTACCTTATAGACTGCAATGGTAAAGCTCAAGTGCTGCAGTGTATGAAATCCTAAGGTTAAATAATGGATTTTACCTTAATATTACACTGGACTTTATACTTCTGCTGTTGATGTAGGACTTAACTTCTATTAAAACAGGAGCCTATTGAACATCTTTATCATTGTCTGGCATAAAAGCCTGCATTGTGTACACACACAATGTGAAGGTTCAGAATCACAGACTAAGTGGAAGTATCTTGAGTTTATCAAATGCTTTCAAATCTGTGAAAAAAGATATCTGGAGTCAAGCTGCCCTTACACTGCTAGTTGGTGATGCATATGAGAATGGGATTCACAACTGATAGCAGGACCAGAAATGGTTCTGTGGGGAACCCTGCACTTAAGCCTATAAGCACCACAAAGTGAATTAATCAGGAAAAAAAACAAAGCAATACAAAATAAATTAAATACAATTAATGAAAAAACATGCATACTAGCAAACAGAGAAAATTAATGAAAATTAAATGTATTTAAAGTAATAAAGATTTTAAAGGAAGTTCATTTAAACCATTTCTTTTGTCCTTCAGTACATTAAAGCAGTATTTTTTATGTGATGAAAGAGCTTGAAAATTTCTGGATGGTAGTTTTCAAGGATATTTATTGAGCAGATAGATTGTTTAGGCTCCTGGTTGCTATAATCTTCTAGAGTAGTTTGAGTTTAATGTATTTGGAAAAGATCAGGCTATTTTCTTTTCCAGTACAAACTTTGCTCTTGGAAGTGCTGTTTTACAGATTAGATTAAACTTAATGCATTTAAAAAATTAGTTTTAAAACCACTGAAAAAACAAAGTGTCCCTAGAATACAAGACATGGGTTTTGCTGGCAGTTCTTTTCATTTCATTCATCACCAAGGCAGCATTAAAGTGCAGTGGCTATGTCATTGCTATTAAAATTACATGGTAGATGAAGAAACAGACCCAACATTCTGTACCTGATCACAGATCAACTGTTGAAATTATCACATTGGCCTTTACGTTGTAAGATGTTTTTTCTCGTATAATGTGTAGAATAATGGGTCTATCTTATCAATTTTTCTTTGTCTATGATTTGGACAACAATAGAAAAAATATTTTGTGACTGAAATTTATTTTCAGCTTTCAGAAAGCATGGTACTGTAAAGTGTTGGATGAATAAAAAAGAATCCTCCCTTTGCATGGGGCTGCTGAGGTTTTTCCAGCCTTTCAAAGAGGCTGTCATTAAGGATGAGAATACTGACATTTGAAAGCCCTCTTACCTGCTGATATAGGGAAGTGCAGACTGACTTCTCTCTTCCCCAGCCATGCCCAGCTGCCTTCACTTCTTAGCAGAGACACCCTTGTCTTTCAGCTTAGCAGAGTAAGAAAAATGGCAGAAAGGGAAACCTTGGTCATTAAAGGTTACTCTAAACATGTATGTGGATTTTTAAATAAGCAGCAGCGTTTTAGCTAGTTGTCTGTAATCCTCCTGTTTCACTGTGTCACTCAGACAGGGGCAGTGAGGCAAACCCTGGGCATTATGGGTGCCTTCCAAAAGCTGCCTCCAGCCCAAGAGGGTCTGCTGTGCTGAGGGCAAAGACTTTGCTTGCAGCCCAGCGCCCGGCCACCTGCAAATACCCTGAGCCACAGCATGAACACTCGTGTCTCCTCTTTTCCCCAACTCACACGGGGTAAATGTCTTCCATGGTGCAGCCATGGAAGTTATGATGCCATCTCACTGCAACCCTGTGATCCTGGCTCTGTCACCGCTCCTAAAGAAGTGATCGTCAAAGCCATCAGTAAAAGACCAGCCAGTAAAGGGTGGGGTCTGCCCGAAAGAGAACCTGCAGCTGGCAGCTGATGGGTTACTGCTTGTTCAACACAGGACCATTGTCACACAGGCAGGCTCAACTTTTCACTGCTGTCCTTGTACTTTCTGTGGTCCAGCAATTTACAGAGCCTTTGAGAAAGATTATCAATTTTAATGAAAATACAGGGGCAAAACAGCAATTTAAGTTCAACTGTCACTCTTATATTACTACTAGTTTGCTTCATTTAAGCTGGATTTTGTTCTGTGCTATTTTAAAAACTCATAGTAACTTCAAATGCTAAAATACAGGTGCTATTACTGACTTTTTTTAAGCTGTTCAGTTACACTAACATTGCATTTCTTAAAATATTCCAGTCTAATTTTATCATTGAGATGAATTTCGGTTTGTAACTCCACAAAAGTCAGTTCTGGAAAAACAGAAACCAGGGTAGGCTGCAAGCAGTTCCTTTCATGTAGCTATTCAGATAACGGCAACGTTAATTGTTTTACATAAAGCCAGATTGTTATTTTTATAACTAACTCTGGCACATTGATTTTGCTGGTTGCAACACTGAGTAATAAAAAGTCATCCAAGGCTGATGATTTTTATACTGAAAAAATATATGGAAAGACTGATTTCTTTTTCATGGTGTATGTACTTTGAAGAAAATAGTTTTGAAGCATTTACTGCAAAAAATTTTCTTCCTACTCTGAAACACAGAAGAGTAATTTTGAGAGATATTTCAGATGTTGAAATCAGTAGATTTCTAATGTTAAGAATTTTTGTTCCTCATATAAATCATACACTAAACTCCTTTAGCAGCCACAGGGGTTATGGGCAGGGCTGAATGCTCTATCTCTTTTTCCTTACTAGTCTAACACATAATTTTGTGTGTATGAATGATATATAAACATTCTTAGTTATAAGAAATGTAAAGTTTTTCAACCAAACCAATGGACATTTACTGCAGCATCCATGATATTTTGCTTTTCCTTCACTCATGTATTAATTTTTCATGCATTCAGGTGGTTTGAAATTTCTTGGCATACTGGAATACCATTGTGAAACTCAAGGAATTCATGTGAAGTCATATTGCTTCCCTTGAAATATAAAAACAAACTTATACCAGCCCTTCTTTCTAGGGAAAAGGGGAAAAAACCACCCCCAAGAACAGACCAATTAAAAAAAATTAGATTTCTACATCCATGACTGAAAGCTGCTTTTGTCCTTGCAATTCTGTGGCCATGGGTTTTGGCACTCTAGGTTAGGTGTTTGTGAAGTGGCAGTGTTTACTGCCCTGAAAACCAGACTCCAGGTCCTTTCATCACTCTTTGATACACTGGTTAATTACATAAGATGGGTCATTGAACTAGTACTCCATAACCACTGGGCTAATAATAATGGGTCACAACCCTTTCTTAGCCTCACCTGGACATTCATGTGGTTTCTGTGGTTTTGTATCCTAGCATTTATGTTAGGATACATAATCCTTCTGCAGCAACTTATCTTGAGCATATGTGTGCAAACTTCTCTTGCCACTCATCCCTGGGGTGTTTCAGCTGGTGCTTTCACTGCCACTCATCACTGTGTATCCAAGATTGCTACAGGGTTTTCTGCTGCTGCATTGCCCCCACACAAACAATTATTACTGAGATCCAGACTAAGACAATTTTCTCAGCCATAGATCATCACTTAAACTTCTTTTTTCTCCTGTCTTGCTGAATACAATACCATCACCCCTACCCAAAGACTTGTCAAGATATGTTGTGTCTCTCAGTGTGTTTCAAGACAACAGTAACAGCAGCAAACTCTCTCAACAAGCTAGAACCACTCCTTACATCTACAGTAGGATTGGTCCTAGAAGTATTTCCTGGCTAATTATATCTGAATCTGCTGTCTCTCAGAGTGTTAAACAAGTTATTCTTCCCAATCTTAAAGTCTAAATATTCCTCATATAGTGGAGCTGCAAGTGCTGCTTTCATATTGCTGCAGATCACCTGCTCTTGTTTCAACATAACTCTTGAGATCTCTTTGATTTCTAGCATACAGCTTTGCCAACCTATGCATGAAGGTGGTTCGTGGTTTCTTATTCCATTTGGCTGTATCTTCTCCCAGGCATTTCATTTTTAAATTGAAACACAGTTGTTCTAATTCCAATGACATCTCCATGACTCATGCAGAATTCTTGGAAAAACAAAAATACAAAAATCCCTCTTTGCTATCCTGCAGTCAAGCCCCATATACAGAACTGCAGGGATCCACTTGTCTTTGCTTTCCACTTGCTTGTATATATTCAGGGCCTGTATTAACAAGCATTAAACCTGCTTGTATCTTTTACTTTTGTACATATTTTCCTTCCTTTTTTTTATTAGGTTCCTTGGGGTCTGCTCCCTCCTGGAGAGTATTGCCAGCCCTCCTAACCTGCCCTTCTGAATCCAGATTGTTTATGTTAGCAGGGTTCAGAGGACCCATAACCACGTGCAAGGGATGACTGGATCCTCCAGCACTGCAGTTTAGAATGTTAACTCATCCTAACTGGACTGCATCTCCCTCTGGCACCCATCTAATAAACACAGACAAAAGTTACTTTTAACATCTGACTCTGGACCCATATGGCTTTTGTTCTTTCAAAAAAAGCCCTGCAGACACCATTTCCAGCTGCTTTAACACATCTCAACTCTGGCTGAATGCACAGTTCATTCGCTGTGGCTGGTGTTCCTTGTGGCTTGCACATGAACCATTTTGTGGCTGCACAGGCTGTTTCAGGCAGGTGATTTTGATCTGCATTGGTTAACTGGGAGTGATTTGCTTTCACAAGGAACAGTACCAGGTGGACAGGGATCATTCCAAACCCCTCTGTGCCAGGCATCAAGACCCTGCTGGGTGTCTTCTGATTTGTACTGCTCTACCCATTTTACCTCTCATTTCTGTGTCAGGTTCTCAGTTATCTTCCTGTCAGAGTTGTGATCCCTCACCTTCCTATCTCCTATCCTCTCGTTTTATCCAGGACCACTTTTAACAGTTACTTTAGCCTTAGTCAACTCAGTTTTCTTTTCCCCCCTCACATTGTGTGATATCTGAAATGTCTCTTCCGTCTTTCCTCCCACCCTCACCATCCTGTTCTAGCAGGAGCAGGTTTTAGCCCTTCTGCAGCAAAGGTACATTCCCTAGCCTTGTGTTCCCCAGCCTTGTGTTCCCCACAGCATTTTTTTCCTCCCCCAATGCCCTGCTCTTATCTTCACATTTCTCTCACTAGCTGCCCAACATTCCTCCGGCCCAGGCCACCCTCCCTGTTAACTCCTCCTTTCCCATAAGCAATCCACTCTTCCCAAGACTCTCAGAAACTTACACAGCTTTACTTCAAAGACTCTTAAAATCCTCACATGTCTAGGCATGAGGATACAGATGTACTACCTGTTCTGCTACCATAGAAGCCATGGTAGTTTCTCTCCTTCAAAAGCCATGGCTCAACTCACTGCTGGATTTGAAAAGTCCTTCACAGTCCTGCTTTGGCATACATGACATGGGTTATGACCTTTTTACCAACTTGGTATTTGAATGTTCTTGTTTGCTGTGTGTGACAGTGATACAATTTCTATTTCTGCTCCACTCAGGCTCCCACATTCTTGCTCTTATAGCCTTGGTTGTTGAGTTCTCTGCATTCTCTACCAACCTGTTACATGAAAAAAGAGGCCTGTTGGTGTTTGCAGGACTCATCTAGCGCAGAGAGGATGAAAAAGGACTGATTTTTTACTTCTTTTACTAAACAAAACTGAAAGAAACAGATAATTGCTCGCATTTGTGTTGTGCTAGGCGTTTTTTGGGGTTACATTCATGTGTTTCAATATGCACAAAGCCTCAGGGAGGAGACGATTAAAGAAGAAACAATTTTCAACTGGAATCTCACACGGTAGGTGGACTCTTCCGTACTCACTGTGGTGTTTGTGTACTATTTTACCTTCATATTGTTCTTTATATAATCCTGTTTCACAGGAAAACACTCTTTATGTGTTCTAATCTAGTTAGTCTTTCCAAATAATTCACTTTTCATATAGTTATGTGTACACAACTATATTACTATGTATTGATGAAATGTTGTTTTATAAGGTGGCCTTAATTTTGCAGCAACTTTCTAACCTACTGGTATCTCAAAGCATTTAGTTCCACTAGTCCTTTAAGATCCCAAGAGTCTAAAGCAGCTGCATTCAGCAGCAGAAATAGTCGTGGTCAGCAGCAGTAACCAGGATTTCCTGTGCTGGACATTGTCCACTTGCTATAAAAACTAAGTGGAACTGAAGTGGTTTGTAGGCTCTTTTAGCTGCATCATAAGAACTGTAATAGTATTCCTCATTAAAGCTTTTAAATATTAACAAATATGTCAAGACATTATAACTGTTATGGAGTTTCATTAATTCTTTCTTTAGCAGGGAAGAGTTTGGGATGGAAACTACAAGTAAAATGGCTCTTAACTAAGAAGAAAAAAGCTTGGTTTACTTTAAATTCTGTTGTGAGGCTTTAATTAATCTGGAGGGGGGCTGTCTATTAATTTTTAGTCCTATAACCAGCTCTACAGGGGGCCTGCTTATGAGCATTGCTGCACAAAAGTAAATTTCATCATGTTTTTTATCTTGTCTGTGTGCAGTTTCCAATTCAGTTTTATCAAGATTGAGCAAACCCATGGAATTAGTGAATTGAACATGATTTTCCCATGTATGGAAGCAGTTTCAGTTTTTTATTACTTGCCATCACAATTGTCTTTGCCTTACTCTTAGCAAATATCCTCTGTAATGTGCTGGTTTTCAGCTGTTTCTAATAGACCTAAAATTTTTAAGACAGTGTTTTGTGTTGTCTTGCTGCCAGTTTTGACAAGGAGTATACACTGACTTTGTATTTTACACATGCTTTGGTTAGCCAAACTGATTTTATCTCTCTCCATTTTTTCCTATTGTTGACATTTGTGCAATTCTGGAAGCCTGAGGCAATACCACACCCTTTTCCCACTTGCAACTGGGATATTGGGCAAATATTGGGCATAACTCAATGTAGATCATTCCTTGTGGGTTTGCTTTGTAGGACTCCTAGGAGTTTTACTGTCATTTGTGGGTGGAAGAAGCTGCAAATGTATGTCCCAGTTTACCAGAGTTTTCTGGTTCATTGTGGTTACAGTTCACCAGTTAAAACAATTTGATTTGTGAATTCCCAAGTAATAGGGAAATTTTTACAAATCAGGTAATTCGGTCTGCAGATTTTAAAAAAACTATTAGAAAAGGGAAGATTTTGTTGATGAAAATGGTAATTTGAAAATCACACATATTAGTACAGAAATTAGTATGTTTTATTCCTTAACTGTTTAATACTGGCTAATCCGTGAAGGTGGACATTTGAAATTCTTAGGATCAGGAATGATGTAGTACTGCCAAAGCAGAAGCTGGTAACCTAGAATCTCCTCCTTTCTTTTGAGAGAAAAGAGAAAGACTAGAGATAGGGAAGGTTAATATAGCTCATTCCTTATGAATTCCCTTTGCTCCTTGCCTTTATATTCCTGCTGCTCAAGACAGAATGCCTTTTCCTTCTGAGGTTTCCTTATGGAGGTTAATATTAAAAAGTTAAAAGGAGCCTTGTGAATGGGCACAAAGATGTCACAAGAACTAGGAGAGGTTTTATTACTTTTTTTCATTTCTTTTCTAGCTCTTTCTGGGGAGACATTCACATGTGGGTTGCATGGTTTGCAATCATAGCTTTTATTTGAAGGTGGCTTTGAATTTTGGGTGGATTTATCATAAGCATAATCATACATGTATCTAGCAACATGTCTGAAATCTGTTTCACTCCCTCTCCAACCCATGCATTTTAAACATGATACACAAATGAATATTGACACTGAGAAGTCAAGCCTAGATTAGTTTGCACCTTGTAGTCCTGTTTAATTTTGTATAACATTCTGAAAAAAAAAGGTATCCTTCCATTAGGCATCTGCCTAAAAAACTAATGATTCAAAGGATGCCAGCAGGGACTTTGTCCTGAAAATTGAAGCTTCTAATAAACTTTGCCAGATTATTCCTTAAAAAAACCCAAAAAATGAACAAAGGAAAAAAAACAAAAAAACAACAAAAGACATGCAAAAAAAGGCAGAATACCAGCAGTCGTCAGAAGCATGTGAATTTCAGATGGCATTTGCATCATGGAACAATAAAAAGCCCACCTTTCCTTATGGTAGACAAGGGTATATGTGTCCTGGTTGTGGTAGCCAATGATTCTGACCCCTCAAATTTTTTGTTTTGTTTTGTTTTGTTTTACAGTTAGAATACTCTCTTGCGGCAAGAATATATGCTAGCACTTTATAAATATTCTGCTGTGCATGCATTAAATGCACTTCTCTTCATTGAGTATGCTGCCATTATTGGCTTAATAGATGCACTAGAATTTGAACTCTTCTAACCGCTCATTTGATTTTATTTCTTTTTAATAACCTTAAACTCTACACTTTCTCTGTTTTAATTTTGCTTTGTTTCATTTTTAGTTAGTTTGCTTTTTCTTCTGCTTTGGCAAAGAGCCTCAATGTTTCCTTGCATCGACTGCAAATGTCCTTGGTCCTTCAGGGCTTTTATGTGATACCCACAAATTCCTAGGAGTTCACCTTTAAAAACAAGAGAACTTCAAGAAACTACTTGAGTGTACTTAATTGGAGATGTAAGAATAAATTCTGATTACAGACAGAAACTCTGACAGTGTTTGTTTTCCCTCCAAGCCCTTGTTATTATCTCATACCATGCACACTCCTCCCAAACTGTAATAACTGTTTAATTTTATTTTATTCTGTTCCATTTCAAGAGATCTAGATATTGCCCTCATTCTACAAGTTCTCTAGATAATGATGTATAATATGTTTCTTAGAAAATGGAAGCCCAAAACAAGAAACTGAAAAAAAAAGAAAGGGCAGCTTAGTATTTTCAGGAAAGAATGTTTGATTCCACACTGGTTAAGGTTTAACATCAGAAACCCCCAAAACATCTAAAACCTCAAAGGCTATGTTCAGAATGTGTATAGCTGTAACCAAGAGTTTAGCTGTGATGTTTTTTAGCCTGGACAGGTCGATGGCACCCCAACCACCCCAACCAGGTGACCTGAAAAGGTCACCTGCTTCAAGTAGCACACTTAATTTACCCAAATTCTAGAAATAATTTCTCTGAACCCCCACCCACAGTATTTCCCTTTTATTAAAGTTTGCCTTTTTTAATTAGCCTGACTCTCTCCTCCCATCTTTCTTCTTCATTCTAGGGTCTCTCGTTTCATCTTCACATTTATACCATTATGTTAGCCCTAATAAATTAAGCTCTATGGGTGATAATATTAAACCCCCTTTTTTTGAGTCTCACTCCTATTCTCCATTATCAGAACTCCTTTTCCTTTGAATGTGAGGTTATCATAGCTTTGCATTCTTTCAGCATATTTTTTCCTTCAGCTTTGATTTCAAGCTAGAAATTCCCCTACAAAACTTCCTGTCCAGCAAAAAGGAATTGGACCAATTCCTGGGAAAATTGCTGGTATAAGAGTCATGTGAAACTAGGAGAGTGCAGTAATATATCAGACCTATTCTCTTTTTAGTTGTTTTCCTGCATTGCTGTGGATGCTGCTCCTAGTGGTGCACTTAGTAACCGCTGCCATTCTGAATGCTATCTTTGTAGACATCCTGGGTGCCTACAATGAGCTTTGGAGTAGCCATCTAGTAGAATGTGCTGTGGTTTGTTATTTACATGGCATTTAACTATGCCTTTGCAAGCTTCAGTAATATACTGGAGACGAGCACTTTCCGGTGAGCAGCACACTGGAACCAAGTTGTATAGCATGTTTTATACAACTGTTAAAGAAAAGGAATTTATATTTAACTATAGGTGACTTCCACTACAAAATAACAAATTCTTACTTTTGCCTTGTGTGGTTTCTAGTTTTCTGGTTTTGTTATTTTGTTGTTGTTTTTTTTTTTTTTTTTTCAAGAAGCACAGTCAAATTCAGCAATTGCCATGGGCAGTACCATCAACTTTGAACTTTTTACCTTAATTCTCTTGCCATTTGTGGCTTAGACACTTTGTCTTTGCAGACATTCTATTTTGTGAGGGCTTTTTTAATTCAAATTACAGAAATAGAAGTGCTGGGAATGGACTCATATTGACAAGTTCCCCAACATAACATACAAAGGATTAAGGCAAAGCTGTTAATTTTCTCTGCTTCCATTGATGCAATTTGGAATCATCATGACACTGGCAAAGAAGACTATTTAACGACATTGTTCTGTTGCTATTTATAAACGAGATCTCATTTAAATTTAGAACAGAAAACCTTCCTGTGTGGAAAACTGCCATCTTGTGTATCTGCACACAGTGCAGTGCAAGGGATCTGATCTGGTCACTGTCAATATTGCAGCTGCAATACAGACAGCAATAATGACAAAAGCACTGAGCTGTCCCTAGGGCTCAGTTCTGCAACCTTGTCATTTCTGAACCTATAACCTCAGCAGTACATGGAGTTTTACAGAGTCTAGTGTTTAAATGTATGTGTTCGTCAGGAGTTATGGGGCATCTGTTGTTTGTACATCAGAGCTGCGAGGGGTGCTTCCCAGGTACATGCAGGCAGCACCTTGGGGTGTGTGGAGGATGCCTACCTTCTCTCTTCTCTTCTCTTCTCTTCTCTTCTCTTCTCTTCTCTTCTCTTCTCTTCTCTTCTCTTCTCTTCTCTTCTCTTCTCTTCTCTTCTCTTCTTCTCTCCTCAAACTCTCCTCTCCTCAAACTCTCCTCCTCCTCTCTTCTCCTTCTCCTTCTCCTCCTTCTCCTTTTCTTCCTCCTCTTCTCTTCTCCTCCTCCTCTCTTCTCCTTCTCCTCCTTCTCCTGGGAAGCTGGCTGAGCCAGGGCAAGATGGGCACATGAAGAGCACTGGGGTTTTTTTTCTGAGCCAGCTCTGCAGTTTTGGTGTTTTTTGCATAGCTGCCAGCAATGGAAATATAGCCTAAAAACTAAGAGCTGCTGCATTGCTGCAAAGTCACAGAGAGGCAATATTGTTATTAAGTAGGACTATTTGTAGCCCAAATATTTTGCATATTGTAGTCAGTTCCTCTCAGTCTGTGGAAAGTCTCACTAAGTATGTAAGACTTGAAGTCCTGAATTCAGCTCTGCTTTTTCTATTCCAAATTCTTGTAATTTGCTAAAAGTAGTGATCTTCATCCATGTAGAGCAGGCAATCCTTGCACTTACAGTGATTTTTCAATGATATAGTAAAAAAAGCATCCAACAAATTCCTGTTTGTCCTGGTAGTTGCCACTTTTATCTAAGTTGAGATAAGGATGAGTACATTTATGAAGACTTGTGAAAGATCTTTGTCTAATCTGTAATTTCAGTATGCTAGAGGCACTTATCACTATCAGTTTCTAAGCACCTTACGTTTGCAAACAGTGCTTCATAAAAATTGCTTGAAATGGTGATTTTCTCCAAACAAGAGATGCAGGGATCCTAAAAATCGTTAAGTCATCCAGGCATTTTGAGACACACTTGCTCCATGTGGGAGAGATGGCTTGTCCTAATAAACTTAAGTATCAGATATGAAGTAATTGATATTCAACCATGGTTACATGAAAAGAGTAGTCACATAAATCACAATAATTTGACCACCTTGAATTAACAAATTACTGCCTGCCAACTAAGCAGCACTAATGTGCCAGGTAAAAGTCACGAAGATGATTTTTTTACAGTTATTGTAAATTGATTATAATTATTCTTGGAAAATGCAGTAAAAAAGCTACGCTGATATTCAACTTCTGTTGACATTATATGTACTTGAACTCTTAAGACATCACAAATTGTCTGTGTGTAAATCCATAATATGTCTGTCCTCTTTCTTTAAATAAATTTGTCTTATATATGAGAGTTCAAATGGCAGAATCTGCTGTTTGCATTATTGCAAAATGGGTTTTCTACCTTTTGACTGTGGCAGTTGTAGAGATATTGCATTTGTAAAATGATAAGAATGATAAGAACAAAAAAATTAATTTTCATTCTTGGAAGAAGTATACAGGAGACAGGGATGTGCTCTAACTCTACTACTAGTATGCATTTTTTGTTTGTTCAAGATTGGAAAGGGACATACCTACCAGTATTTCTGAAAATTATGTACTTGCACTGCTGTAATTGACTTTGCTGTGTGAAGTTTTCCTTCCCCTCTGACACCCTGTTGGGATACTAGCTCAGCCTCTGGGGGACTTTGGGGTGAGGGAGACTTCAGGATAGGGAGAAGAGATTCAAAAGAGGCTCCTTACCTCAGGTTATTCCAAAGCTTTATTCTTGAAGGGTCCCGGAGGCCAAAGAGACTGAACAAGGAAGAGCATGGGTTTATCTAGGTTCTCTGTCCAAGACCGATAAGCTGGCACTGAGCCAATTGGCCAGAGATAGGGAGGAGGGTAGGGTCAAACTACATGGTCTATAGGCATTAGGGGGTTTTCTTGGGGTGAACCATCTCCCAGAGGGATACAACAGCTGTGGATGCTTGCAGTGAACATAGTGGATATTCCTGCTTTTCAGGGTTTTTTTTCATGCATTTGAAACACACTTAAGCTAGTATGGAAAAGCCTAAGTTCAAAGTTAAGAATTCTTAATACCTATCTGAACAAACAGAACAGCTGTTGAAATCTTGCACTGCAGGAATCAGTTATAAAATTTCTATGAATTCAGTGATCCCAGGACTTTATCTCTAATTTAAATTTCAGAAACTATGTACAGAGGATATGCATAACTTCATCTTTGCTAAGTATATTCTAAGTTATCTACTTCACTGTCTGGTCATTTATATATCTGCTAGTTTATTAATCAGTAAGTGATAATAAACTGTGAAGATTTTGAGAGACCTGAAAACTACTTTCTAACTCTGGAACATCAAAAATATTTCCTTAGTTTCAGCCTCTCTTTTTCGAGTGTCACACCACAAATTCATATCTTTGCCAGAAGTGCAGGCTTTTGGACTGTTGAAATATACCTCTGTCACTGATGGCTGCGGAAGAAGTCCAGAGAGTGCTTGCTTTGAACCACTTTTCTTTTTGAAAGGGGCTTGCTCTGGTTTAAGACCATAAAGGTCTAAGCTGGCTTAGCTGCAGGATCTGTCCACACCCATCCAGTTTTATGATGTGTGCCCTTTTTTTGCTCATAGTTCATTATGTAGTCCCTCTTTTCAAGCACAGATGTGGAGATGAAGACAGATGGTGAGATGTGATGTTCAGCACAGCTTGAGTCACAGTGCAGCAGTATCTCCTTGCACTTTTGTCTGCTCAGATTTCAATAATTGCAAACAGGACTTTATCATTCCAAAATTTGGTGAACCTTCTTCCTGAAAATTCACTGACAAGTCATGAAAAGGTCTTCCCAGCCTTTGTCACAGGTAGGAGTAGGAGCTTCAGACAAAATTAGTTAGAGAAGCCCTGTTGTTCAACCATGAGGTGCAGAAAGGAGCCCTTTGTGTTCTTATCTCCTTCTGAGAGAGGAGCCTGGGTCCAATCAGCCACAGACTGTCAATGGTTTAAAGAAGCTTGTCCTGCAGGATTAAATCAAATATATTTATATAAAATGAATAGTTTATTATGACACATGATGAGACAAAATATCTTAATCAGAATTATTTATCTCTCAGCATAAAAGCTGAAACTACTAGTAGTGTGTAGTATATTGTAGTATAGGGCACTATATCAAAGCATTTTTATCAATGCAATTATACTAAAGCTAGCAAAAAGAAACCATTATTAAGTAGAGACTGATGTAATGCACCCAGTCAGGTAAAGTCTAAGATGACTTGATAAAGTGAACTTTATACCCATTTTAAAAAAGGGTAGAAAGGAGGACCCAGGGAACTTTCACCCTGTCAGCCTCAACCTCTGTGGCTGGAAAGATCATGGAACAGGTCCCTCCTAGATGCTGTGCTAATGTCCATGGGGAACAGGGAGGTGATTGGAGACAGCCAGCACAGCTTCACAAGGGCAGATCCTGCCTGACCAACCCAGTGGCCTTCTATGATAGAGAGACTAGGTCAGTGGACGACAGAAGAGATACAGATGCCATTTATCTGAGCTTCTGTAAAGCCTTTGCCACAGTCCCTCACGACATCCTTCTCTAAACTGGAGAGAGAAGGATTTTATGGGTGGGCTGTTGGGTGGATAAGGAATTGGTTGGACAGTTGTATCCAAAGGGCAGTGGTCTATATTTCAACCCAATGACCCTGAGAGGTTGGAAGTGGGACCAGTGTTATTTAATATCTTCATTAATGACATAGGAAAAGGGATTGAGTGCACCCTCGCCAAATTTGTGGATGTCAGCAAGCAGAATGGTGCAGCTGACACACCTCAAAGACAGGATGTCATCCAGAGGGATGTGGACAAGCTGGACAACTTGGACAAGTGGACCCATGGGAATCTCTTGGGGTTTAGCAAGACCAAGCACAAGGTGCTTCACCTGGGTTGGATGAGCCTTCAAGCAACCTGGTCTAGTGGAAGGTGCCCCTGCTCATGGCAGGGGAGTTGGAAATAGATAATCTTTGAGGCCCCTTCCAACCCAAGCCATTCTACAATTCTATGATTTAATGATAATGTTAGTTGTAGACAGAAAACAGATAACCCCCCCTTTTGTCTGCAGCACACCTCCATGCCTAAGCAGCAAAACCATTGGCTTCCATCAGTTTTTTATATGAGTTCTGGAGGAATTTGATCCTCAGAGTCTATTAGTTTTGTGGCTTGGAGATCACATCTAATATTCATTCCTGGTTTCAAAGTACACAATCTGAAGCACTGCTTTGGGATTTGAGACATGAAATAAATCCCAGCCATATCTGTGCAGCTGTAAAACCAGTGAAAGGGTAGGGCATGGGGAAGGAGATTTTACATAAGGTGGAAAAATGGCCCCATATTGATGTTAGTTACAGTGACAGTACATCTAGGGAGGTAGGGAAAAGGGGGCAGCTATTATCAGTGAGAGGGAAAGTAACTTACTGGCTACTATCAAAGCCCATAAAGAAGGTGGAATGGAATGGGTAGCCATATTTGTTAAAACAGATGTTAGGGACAGAGCCAGAGCAGGATGGGGAAACCCAGCAGTTCAGTGAAACTGAGGGGAGAAAGCATGTCCAAAATTAAATAGCAATAAACAGAAACGAGTTCTGTTTTGCTGGAGTCAAATAGTAGCAAGGGTTAATAGCAATGAGGGTGAAACAAAAGTTTCAGAAATTGGAAAGGAATCTCATCCCTTTAATAGTAAAGTTACTAAATTGTCATGTTCAGAGATGAGGTGTGGGCAAAAATGGTGGGTTTCCCTAAGAACAAATGGGCTCCTGATGGGCACCAACATAAGCCAAGCTCGTATGTCCACTTCTCATCTTATCATTCAGTAAGGGCTTGCCTGAATTCTGGTTTCAGTGAAAGAGCATTTTAGATGAATAAACTTATACTGAGGACCAGCCTTTCCAGGGAGTCCTGGTAGAGGGATTTGTTTCACCGAAGTTTAAGTGAGAGCACCATCTATTTTTAAAGTGTGATGAGTCTCCTTCAGTACGTCTGCCAAGGAAGCCAATACATTTTGTTTGGTGGTGCTGGGAACAGGGCTGGCTCTCCTGTAAGACAGTATATCCTAATTCTTCTGCACCTGCTTTAGAGGGGATGAACTTTCTCTGAGAGGTTTTTATTTTTTCTCTTTGGGTGTAGAAAAACTCTGAAATACCGACATTAATGAGGTATGTGGTTCAGGTCCAAACTGAAAAGTTCAAGAAGATGCCAACAGGAACAATTGCCTGGCATCTGTTAGAGTCAGTGGAGAAGCAGTAAATATGCCTGGTGGAGCAGAGACTGCTGTTCAGGTGGCCAGAACCTATGGCTGCTCATGGTGAGATGACTTTCCTTCTCTCCCTGTTGGAGACACTGACTAGACACTGACACTGACTAGATCCTGGATGATTACCAAGGGACTATAGGAACCCAAAGTCAGGTGTCCGAATCAAGGACTGTAATCCAGTATAGATGCCTAATTTCTAAATTACTGAAGCAAATTAAAGTGAATTTATGCATAGGAGAACAATAAAAGCCTTTTTCTTTATTTCTAGTTCAGGATTTTGCTTCTCCAAGATGTAGGTCTTCTCATTTCCCTGCTTTTCCCATAACATTTGTCTTTAAAGTTTCATTGCATTTCATTGCATAGGCACATAAAATGTGCCTATAACTACAAAAGGAAAAAAAAATGATAACAGAACAAAGTCTGTATTTTCAGATGTTGAGGTGAAAGTATGAATTACCTTAAAATAGACAGACATTCTTTTACATATTCATTTTTAAATTTTCCACAGACTTGAAACTTGTCAATCTTCACCCAGAATACATCTTCCCTTGAATGGTTTGCCTACATGCTCTGCTACTGGGGAGGGGTTTTCCTTCTTTCCCCCTTAGCATACATTCTGGTAACTGAATGAATGATATAGGCAATTGGCAATCTTTTCCTCTGCTTAAATATTGACTTATTACTTGAATCTGGAGCTTGGTCTGAGAATTTGGCCTCACTCTTGTAAAAGATGTATATGCTTTCTCTGCATTTAATGGCATGAATAGTTCCACTGAGATCTGGGAGTACGTTGCAACGTAAAAATTAAATAGCTATAAATCTTTGCAAGATGAGACTGTGGCAAGAAAAAAATTAACTAAATGCTTATAGTAGATCAAAAGTAGATATATGTTATCTTGGTAAGTTTGTTAGATCTGTCTGATATATTGATGATCTTACATTAAGGAATTTAATTTGTTTGAATTAATGAGCCATCATGTTCTGTCTAATATAAATAATTTGGAAGTCTTTTTTTCTCCTTTCTTTTAAGAAATCCATTTGTCAGTATTCAAACCTTTAAGGAGAAAAAAAACAGTGCTAATTTAAATAAGAAAGTAAGAAATAGAAATGTTATAATTTATTATGCATTCAGTTACTTTGCTCAGGTTCTCACACAGATGAAATACATTTGTGTATGTACAAAATAATTTTTAAAAAAGTTTTGAGAAGTGTCCTTACTTGCCCATTCATCAGTGCTTCTACTCCCAGTATGGTTTTATTTCTTTTTGTGTCTTGGTAAACTCTGAAATTACCAACCTTTCTACAAGATCACTGTCAGGTTAAATCTACATTTGGAAATTTGCTGGGCTTTTACTGGCTTTTTTAGAATGATTTTTATTCTTGTTAGGAGCCTTAGTTTTACTGGAAGTCAAAAACATTATTTGTAAAAGCTGTTAAAATGCCCAGCCATGTGCAATATCTGAAGTGACTCGTGTGTCCCATGGTTTCACTTGTGATAATGTATTATAACACAAACTGAAAAGCTAAATTTTTCATGGTGGTATACTACCTTTGGAGCTTTTCTTCAGTCTGTATAGACTTAATTACAAGATACCCCTGCCACCCCTGTAAACATTCGTGGACAGGTAACAATCAAGAAAGAGACTAACTTTAAAATGCTTTGTGTACATATATCTATTTACATTTTGTGCCAGCCAGAGAGCTGATAGATGCAAGAAACAGAATGGAGAATCTTTTCCAGAGAAAATCATCTGAAAGAGCTTTACCATCTGTGGGTTCCTATCAGGGGATGCTACTGTGGGAATAGTTGCTGGCTGCTTTTGCAGACGCTGCTCTCCTCTCAGCTCTTGGTGCAGGCATTTATCATCCTTCTACCTTGTCTCTAAGCAAGCAGCATGCATTCTGGTTCCCTTGTATGGTTAAACATACAACGTTTATAGCATCACTTTGCTAGCAATTTTTTGGCCTTCAGTTCATCTTTTATTTTCTTTGACTTGGTTTATAATAGGCTTATATTTTCTTGAGCTGATATGGTGAAGAAATCAAAATTCAAGCTCTTCAGAGGCAGGATGCTTGCAGAGACCGGCTTTTTCTGTTGAATTGTTATCACTAATACACAAAAAATATCGTTGTTTGTTGAATCTTTATCATGAAGATTTTTTTTCTTTGAAAATTCTTCTTAGCAGAAATCAGATGAGAAATACAAATTCGCACTAGCAGTATAATGTCCCCTTTAAAAATTTGTATCCTTGGTTTAATGCCGTGCTATTACATAAAGCTTAATAGGAGGTGCATACCTTAGGGTGTAAAGAAACATTCTCAAATGTCTCATATAATTGAAAGATCATCTCTTCATCCAAACACACAAAGGTAAATTAAATACATACCAAAGATTGCCCTTATTGTATCAAACTTCAAGATAAGTTTCAGATTTAGTTTAAATTTAGAAAGTCTGTCATTGGTCAACAAGTTGTTGCCTTAGATAAGTACAAGAACAAACCATGGAAGCACCATGTGCTATGAAGTTGTAATGGTGTTTTCCTCATGGGGATTTTGGAACTTGTTTGATAACCTTTTACTGCAGTACATGGACTCAGAGCCTTCCCTCAGATTCTAATGGGAAGATCCCAGACCCAGGTCTCTCTACCTCCCATTCAGCCTTCCAGCATCTCATTTCAGCTTTTACTTCCACAATAAAGTTAGTCATCAGTCCCCTGGATAATACAACGGAATTTGAGATAAAATGGTAATCGTCCCACAGTAGCTTTCTTCAATTTCAGCATCTCTTCTGTGATGCCTGGAGCCGTGGAGGAAGGTGCGAGCCCATGAGGGTGGCACTCTGCTGCAGCTGTAATTACCAATAAGGATGCCTGTATTATCCTTTCCAGTTAGTCATTCTTGGAGATATGTCTTTTTTAGCAAAAAGGAGGGGATTTGCATGTAGAAGGAGCCTGTAAGTATTCTTTAATAGGTGCGGTTCTGAAGAATTGGAGTTCTTCAGTAATTTGTCAAAACACACCAAATGAAGCGAGGGGTGAGATCATATTTTTTTGCTATAGCAATGACTTATTTGCTCTGGGAATGAAGCTGTGTGGCTTTAGACAGAATTGTGTCTCCCTCTCTGCTGTGTTATTTGATACATGTTAAAATAGGAAGAGCTGGTTTTATCCAGTTGTATCTTGGCTGTCACAACTATGCTAACTCTACGGGTGAAATACAGCTTCCAGGAGCCATTTGGTATACCAGTACCTGTAATTTAAAAGGTATTTTCCTCTACTCCCTGTTATTTCTTCTGTGTGTAATACTTTCAGCCTTTCTCATTTAAGTGCCACTAAATACACAAGTAACTTTTAGAAAGACATGTTATCTTCTGATACTCTCTTGAACAGACTGTCAGATCTCTGCCTTTTCCCCCAGCTATGATGGGTAATATTAAATCTCTTTATGAAGAGGAGATGCTGCACCATTAAGCACAGATGATTCTCCCTTCTCTGGTGTCCTGTGGAATAGTTTATTTCTCTCTTCAGCCAAATCTGAGAGGGAGAAATGTTTGTTCCTTTAACCTGTGCATGCTGATTGTTTCTCAACACAATGCTCATCAAACCTCCCTTTGTCCAACCACTTTTCTAACCCTGACATCCTTTATAAAAGAATGGAGGAGGTCTCACTTCCCGTAGGGCAAGGTATATCCCCAATTCCCAGATCCAGTTACCTGAGGAATGATCTGGTATCCAGGATGGCAGCTTTAATTCCTTTAAGGGTCTGTGCTAGTACAGTGTTACTGGTAAGATACTGAACAACTACCAGTGTTGAAGCAGTATTTGGCTACAGGAATACATTCCCTCAGTGATTTGCTTTTGGAAACATAAGATATATGGGAGCACCACTGTTCTCATGTAACAAAACCTAGTAACTGTCATCACACAAAATGTGTGCAGCAAACTGGCCTTTTTTACAATTCTTCTCCCAAACACTTGGCAAGTAATTCTAAAAGAAAAAAAAAAAAAAAATCCCAAATTGTGTAAATATAAAGCATATCTTTATGGAGTGACTTTGAGTGTTTTTATAACCATTGCACTAATGAGACAATATAAGCAGTAAGAGAAATAATATTAACATTAAATAATGTTAATGAAACTGCAGAATTTGAAAAAGACCATTGCTTTTTCTCAATGGAAATTTCACTAGATTTGGTACTTAATTTTTTTTTTCCCTGAGGCTGTTTTGTGGACTTTCCGTTTGAAATTGTTGGGATGGAGAAGTAAAGTAGGATCTGAGTTGAATGGGTCTTTTGAAAGAGCTTGCTGCTTTGAATTCAGTCCTTATTGCAGTGTTTGGTGAGTCTAGACTGGTTTCATTACCTTGATACTGTTTGAAATTCATTTTTTGAAAAATATCATGGAAAGAACAATATTTAGATTTTATGGATTGTATGGTTCCCATCCTTCCTCGATGGTTCAGCAAGTATGATGAATGGACAACTCCTTCATGAAGTCCTAAAATGGATGAAGTAGAATTGGTTTAGATCTGTTTTCATTGAAAGTCTGTGCCATGTGGGATTTTTTTTTTTTTTTTTGAACAGACTTATTGAGTCATGTATTATTTTCTTTCTTTGTGGGAAATGAGCATATTTGTATTATTGTCACAGATAACTTGCTATCAAAATAATATCACACTTCTGCAGAATTGGCAAGGGGAGATTTGGAAGGGTGAGACTTTGGAATTGAAACTGTTATTTGCTGACAAGTTTAGCTTTATACCAGAATTACACTTTTCAGGGGTTTTTTTTGTGTGTGTGTGTGTGCATGTGTACATAGTTTCAAGTAACATGATGTGTTAAATCTGTGGTGTGTGTCTCCTGGCAGCTACTGTAAAAATCTAGCCCAGAGGCACTGCCCTCATCTCAGCCAGTCTGTCAGTGGAGTTCAGCAATCTCACAGGATGAGCACTAGCAACCTGTTTCCAGGGTGTCTTGTAATTTGTTACAGCTCAATAAATCTCTGCATGAGCAGTAAAATCTGTGCTGTAAATCCATCCATGGAATCAGCTAGGCCTTGCATTTAGAGCAGAGGATAGTGCTGGGCTTTGCAGTGTGTCTGCGTGTGCAGGCTTGGTTGGGCCTTCACATGTTCTTCTCAGTACATAGGTTTGGATCTCTGCCCCAAAGCCTCTTGGGTCATGGCATTTAACTGGGTACCTATAGAGATCGCTAAGCAATAGAGGGGAGGTCCTGTAAGTGAGGGAATTAATTGACTCCAATATTTTTGTGTACATTAATTATAAAATTGTCAAAAATTCTAACTGCAAAAAAACTTAAGTGCATAAAGTGAAACTGCTAGGTGAAGATAGAAGTGAAATTGGTATAAGTGCTTTCCACATTGATACACTATTGTCTTTAGAATTCTTTAGTCTGCTGCCTTCTCTAATTATTCGTCAAATGCTTGGAGAAATAATTAAGAAAAATAACTATTGTAAAGTGTAACACTTGAATTTAACTGCTTTTAATGAAAAGATGTTTTTTTCCTGTGAGATCTGTGCTAGAAGAAGCATATACAAAAGACTGAACTCTAAGGATTAACATTGTTCATATGACAGAATTTACCATTTCAGTAGCAAATAATGAACATGTCTGAAGGTAACTTAGAAGAATTGCTAAAATCGTGTTATCTTCAGACACAGAAAAGCCTTATGCTTACAATACCCAATGGAAATGTAATCTTCCTCTTAAGATCTCACTGTCATTGTGCCTGAAATGTTCCTTTCTGTAGAGAGAGTGTTGTAAGCATATAGCTTTCACACTGTCAGGGGACGGTATCTCTCCCCAAAAACTGAGCTTTCTGTTTCAAAGGGATGCCATTAATGTTTTGAACACCTACATTGGCATCTCCTGTGAAAATGAATTTAAAAGATAATGAGAGCCTACTCTAGAATTACAGAAGGCATTTCCCTTTTTCTTGCTCTATTGGACCCAGGAGTATAAGAAATTAGTTAGCTCCCAGGTAGAGTGAAAAGCAGTGAAGCTGATGGTTTGAAACAAATTTATGTTTTAGAAATCAGCTTTCCTAATCAAAGGAATGGAAGGTCAGTAAGAAACTAAAGAAAATAAGTAATATCAGAGTATCACAAAATGGAATGAAAGGTAAAATGAATGATAAATTTTAAGATTGTTTAAGATTGTGCCTTTTCTTTTTTTCCCTTCAAATCTAGGAGGGAAGAACTAATCAATTTGTGCCCACAATAACAAGACCAGAGTATGGACTTATTTCCAAATTACTCTGACAAAACTGAAATTCTTCTGAGTCCCATGTAAAAGAAATTGAGGCCTATAATCTCAAACAGCATGGTGTTCTTGGGAATATAGACATTTGCAGTTAGTGTGGAGGATCTTTAAGGAAATTAAAGAAGACTCATATTTAAACTCAAGGTGGGTACCCAACTGAGTGCCACAGTATGTATTTTTTGCACTGCCAATTTGAAATTTAAATGAGTAACAGTTTAACACATGTAAGTTATAGACAGAGCCTTTTTTTCAGAAGACTGTTGCAACACATACAGCATATGGCTTGTGCCCTTTGTCACCCTTTTTCTGGAAGTGACTGCTTTACACCACCAGTTATAGTGACTGAAGGACGTAAGATCTCTTGAAGTCTGTCACCTTGTGCTAAACTGAGGTTCCAGTGACTCTGGAGAGCTCTGTAAACTCTCTTATTTGGGAAAGCATAAGTGAAAATAAGCTTTATTATGAATCAGCATTTCTGGAGTCTTTAGTTCTTTGAGGCAATAATTAAGTGACTGTTGTAGGAAGAAATTTCTGTGTTGGCATTATTTACTGAGGCAGAAGACATTCAAGCATTTTTGTTTCTAGGCTTGTTCTTGTAGCACATGGGTTTGGTTCATAATCTGAGCAAAGTTTTAAATTGCACAGGATTTTATCTATTTTTGAGGTATATCTTCAAGCAACGTCAGATGAATTCATATGAATTTATCTTCACTAGTGCTCAGAGCCAAAGGTCCTCCTGTTATTTATTGTGCTAAGCTTGGTGTATTGACCTAGCTCTTTTACAAATACTCCTGTGTTTAGCAGTCAATGATGTGGTTTCCCCACAAGATTTTCTCCTTGAAGATTGAACATCTTCAGTGTGACTTTGACTTCTGGCATGCATTCCCGGATTTGCTGTTTATTGTAATTCTAATTGTGTGTATCAAAACCAAAACAATGCCCTACTCTTAAACTGGGTAGGGATTTGGTGAAAGACTTTGTTTTGTTTTGTTGTTTTTTTTTTTTTTTTTTAATAAGTGGGAGCTTTAGATTTTTTAGGTTTATTATTTTATGCTTTCCAAAGTACTTCAAAAAGGCTATTTCCTCCTAGTCAATCTAAATTCAAACCGGTGCTTCTGTGGTGAGACGCAACACATGAAAACAACACACTTTTCTTAATAGTTTCTCTTTTTTTTTTCTTTTTTTCTTTTTTTTTTTTTTTTTTTTTGGTTGATTGTTTTTTGGGGTTTCTTTCTTTTAGAAGTACACAAGGTTGTTTTTATTTCTCTGCCCCTCAGATGTTCATGTTTTCTATTTGGGGTTTTTTTTTCCTTACTAAGGAAGGAAAAGAAAAACCTGCTGAGCATATGTTGTAAAACCTCTGCCAGGTGCATGAAATAGTCAAGAGTAAGAATAGGGGTAAACGAAGAAATCCTTTTAGCTGTTGAAACTTCTAAACTTATCCTTAAAGAGACTTCCTACAGTGTGACTACAGGCTTTTGCTTCAGCACCTTAACTTCAAGGCTGTCCTTGCTGTAAATCAGCTTGGAAGGGGATTAGGAAAGGTGGAAAAGTTTTGCACTTGTTTTGTGGTCTGAAACATATATTGAGCTTGATGATATGACAACCCCCTCTCTTTAGGTTTTGATTCCCAGTTTCTTAAATATTTTTCTTGCAATTATACTCCAATATTTTATGCTTGTGGTACTACTGTCAGTACTGCTAAAAGATAAAATTTGCCCATTTTCTATTTCCTGTAAGCTGTAGCAAAGGTCTTAGGGATCAGGAACCTACAAATCAATCTCTGGGGTGTGGCCAGCTGTTGTGCAGCTGCATCAGTGTCTCCTCTGGGAGTGCTGCCTACAGGGCTTGGGGGAGACAGGTTGCGTGGTGCAGCCCATTCCCAGACTGTGACTCTGGTCCTTGGTCTGTAGAGTGCATTGAGGCCAACACCAGCCCTGAAGGGAAAATACTTGAATTCTGGAGTTCAAGGCAACAGCATGCCCTTCCCTGCCTCCAGCTTGCTCCTTAGAAAGATGAGTTGTGGGCACTGCTTGGCATACAGAAATTGGGACTGCAGGTTCCAAACTGACTTAAGAGTCAGAGCTCCAAGGAATATGAGCTCATGTCTCTTGTTAATGGTATTTCCCACTGCTTAGTTTTTGATGACTTGCACTTGGAGCATGAATCTCTTGCTTTATGTCTAATTCTCCTTGGGCAATTTATGCTTGCTCTCAGTCTAGCTCTGCTTTTTTGAACAAGATTAAAAAAATTACACATTATTTAGACATTGCCATTTAGATATGCCTAATTTAAGACAGCTGTTTCCTTCAGTGGATTATTTTTTAGTCATTTTATGGATTCAGGCCCAGACATTTTTAAATTTTGGTCTTCTGATGTCTGGTGATAGAATATTCTCAGCCACTCTGTAGATTTAGTAGCAATAAATTATCTTGAGAGGTTTATGGGAGAGCAAAAAATTGAGTCTGTATCCAAGGCTAGGACTTTAATCAAGGACTCTTTCTTGTGGCATATGGTTTTCTGTGTTGCTCTACTTGCTCAACTGATGAGTGTCAGTGCACTGCTTTGCAATTAAGCAGGATTCTTCGTGTTGTGTTTCTGAAACTAGGATTGGATATGTCTTTAGCCAAGCTGGTTGCATCAGTAGTCTGACTATTAGGGTAAACTAAAAATCAAAAGTTACATGACAGTATTTATGTGCAAGATCATCCACATTATTTTCATTATTTTCATGACCAACCAGTGCCCTGACAGAGTAGTTTTCTGCTTTTTTGGGGTGCAGCTTCTTTTTACAGCTGATCAAAACTAACTGTGGGTCTAATGCCTTACCTGGACCCTCAGGGATTTGCAGCTTCAGTCCCCTTTGCACTAGTGCAGCATGCAGATGAGTCATATTGATTTCTCTTGTGGATAATTAACTAATGAAAACGTGGGATTCAGGGTTTCATTAGATCACCAACCTTATCCTGTTTGCCCTCCATCCATGAGTTCATGAGATCTAGCAGAAGGCAGAGGAGAAACACGTTTTTGGCAGGAGCATGCGATTAGGTGTAGGCAGGTGTAGAATATTACACCTTCTGCCAGAGAAGGGAGTGATTTAATGTTTGTGTTAAGGCAGTATTGAGTGATGTTGTTATTTTTAGGGTAATATTAAGTAAAAGTAGGTAATATTTTCAGAATAGCATTTTTTAGACCCCATTAATAAATTACACCCAACCAGCCTAAATATAGTACAAACATGTAAGAAAAGGATGATCCATACAGCAGAGCAGTGTTATAATCCTAAGTATAGGTTATAAAATGTGCTAAAGAAGCTTGAGAAGAAACCAGGAGAGGAGTCAACAGTAGTGAATATATATGTCTTTCATTCTCTATTGATAATTGCATGAGCTCTCTCTTAAGTTTAGATTACTGAAATAAGAGTATAACACATTAATAACTAGTTAAATCAAAGTTTTAACCTGACTTATCCAAGATTTAAGAAGATCTACATTACTTCTGTAGTGATTTTGGACTTCTAAAATCATATTTTGCCGGCATTATTTTTTCCATATATTCTTGGCATTTTGCCATTGCAGTGTAACAGCTGCTGCAACACACAAGGAAAATTATCTGTGTGGCCCATTTGCTGAAGTATGTGGTAAATAGTGTGTACTTTGAGAAGTTAGAACCTGCTCTTTAGAGTTCATATTCCAGGGATAATGACTAAAAAGTAACACATCGTGAGATCAGAGTAATTAGTAGTATGGTTAAAAGTTCAATGTCTTTTACAACCTCTGGACATTTTCTTTCCTGAGTCAGATTCAGCTGGCAGTGAATAATGTTTTTCTAAATGATTTATTGCATTACTGATGGAATGAAATGTGCTATGACTGCGTGACTGTCGGGAAGTGGCTTGATCATAGCTCAGTACAAACTAAAGAAAAAACAGGAGGCAGTGGAGAGGTAAGGGAAGGACTGCCTCTCAGATTCCAGTACTGCATGGTTCTTTGAAGAAAACCTTTTTAGGTCTGATACTTAACACCCTCCTCTAACCTTATGCTTTTGTAACTTTAAACCATATGAGACATTGAACATAAGTGTGATATTGGGACAAACAGCAGTTTTATATTCTGGCCCAGGCTATACTGGAAGGGAAGGAAAATAATTGCAAACCTTTTCCACACCCCAAACATTTTGTCATAGTTTCCTGAATGTTTATTATCAGCTCTACTTCTAAAACAAAAGCCCAATGCATGACCCTTTGTTCCTACATCCTCTAGTGAGAGCCTTGGAGTGGCACAAACCCTTGAGCGGTCAACAGAGCTGGAGAATTTCTTCATGTTACGAACAATCTGATGGGATTGACAGGTCCAGATTAAACCATGTAAAGTGTCCTCTGCTACAAATACTTCATTATACTCCATTAAAATATTAACAGTCAAGAAAAATAATAAGCACAACTCCCTTGATAAACAGTCCTGTGATAAGTCCTGTTTTGTAAAATTCTCTTTACAAAGATCCTGACAGGAATCTTTCTTTACTGAATTACTACATCATCAATGTGAAAATGGAGCCTTTTCCCAGCTGCTTAAAAATGTCAGGAAATTGTTGGCAGGTACAGCAAAGAGCTAAAGCACTCTACTTTTCTTTCTCTCAGCAGGTTGCCAGCATTGAGGACTGTTGGGGAGGAAGTTTCTCTAGGTAGTAATAAATATAATAATAAAGTTCCTGATGGCTGCTCTCTCTGACACAGAAATGCTTCTTTTTCCTCTGTTTTGGTGACACAAATAAAAAGGAAGAAAGCAAAGGGTTCTAGTAATCCATTTCCTGAAAAACTCAAACTGATAAATACCCACATCATGGATATTAAATTTTCCCTTATACTTTTGCACAAATGCAAAGCCTGTGGTGCTTCTTACTTCTTTATGTTTTGGCTCCTTAACTGTAGGAGACCAGATCTGTGGTGTGGTAGCAGCTTTTCTCAGTTGTATAAGTTCTATATCAATTCCTCATATGAATATAGCTGACTATTTTTTTATTTCTTCAGGACTGTAGTTGCATATTTAACTTTTGCCTGTATACTAGGGAAGCAGGGATTTTGCATAGTGTCCACTTGATTTTCTCCTTGTTTTACAGGCTCAGGAAAAATAGTCACATTTTAAAAATTTTGTTTGGTTTTGATTCTGAGAGTGTGCTAGTCCTCTCCTTGGTTATGGATTCATTTAGGTGTATGTAGTTACGTTTAACCTTCTTCCAGATGCTAGAAGTAAAGGTGACCCAGTTTAGGCTTGCTAGAGCTCTTTAAACTTAAATCCAGGTGGCAAAGAACTTTTCCCAAATCTACCTGTGCTCAGTTTTGGTACTGGAAGTTAGAACATCTTCAAGTGTTTCTCTTTCATTTGAATCTAATAAATGTATTCATTTATGTGCTGAAATAGGAAAAGAAAAACTTTTTACTTGAAGGGTAAAGTAGGAGAAAATGTAATGTGAGGAAATATACAATATACCAAATATACAATAAAAAAAGCTAAATATCACATATTCAGGAATCTATCTCGCTTCATAGATAAAATAACTAAATTCTTTGAATCACTGAACATCATTGAATCACAAAATAAATAAACCTCTTTGGCAGGTTCTTGGCAGTTAAAGGCAGCATCCCACACTTTCCTTCCCACTCTTTGTGCTCTTGCACCACCAATCACCACTGAAGGTGCAAGAGGCATTTGTGAATTTTTGCAGCATTTATGAATTTTTGCAGCATTCCTAATCTGTCTCACATAGGCTTGTTCCAGAAAAGGTATTAAAATAACTAGATAGAAACAAGAAGAATATTCATTTTTCCTCTGGATGAAATGTCTAGTCAGTGCTTTTGATGCAATAAACCTTTATTAGTTTGAACTGGAGACTGTTATGACAGTCTGGCTTGTCCTGCAGAGTCCCTCCCAACAGCTGCTTGTGTTGTGCAGTAAATGCTCTTATATGATGATATTTCCTGAACTTACAGCTTGAAGTTGGTCAGTGATGGAATACACTTGTCATCCTCTTTTTCCTTTGATTACTGACAAAAAAAAGGAATGAATTGTCTCAGACCAAGGTGACCCACTTGTCTATTCCTGTCCTGTTGCAGCAGTCTGCAGTATTGCACACACAGTCAGAGCTTGAATTCGTAGTAGTACTGCAAAATGTCCTGTGAAGCTTTGGGTTACCCTCAGTCACATCCAGACTAGTGTCTGTGAGGCTGTCCCGGTGTGCCAAAAGGTTAGCTGACAAGGCAAACATCCAGCCTGGATGGGCAACGAGGTTTTGAAGAAACTCAGGAATAAAAAGGGGATATATCATCTTTGGAAGGAGGTTCAGGGGTCCGAGGAAGTATTTAAAGGGATTGCTAGGGCATGTAGGAAAAAAATTAGGGAGGACAAAGTTCAGTTTGAACTTAAAATGGAAACTAATGTAAAGGATAATAAAAAATGTTTCTACAAATATATTAATCATGAAAGGAAGCATAAACCCAACCTTTGTTCTCTGTTGGATGAAGGAGGGAACTTATTAACTGTGGATGAGGAGAAGGCAGAGGTGCTTAATGTCTTTACCTCAGTTTTTAGTGGGAAGACTTTGTCTTCAGGATAACTGACCTCCTAGGTTGGGTGATGGTGTCAGGGAGCAGAATTATCCCCCACTATCCAAGAGTCAGAGAACTGCTTAGCTGCTTGGATATCCATAAATCTATGGGACTATATGGGATCCATCCCAGGGTGATGAGGGAGCTGGCAGATGAGCTTGCAAAGCCACTCTCCATCCTTTACCAAACAGTCCTGGCTCGCTGGGGAGGTTCCAGATGCCTGGAATCTAGCCAATGTGACATCCATTCACAAAAAGGGTGGGAAGGAGGATCCTTGTATAGGCCAGTTAGCCTGATATCAGTACCTGGGAATGTGATGGAACAGCTTATACTGAGTGTCATCACACAGCACTTACAGGATGGCCAGGGGATCAGACTCAGCTAACATGGCTTTAGGAGAGGTAGGTCCTGTTTGACCAACCTGGTCTCCTTTTATGATCAGGTCACCCACCTGGTGGATGCAGGAAAGGCTGTGGATGTGTGTACCTGACTTCAGCAAGGCCTTTGACACTGTCTCCCACAGCACACTCCTGGAAAAGCTGGCAGCCCAGGATTTGGACAGGAGCACTCTGTGCTGGGTTAGGAACTGTCTGGGTGGCCAGGCCCAGAGAGTGGTGGTGAGCAGTGCTGCATCCAGCTGGCAGATACCAGTGGATATCTTATTGATGACATGAATGAGGGTATTGGGTCTTTAGTAAATTTGCAGATGACACTAAGCTGGGAGTGTATGATGATCTGTTGGAAGGTAAGAGGTCCCTGCAGAGAGACCTGGATCAGTTGGATGGATGGGCAGAGTCCAACAAGATGAAGTTTAATAAATCTAAGTGCCAGGTCCTGCATTTTTGCCACAGTAACCCCCTGCAGTGTTACAGGCTGGGCTGGTGTGGCTGGACAGTGCCCAGGCACAAAGGGACCTGGGGGTGCTGGTGACAGACAGCTGGACATGAGCCAGCTCTGTGCCCTGGTGGGCAAGAATGTCAATGCCATCCTGGCCTGGATCAGGAATGGTGTGGCCAGCAGGAGCAGGGAGGTCATTCTGCCCCTGTCCTGGGCACTGGTGAGGCCACACCTTGAGTGCTGTGTCCAGTTCTGGCCCCTCAGCTTGGGAAGGACTTTGAGACACTGGAGTGCATCCAGAGGAGGCAACGAGGCTGATGAGGGGCTGGGAACACAAACCCTGTGGGGAATGGCTGAGGGAGCTGGTGGTGTTTATCCTGGAGAAAAGGAGACTCAGGGGTGACCTTATCACTCTCTACAACTCCCTGAAAGGTGGCTGTAGTCAGGTGGGGGTTGGTCTCTTTCACCAGGCAGCAACTGACAGAACCAGAAGATAAAGTCTGAATCTGTGCCAAGGGAAATATAGGCTGGATATTAGAAAAAAGTTTTTCATGGAAAGAGAAATAAACTACTGGAATGCTTTTCCTGGGGAGGTGGTGGAGTCACCATCCCTGGATGTGTTTTAAAAAGACTGGATGTGACTCTTGGTGCCATGGTTTAGTTGAGGTGTTAGGGAATGGGTTGGGCTTGATGATCTTGGAGGTCTCTTCCAAACTAGTCATTCTGCGATTCTGTGATTCTGAGATGATTACTTCCTCTTAGAAAGGGACCTTCATTCAATCCCTCTAAATTTTGTAGCACCAGACCTCGCACAGATCAGAAGTGATCCCTATTTTGATCTATAAACAGGATTGCATATCCAGGCTTCTCTCTGAGGCTGTTTAGGATTTTTGAAGATTCCTGAGAAATGCCCTTGAGACTAAAGGGACAAAGCTTTCCTTTAAAGTTTCCCTTCCTGCTTTAAGGAACAGTGGTGAGTGTGCTGTGAAAGCAAATAATTTCTCCTGAGCACATTGTAAAGGAAAATGATGCAGAAAAATAGTCTGTAAAATACAGTGTGTTTTCAGGCTGTAAATAAGGCTTTTCTTGGGGGAAATAGAAAAACATGTCTCATGACTCCATGAGACAAAGATGAAAATAAGCTCATGGCCTTGTTTGCTAAATTTAAAAAAAAAAAAAGTGGGTAGAAAGCGTGCCCAAACTGAACTGGGGGTCAGATCTTTTGTACAGATTTGCAGGATTTCTTCCTGACCTGCTGCTGCTTCAGTCATTTCACATAATTTATTTTAACATATATAGCTTCTCCTCCTGGATGAAGTCTCATTTCTTGCACAGTTCCTTTTTCTTAACAGTTTAATCAAACTAATTGTGACAAGCAGTGTATTTGTATAAATATTTAAATGTGAAGCATGAGGATTGAATTATTTATTCTGCAAATGTAAGCTTAATGTAACTATCTTTAGAAACCATCTCATTCTCATATGGTTGTGCAGTTTGGTCATGCATGCTCTCTGCTCAATTCCATGTTTAATGTTGCAAATGGCTCAAATAAATTATATTATTTGCATAAAAGCTAAACAAGATGCCAGAAGCAAAAAAAAAAAAAAAAAACAACACAGGAGATACCTTGGTTTAGCACATGCAAAAACTAGTTGTCTTTTCAAATTCAACCATCAAAGGATCCTAGATTCCTGAAAATGGGTTAACAAAGATACAGATGATGTCATTCATGTCCAATCTTGTCTCATGCATGAAGAGGCATGTGTTCTGGCCAGATTTTTCTCTTGTCTGATTTTGTAACATGCAGTACTTCTGTACCACCCCTTTCTGGGGGGGGGGGGGGAGCAGAGCTGTGTGTAATAGAGCATCCCACTATAGTGTGTAGATGAGTTATTGCTCTTTAGGGAAAAATGCAGTGCTCAACATGAAAAAGATACCATGCCACAAACCATACCACAACCCAGTCAGTGGGTTACTGGTAGAGTCTCTTGCTTGACTGCATGCATTAAGGGGTGGCTTAACAGTGCAGAAATATTTCTTCCTTGCACTTTCCATCCCAAGACTCGGATCAGCTGGCCCCAGCTGCTGCCATCCCAGCAGCAGAGGTTACTCTCCAGCTGCCACTGCTCCCCTGGGTTTCAGCCACCAAGCCCAGAGCTGTTTCAGCAGCTGTGCTTCAGAAAAGAGGCAAGGAGGAGCTCAGAGAACAGGTTTGAGAGGGGGCATAGAGTTGGTGGCACAGATATGAATCAGTATTTGGTATGCTTATCTTCACGTTCATTAGGCACTGCAGCAAAAGGGTCAATATCTCTAGATTGCACCTTGTGCCTCCATACCTTCCACTTCTCATTTACTGGGATCAGGGCAAAAGACCTCGAGGGTATTAGCGAGCTGAAACTAGTTAACAACAGTATATTCCAACCTCAGTCAGAGCAGTAGAAAAAGTGTTTCCCAGTGTCCCTCCAACTCCCCATGTATTCTTCCTTTAAAAGGTATGGAAGCATTCTCTTAGGGGAGAATGTTCACCTCCTGCTGATGGCCCCTGATGCTGATACCATCTGCAGCATGTATGGGGAACACTTTTGCTTTCTCACTTTTTAGCTGTAGAACAGAGATGCAGTAAAAAATATTTCTCTCCTGCTTTTGAAAACCCCTTATTATGAAGAATTTGTTGTTTAAATAATTCAGGATGTCAGCACTAGTTCAGACACGTTTACTGGTTGAGGTTAACCTTGGGAGTTTTCAGTGGGAGGTAAACTATAATCCCAAGGAATTATGCTACAGAAACCAGAGGGTAGAAACCAGTCCCTTCTGAGCTGCTTTTTAAAAATTTCTATTTTTATTTTCTCTGAATAAAATTTGCACTGATTCTAAGCTATCTTGATCAGAGACCTAGAGAAGCCAATTTGCCTGAGCACAGCTTGTTGTGGGACTGCAGTTTTATTCACAAGCAGCCAGGTTTTGCTACAATCTTACTGTTTGGACCCCAGAAACCTGTCCTAGTGCATGTACTCAGACCAAGTATTGAAGGCAGGAATTAATTTTAATTAGCTCTTGCTCCAATATCTCACTTACCTCTGTCAAAAAACATGAAATTTTATCAAAATCAAGCATGTCTGCAAACTTTGGATGGGGTTTTCTAGGACTTATTTTTTTAAATGAGTCAAATCTCTTTGGCATAAGTGGCATTTCAGAGTTCAGGCTATTTCTTTGATATGTGAGAAACTTAGGCACATGTGTTTGTGTTAGATGTGCACTGGTGCAGTGCCTTTATGGCTCATGTTCTTTTGGTGGAGAGGAGGTTTTGGCACCACGAGATGTCAAAACTCTTAAGAAGTTGAGGGAATAAACTTTCAAAACATTTTCATGAATTTTAAAATTTTTCTTCCAGCTCTGCCTGTGTCCTTCAGATGATTTTATTCTCTGAAAAGAAATTGTGTGACTATTTCTAGAGTCGCTTCTGGGCTTGATGACATAATTTACTCAGTTTAGCAGAACTGCAAAAGTCTAAATTAACAAACCGCTGTGCTCTGGTGCTAGAGCTAAATCAACAAATAGTTTTTTTCAGTGAAGCATTGCTACTTTTTTTCTTGAAGGTTTCTTTCACTGGCAGGGTGTCAGCAGGGGAAGGAGAGATATTCAATCTACAGATCAGAGCACAGGTAAAATTTTACTACGTTACAGTTTTGGAGGTCCTTTATTTCTCTCTGCCACAGGTGCTAATCATTTCCATTAGAAGTGAATTTCCTACAAAGTTTAATTTTTAATCAGGCAGTTTTAATAGTGCTTGTATCACATGTAAAAAAAAATCCAACTCAGTCTCTGTGATTAACTTCTCTCAAAGGAAATACCTCTTCCAGTCACGTGTTGTCAGAGGGCGCTCTACTACACCCACAGCAGCATTTTGGGGATGTTGAGAGAGCATGAGCATGTTCTGAGCACCCCATGCAGAAGGCTGCAGCAAGAGGGGCGTTGGCACCACCTGGCCAAAGCTTTCTGAAGCCCTGTTGGTTTTTCTTTATTCATTAGGGCCAAAGACAGACACCTGCTCACCTGGACAGAGCAGAACACCTCTGGGTTACCCCCCTTATTTGTTCCTGCTACTCTGCAGGTATAAAACAGCCAAACAGGCTCCTCATGGTTTTTTTCCTTAAACAATTAAAATTTTCTGCTAGTCAATTCTTATCTAGCTGAAAAATATTTTCATTAAGAATGTGTAGAAATCGGATATTTGTCTTGTATGATGGGACAAGGAAACTACTGTGAAACCCTTCAATCCAAAGCTACGTGGTGAAAAGGAAAGTATTCTGCTGGACCCTGTGCCACTTCAAATGACAGTAGAATTTTGGCCATAGTGCTGAAGTAGTAGAATGTACTTGAAGATCTGTTACTTAAAAAGAAAGCCCAACAAATCAACTGATTTTTTTTTCTTAATTTATACCAAAATTTTAGCTAGATATCCTATAAATAAATTGTCCCAAAGTCAACCAGTTTTTATTAAAGAATTTATATATTTTTTATTATTATTATTATTTTTAAAATTAAGTAATAGATGTGATGGTCATTTTGATGACCTCCAGAAGAAAACTTTTCCTGACCAATTAGCCTGCCTATGCAGCATCTTTCTCCTCTGGGCTGCAGCTAGTCTCAAGCCACTTACAGATTATGGCTGCCCAGAGCAGCAGTCTGTGGGTTTTCTCAATTCTTTTATCTCACTTCTTGAAATTGGGGAACTGCTAACTTCAGCTGGCTCTGAAGATGCATGAATGATGATTGGCATGCATTTTTCAATGGGAAGGAGGAGGTTAGGAAAATATGACACAAGCTTGGGGGGGCGTAGCTCTTGTGGGCTGCGTGCTGATAACCTCCTATCTGTTTTTAGATCAGTTCAGTGGCAGTTCCTTGAGGGAATGAAGCTTCTTACTTTTATAAAAATGAGAATATTTTTGTATCCCATCATTTAGAAAATTTTATTTAGTCTTACATTATTATATTTTCATTTTGCGTTGTATATTTAATCACTTGACAAAAAAATATAAAATTCTTCCCTGCTAGAAGCCCAACTGATAAACTATTTTAGCTAGAGAATTTCAATATAGATTTTCTTTTAAAACAAATTGGATTTTCAAACTTTATCTAGAGTAAGGAATAATTCCATAAGATGACAACGTGCTCTATAACATTAAAAAGAAATCTGTAAGCTACCATATTATGAGAAATTAAACTGAATGTGAAGGTGACAAGGAAAATGTGATTGCTTTTGTAATAGATGCAGCTTACATACCATTATATGCCATGGCACTATGACTGGTTGTGTTAAAGGAAATTATAACATTAGAGAAATGTTGCAGGAGGCCTTGAAAACAGGCAGTGCTTTTGGGGTGGATGAAGGAAACTGGAAAATAAACTCAGCCTGTGTTTGGGGATTGCTGGTAAACAGCAGTTGTCTTACTCAAATGTTAATATTTTCTTCATCGTACATCATCTTTACTTGAGGCACTGTTGGGACACTTTGCTGTCTTGCATGGCAGCTTGCAAAATTGCAAGATTGAGTTCTTTTTGCTATGTTGACATATATTATGTGACTGTGAAATGGTAAAATTGACACAGTCAGAAATTAGTGTCTGGTCCAGGCTATTTATTTATCTTGCAAGTGTTAAACCAGCATATACCTGTCAAAGCTTCCAGAATATTTCAGATTCAGATTTTTTAAAAAATCACAACTGCACTGAAATTCTGAAAGGCTGTTTTATTTTCCTAAAAGAAGATGGAAAATGACAAAGTTCTGAAATTTAAAGAATTTATTTATATGCAGTGTTTTTTGGTATACGTGCCATTAATTTAATAGAATATATTCTGTGTACAAGTGACAGCTGATGTGACTGACATCACCCAGATTTTAAGGAATATAAAATAATGAGAATAAATTAAATCAGAAAAAGAAGAGTGAGTGACTGGAGCAGTTAGACACTCTAGTAAAGATTATGTGCATAGCAAGTAGTTCAGTTAACATATGAGCTCTGACATATCAGAATTTCTGCACTGATATCAGTTTGAATTATGAAGTTACCAAGCATGATGGAGAAAAAACAGAAATAATGAATTGTTTTGCATTTAGAAAACCTGGGAAAACGTGAGTGCACAAGTGCCACATTACCTATTTAAGAAGTCAGAGGGTAAGTTAAACATCAGGTAAAAAGCAAAGAGCATTTTTCTACTTGCAGATTTGGTAATTTATACTAAAGATGTTCAGAAGAACTGGCCACAGAGTTCTGAGTCAGTGACAAAGTTAAAAAATTCTGATACTAATGATGAATATATGACAGTTGGAAAAGGCAATGGATCAGTACATTTTGTTTTCTTTTAAAGTAAGAGTAGACTGATAGAGAACACTGCAACTAGCTTAGTTTGTTATCAGAGCTTGAAGATACCACAGGAGATGCAGTGACTAAGATATCAGAGGGTGAAATTTACTTGAGTCAGTGAGCACAGTTTTATGAAGAATGGGACCTGTCACAAAAACATCAGTGATACCATGTCAGGCAGATATGACAAGGCTGCCTGCTGACAGTATTTCAAAGTTTTTGTAAGGCTTTGGATTCAGTATCACCTGTATTTGGATTTTAACAGTCCCATGATGCAATGGTTTGGTCCCCTTATTAAGACTTGTAATTTAATGGACCTTCTTAAAAATATAGTAAGTATTTTCTACATTGCTTCAACTCATTATTATAACCTCAGCTAGTTTTCCTTTAATGACAGAGTTTAATATTGAAGCCCCTGTGGCAGAGAAACAGAAGCTTCAAGTACTTGGAGTCTTTCTGCATTTAATCAACATTTTTTGAAAGTCTGAAGCTGATGGATTATATAAATTTAATATCAATTTTCAATTAAATATTAAAGGGAGAAAAATTAAGGGTTTCTAACATTTCAATATTATGTTAGATGATATTGATATGATATAACTGGTAACAGCTATTAGAGATTTTATGGAAATCAGTTCTTAGCTTCAGTTCTGCATTCTGGTCAAAATTTGTTATTACATGTGAAGTCAACCAGTTATCTTAAGTGAAGACTTAGTCAAGACTTTATTCTATTTGCCAAAATACCTCTTATATTGACTTACCTTTCACTGCAAACTGCAAGATTTGACATTTGGATGTACTTTGTCAAGTGAACACTCTTAACATCCTTGGTGTGTTGACACAAGTGGTTTGACTGTAAATGAAGGGAAAGCAGTACAGAGAACATCCTTCCCTTCCTTACAGGAAAACATAGAAGCCACACTGAGTGCTTGAATCTTGGTGTTTCCCCATACACTGAATCATTTGCTTGGGAATCTGGATCATCAACTATTCACAAAAACTTTGCAAGTTTCTGGTATAAGATTGGAAGCAAGATAATAAAATGGGAAAATACTTTATATGGCTTATTAACAAGTTGATATACATTCATTTGTAGGATACTTCTCTGTACATTTTTCTGAAAAAACATAGATAAGTGTAGAAAAAACAATTTTTTTCTCAGCATTTTCTACAAAAGAGGAGCCTGTTGAATTTTTTCCCCCATGCATCGATCACAGAATTTTTTTTTTTACATCCATACTATATGTGTTTAGGAACTGCATAACAAATGATCAGTATAGATTCTTGTTTATAGTACACCAGCTGGCAGGATTTATAAAGGTCTGCCTGATCTGTGTTGATTTGTAAAACAGTGACTTTGTCATGCTGCTTAGTCTTCAAGGTGTTACTACCATATGCAAAAGGTAAAAACAGATTTCAGGATAGTGACATGCTTCAGTAATATGTCTGTTATTTAATTGTTTGGTATTCTAAATAGCCTTTTTATTGACAAGTTTTAAGATTTAATACAGAAACCCCCTGTATTAAATGTAATTCTTAAAATCAATTCTTAAAAGACCATGATGCTGAGGAATAACAGTAGGGAGATACTGGCAAAGATGTCAATTCTTATTGAAACTGAACAAGAACATTGCACCAGCATTTGTCATTTGTGATATAAGAACCTGTTGGGCTTATCCTTTGCTCACTGAAAACAAAAAGTTTCAACCATGCTTACTAATGTGCTTCAGAGATTTCTTGAATCTGAAATGTCATGTCTGACAGTCAAACTTCAGGGAGGAAAGATTTATTGAAATCATTTGAGTGAATCGCTAAGTAAAATCTCTGATTATATCCACAGAAATGGAAGCATGGCTATTTACCTCCTCTTTCATTCTTCCGTTGTTCATTTCTAGTGTCTGGCAAACATCTGAAATAATTTTGATAAAATCACATATGATTTGGAAAATGTCATCTTGGTCAGCCTGAAACATGACTCTTGCAATCTGGAGCTCCTTGAAGAAGTTCATTCACTGAAAGAGGCAGGAAACTTGCCTAAGCAGGTCTAGCCTGCCCCAGATGCTCTGAGTGCCAGAGTGGCTTTTGTGAGCTGCCTGCCTACCTCTGTCATGCTTTCTTGAAGTGCTTGAGTCAGTCAGAGGGTGAGAGAAAGAAGTGACTCACACATCTCACCTCAAGCACAGTCCTTTTTCAAGGCTGAGGCATCCTGGTGTCATCCACAGCCCCTGAGGCTGAGACAGGCATCTATTGGCCTCTGTTTCCCAAACATTCATGTTCTTTAACTCGCATAGATTTCTCAGGAGATGATGCTAGTTACTAGACTCAGATTTTGTATGAAGGTGCATATGTTTAGCTATTTTAAATATGTGGTGTAATAACAATTAAATTCCAGAATGCAGTTCTATTTTAAAATATACAATGTTAAATTCAGAATTTCATTGCAATATGTAGATTCTTCGTATGGTTTTTTAAAACTTCTAGTTTGTAAGGATCTTTTTTTTTCTTAGGATGCAATGAATGTACAAAACTAAGGGGCAATATATGTATAAATAAAATAACTCAACTCAAAATAGTTCTAGAAACAGTTAGCAGTGAATTCTCTCCTGTAATTCAGTTCTAACAATTAGGCTGGGAAAAATTAGTTATCTACAACTTGAAATTAGGTGCAGCCTATTTGTAACACCTATTTGGGAGGAGAGGCTAGCACAGTACAGTTCCCTCAGAGTATATCTGAGGAGATTTTTACTTCAGAAAAAAATGTGAGAAGGATGCTCCGTTTTAACCTCCTTGCTCATATTCAGGACCTCACCTGCTCACTTGACCAAAACACCAATCTGTTTTTACTCTAAAGGGATTGAAATGAATTCTAGTTCACCTTACACATCAACAGAATAGTTCTTCAAATAATATCCATTATTTCTGAGTAAAAAAAAATATTTTTGTGCACAGAATTTGTGCTCCATCCAGTCCAAATTTCATTGCTACTACAAGTTCTCCAGTTCTCTTCTTGGGTAACTGATTAACTATGTTTTTACCATAAAAAATTTATAGTATTTCTTCTTTCCATTCTGACATCTATGGCAGAGAAAATTTATCCGCTTCAAAACTCTGAATTCATCCTTTGCACCTGTATTTAAGGGATTTAATGTCTGCAAGCTGGAAAGCCAATATTAGCTTGGTTACTGTGGTAACAGACTCATTTTCAGCAGCTTGTAATGAATGCTGCTAGAAGCAGCACTGCTATTCTTGAATTTTATTTATGTAAATGTGTTTTAAACACCTTTCTCCCATATCATATCTCCTGCTAATAATCTCCAGGTATAAAGGTACTGGTATTTGAGGCTTTCTCATAAAGTTCAGGTTTCAGTGTGATGGTGCATTTGGGTAAAGTATACTCAGATGTTTTTGCAGAACTCTGGCCTATCACCCCAGTTAATACCATATTGAAAGTCTACTCTCAGAACTGGATGCCTCAGTGGAGCTTCACTCCTCTTGTCTGTTTCACAAAAAAATTGTAGATTAAAAAGCCTTATGGCCTCTTGGTTTCTATCCACACTTTTTGAGAGACCTAAGGAGTCTGCCCTTTAATGCCTTTGAAACTGGGTATCTCAGTTTAATAACTATGTTGTTGTAGATGGGAATATTGTTCCCTGGATTTCTTGTAAAATGATAAAAACTCTTTAAATCACATCACAAAAAGCCCAAACAAAAAAAAAAAAAAAAATTAAAAAGGATTGCTCATCATTTATAGTGCTGTCAGTACCTTTATGGGATGCTTTTGTTTTCACTCCCAGTGCTTAGCTTTCTTTGGTGTTAAGTTTTCACAAATTTCACAAAAGTTTACTCATGCCAAAACCTAAAGGCAATATTCGGTAGGCAGACCACCTTGAAACAAAAATCAAATATGTTTAAGAGAAAAAAGTTAGTACAGCACTTAAAACAAGGGTTAAAAAAAATATATATATTTGTTGACCACTAGGTCTTTCTTAGAGAGACTAACCTGTTTTAACTATGGAACAGCTGAATAAGGAAAATAAAACCAGCATAATTGTTAGTGTCATAATTACTTTCCAATATGAGAACAATCCTTAAGGGATTTATACAAAGATTACAGAAAGTTAATTATGAGAGCATGATGAAGGAATGAAATACACATGCCTGCATTAAATTAGTTCGTTGCTCAGAAGCTTTGAAGGATGTTCCCTACCAGTAACTTCCCCATGAACACAGAATGACACAAACCTGGCCCTCAGGCAGAGGGAGGTTGGGGCTGATATGGTGGTTCACCACAATTACTCAATCTTTAAATGACAAACCTGCCAGCAGTGCTAGTCGCACCACTATGTATTCCCTGCCTGCTGTGAAAAATGCTTTCTATAACTTGGAAGGATTATCACTGAAGTATTTCTCCCTTGTGTCAGTATGTTGCCTCCTCTGACTGCACCTGAAAACAAGCTATGAGAAAATAAATAACAAAGATGTGTTTGAATTTGAGCACAGGGGTCACACAGCCCCACCTTCTGTCTTTCACATTGCAGTACTTCTCTCAGAGTTTGTAAGTACAGTAGGAGGGAGGGACCAAAGCAGCAATGGCTGTATAAGAGTATTGCTTATCACCACAGCATGGCACTTATGAAATTCAGGTTTTCTATTCAGTACAGGGATAGGTTTTTTTCACTCTCTTACTTTCCTCCTGTAAATCTCTAGTAACATTTCTTCCCACTTGCTGCTCTCCTTAAGTTAATAATGTGTTAGCTTTACCTGAAATGTGCAGGCCATTCAAACAAAATTGAGCCCCTGTTTTTCATTCTGCAATCGTAGTCTATATTTTAAAGCGATGCCAGACATTTGCTGGAAACAAGGATCAGACCTCTTATTTTGTAACAGCATCTAAATTTCTGTCCTCTGAGATCCACATTTTAAATTTTCTAGTTGAAAGGTAAATATACTTACCAAAGAACCTCTTTATTAGATGGTAGGACTTTTTGCTAATCCTAGAGAAACAAATTCCTCATCTTCTTTATGCTGTGCTGCAGCATGTATAGATTGTGAAGGCTAAAGTGCTGTTATGTTCAGCTTTTTTCCAGAAGGTGATGCTCTCTGGGGACAAGCACACAAGTGCAGTGATTTGGTATGGCTGGTACTGCAGCACACAGGGTTCATCAACGAGAGGATGATCTATGGTAGCTCCTGTGTCTCTACCGTAGTGCTCATACACATGCTCTGCAAAGTACCATCGCCTACTGGCTCAAACAACTTTTAAAATTCATAGCAGAGCGTACAGGGATCTGGGTATCTTTATTTACAGCAGAGAAATATGGGTGTCAGCCCTGGAGGGCCAGCTAAGCTCTGTGATAAATTGCTGGTGAGAGCAAAGGCCTTATGTGCATATGGAGAGCGGCAGAAAACGCATCATCAGTACTTTCTCTTGGGGGGATCAGTGAAAAGACACAGGGTGAACAGATGTCTCTGGCTTCTGCGGGTTTTGCTAAGTTCCTCAATTGGACTCTTTGGGACTGGATCTGCTCACAGACCTTGGCACAAAGCAGCCTGTGCCAGAGCAAGCCTGTGCTTGCTCTGCTTGTGCTTCTTCACTGGCCAGGAGGGGCCAAATCCTGCCTGACAGGAGGGACCAGGAGCTACAGCTTCTGTCTTTCTGCTGTTCCAATTCATTTTTTTCTCACTGATTGTGCTGTTGTCTGCACTCATGACACAGATTGTGTAAAGCTATGATTGAATCTTGGGAAGTGATGCCCAGAAATTATTTCCCATGCCCAGAAATGGAGAGGCTGGAACAGGGCAAACTCCAGGGCTGTACCACTGCTTCTTTATTGAGGCCAGTTTTGGTTCACATCCAAAATTTTAAATTTTACTAGGAGACAGAACACAGTGTAATTTTGTTCTGCTGCTTTCGTGGCCTTGCCAGACTGCATCATGTTGCATATAAAAACCTAAAAAACTGCATTTAACGTGTGATTCCTCAGATAAGCTATCTGGAAGCCCACTGCTGCAAAGTTGAATAGATGGTGAGGTTCATGTTGTAAATTATGCTGTTCTTCTACTCAAAACAGAGATTTCTATTGGGATGTGAAGGGAATAGGGAGTTGTTTAAATATTCTGAAATATTTTAAATTTGTAACAATCTTAAAAATACTGTGCTTTAGGGATTATAAATATCTGGGAGGGATAATGAAAATGTTGGTGGTAAATGTGTTTGAAAATTATGGATTTGAGTGCAATCTTGTGCATAGTTATTGGAGGTTATCATGTGATTAATACGATCTTGATGTGGAAATGGGATAGGGGAAAAGAAGATAAAGATACTTCCCCTTACCTGTGTCCATTTATAGAATATTTATTTATTCTTGTTGGTAGGCTATCTCTTTTTGCCTTATTCTATCCACAGAAAAGTTCTTCAGGGAACAATTAAAAACATTTTACTCCCCTTGGTGTGTTTAGCAATAAATTAATTATTTTTTTCTAATACCTGTGTCAGTTAACTATTTCAAGTTCAAAGCTGAAGCTCAGTCAAAGCATCTCAGCTTCTTTTCTTTGAGAAGAGAATGAATGAGAAGGTTTTCTCCTTGCTAATAAAATTTGAAAAGAGATTTTAGCAGTTTTCTCGTTTCAAATCCCCAAGTCATTACTGAGAATGAAGCAAGTTTATAATACTGGTATGATGAGTAAGGCAAAAATTGATAGAGGTTTCTTTGGGTCATTGAAAACAAGAGGGCATGGAGTCTGGTTTTGTGGGGTTTTGCTTGTTTGTTGTTTGGGGTTTTTTTTTCCTTGCTTTTATTTTAACTAGTATTAGTTATAAAAGGATCTGCTTAGCTCTAAAACCCATTTCTGCCACTGCTGTGAGTATCAGGATGATCTCAGTCAGGACTGGCCTGTAAAAATCTTACAGAGTGTCTCTTGCAGTCGTGTCTCCAGCTGCATATTGCAAACAGATATCAACACAGACCTCCTTCTCCTTTAGTATGTCTCATTGACATGATTTATTCCTAAGCACCCTTGCTTCAAGAAAGTGGTCTGGGGTGACCACTGATCAGTCACCACTCCTCCAAAAAGCACCAGCAGTGAATCCTGCAGGACTACCTAGCCAGGCACATTTAGTGTGCAGGGCACTGTATCACAAGAGCCAATTCGAGTTTCACTGCAAGACTGTGAGGCACTGGGACATGATCACAGCTTCTGGACAGAGATGGAGGGGCAGCCATAGAGTTCTTAATGGCATACTGCAGAACCAGTGCAATGTGAAAGATGTAATTACTTCTGTGTACCAGTAAGAAATCCTCATGAGTATCTGCTTCCTGCTACTTGAAAGGGCCTTCTGTCTCCAGTGACATATCTGTTGTTGTAACTGCCAAGGGTCACATGAAACTTCCTCTAATGAACACAAAAGCACTTCATTGCCCAGAATGAATTGTGCAGGCAGCAGAATTTTCTCACAAAAACTCACTGGGTTACAGAAGCCTGTGGCATAACTAACATCAGCCCATCGCAAGTTGTAGGAATAGCTGTAGTGTTTAAATTCACATACTACATGATGTCAAGTTTTCGAGGGAATGAAAAAGTGGTCAGCTTTCAATATTAACAATTTCTTGTATATCTCTCATTTCCTGATGAAGAATTCCATCAAACTAACACAGAACCATCATGCATTTTATTTAAATGACTGAGACTGCAAATTTGTAAGCAAAGAGAATAAAGGTTAAAGTGTCAGCAGTACTCCACTGCAAAAACTGACCACTGAAAAAAAGAGAAATAGGGTTTTTTTATGGTTAAGTCTTCTTTTGCCCCAGTTTCAGGTTTTCTGGTGATAAAGCAGTATGTATTTATAAGGCAGTAATAACCCTCTACTTAATGGTAGGATATACTTGAAGAAAAAGATAATTTATTATTAATACATTTTATAATGAGCTGTATGCCATAGGGAAATTAAGCTTAAGAAGTGAAAAATCGATAAAAGACTGTCGTATTTTCTCTATCATAGGAGAAAAATGAAATATATATGTAAAAGACACAGAAATGGGACTAGTTTAAAAATAGGGTGATTTTGTTTGAAGGCATTTGCTTCCTCCCTCTGCTGTTTATTTTATTTTAGGATGTGTTCCACAGTTTTCACCCTCACCTTCTGGAACTTGTACATCTCTCTAAAGCAAATTGTTGTAAAGCATATTTAGTGTCTCGAGTATTAATACCAAGCTACATAATTCATCGAAATTTCTACTAGCATCCAGCAAGTGATTTAAAGGAATACTACCTAAACCAAAATCTACTCATTTGAAAATTACACATTTCAAATGGCTCATTTTATTGCATTTTGATCAGGTTTTGTCATCTTGACGGGGTTATTGGTGGGATTTTTTGTTTATTTGTCTTTTGTTTTGAGAGAAGAGAAACATTTGTGGCCAACCAATTGGGAAAAATTGCAAAGCTCTCCATGTGCAGACCTTTCTCTAAAGCTCATTTGGATGTGTTGGATCCTTTGAGTATTGGTTTTGATTCAGCATGCTGGCCAGTGGGATGGACACAGGGCAGTGTCCATCTCATGCTTTACCAGAGTTGTATTCTTTGTGACTAGGGTTTTTTTCAATTTGATTATTTCTATTGAGCTGACTTGGTCTGTTTTGCTAAAAGCAACACTGACTTTTGCTATTCTAGAGCAAATATCTCTTGCAAACAGGCTCCTGATGGACCTTAAAATATACTGGCATATGATCAGCTGCTGGGCACTCATTTCTGGCACACTGGGAGCATGATTGTCCTTCATGCATGCTCCTCGTGCTTCCTGGTTCAGATTGTGCTGAGAAGAGGAGGGAGAGGCAGGCTGAGGTCCTCTGTGCTTCCCTGCTCCCACACATGGCACGCAGGCTCATGCCACATAGCACAGTGATGGCTTCTGCAGAGCCCAGAGCTGTGCTCACTTTTTTTCCAGTGGGAATTTATTGTTTGGGATTGATTATCTTGATTTTATTGATACGATCATGTAAAGGCAGGTATGGAGGTAGCAATATGTAGCATGTTCAAATTTACTTGTTCAAACCAAAGGTCCATCCAACTCTGTTTGGCATCACTCAATAATAGATAAATGGAAAAGAGTAAGAACGGGGTAAGCAGGTATGGATGCTTTTTTCAGAAAGCCGTTTTCCACTAAGTGGTAGTTTAGGTGCTTCCTGAGTCAGAGGCAATATACTTTTATTAATTTTACTCAGAAATTTTGCCTGAGAGCTGGTCAAATAAATTTTCAAGTCTCTTGATTCCTTGATTCATGTACAGCATTCAATGACAAAGAGCTTGACCCTGAGATTTTGTTTCCTTCATGCCTGTCCTCTCACAGCTTCAGCTGGTGTCAGAGTTCTCATGCACTTGCTCTCTTTATATGCTCTCTGTGGCACTTCTGAGATTAAAGAAAACTCTTATCCTCCCCAGAGACAGTAGTATTGCTCTCAATGCTGATCCTAATTTATGCAACACTTTTAGGTAAAACAATCAAAATACTGTGGGTTTTTTTCTGGCATTTCCCAATATTTTTCAACAGAATGTATTCTGAACTTTTACCTAAAATCCAGAATGTGTTATGGGAATGGAAACAATCAATGTCTGGGGATTTTTTTTTCCCTTCCCTGTATCAACTGTTTCCAGGATCTGACTAATACATTTTCTTTAAAAGAAAAAACACAAGTATCATCATATTCCACCAACTTCACCCAACCTGACCCCTACCCCACAAAAAAACCCCAAAACAAAACAAAAAAACCCCCAAAAATCAAAGAAAACTAGCTATGCATTCCAAGAAAATCTTCCTAAATTTCATTTTCCTTGCACGGGATCGAAATTTTTAGCTGCATCATTAGGAGAAAAACATTCCTTTTACTTTTATAGTTCTACATGTATGTATGAGAGTGGATGAATAATAACAATTTTTTTCAGCAGTTGCTATGGAAAACAGTTCTATGTGGTGAATCATACTTTGACTTTTGTTGAATAAAGTCGTCCTACTTATTTTATAATAATTTTAATTACAAGCATTTGTTGAAAATTAAAATGTTAAGAAGTAGGATGTATCTTTAAATGAATACACTTTAAAGAAGATACTTTTTTTGTTGTCCATTGACTGATGTGTGCCATTTTTAATGCCGCTCTATAGAAGAAAACATAGTATCCTAAAAAAGCAGGTTGGAATGGACCTCACAGATCAGCTGGTCCAAATTTTTTGCTGAAAGCATAGTCTAGAAAGGATGGCCCAGGACTCTGTCCAGGCAAATCTTAAAAGTCCTCAATTCTGGGGAATCCACCACTTTCCTAGGGTAACATTTCCAATGACAGATTGTTCTCAATGTCAAAATTGTTTACCTTCTATCCAATTGGAATCGCCCCAGGGGTAATTTGTACCCATTCACCCTCAGCTTTTCCATGTGACTGTCTGCAAAAAGGGAGTCTCCACCTTCCTTTTAGTCATCCTTTAAATAATGGAACATGGTAATGAGGTCTCCCCTAAGCATTCCTTTCTCAAGGCTGAGCATCCCCAGTTCCCTCAGCCTTTCCTCATATGGCAGGCTTCCCAGTCCTCTGATCATCCTTGGTGTAAAATCCTTTGAAGTATAAGTGGTATGTAGGAAGAGTTGGGAGGGGTGGTTTCCCTGTTCATAGGACATGTCAGAATTTAAATTCATTCTGCTGTGCAGCACAGCTGAATGACTGGAGATGAGCTAACGGGCACGTGCATTTATCTCAGAATAGCTAATCATTCAGTTAAGACCTAACTGCAATTTGTTTGCCATTTTACTATATTTAGTCATTGGACCAAAAAAAGCTGGTAATCAAAAGTCACTGGGGTACATACACCAAGGTTAAAAGGTTTTGCATCAAGTGGATTTCATATGGGGTCTCCATATACCAAGTGTTGCACTTACTGGGGTTGCAACTTAAATATTACTTCTCCAGGCTTGCCTTTCCTCGCCCTTTTTTTTTTTTTTTCTTTCCACTTCCCATTAAAAAAAGAAAAAAAAATCCATTCCTGTGAAAAATGGCAAACATATTCCAGCCAAATATTTAGATTTGGCAAATTATTATTTTGACGTCTTTTGACATCTGCTCCGTATCTCTCTGGTTTTTAAAATTTATTTTTAAAAGATAATATCGCCCTTCACTTCATGAAGTAATTGCTGATAGGCTGCTTTTAGGCCACTAAATGAAATACACAGGTAGTAGGAGAAAACTCCTAATTTCAATTAACATTTCTGAACAGGAGCTAAAATAGTTTAAATAAACAATAATAATGAGTGGAAAGTTATCACAGCAGACTAGTGTTTTGCAAGTGAATTTATGGTAAATAAACATTTAAGTCTTTATTAATTATTTTTTTCTTTCCCTATCAACTCCCTTTAGTGATTTTTGACATCAAATCTGATATGTGTAACCTTTAGAGAAAGGACAAAGAAGCCAAAATCTGACATAGCAATCTTCACTTCTATTCCTTTCCCTATAAATAGTTTTTTTTATTGAAGTTGTTTCTTGAAAACCTTGACATTTGCAGTTGGAATGAAATACAAGAATTGTTAAAGAAGGTCAGATTCATTTTGGCCTGTTAATTCTTTATTTCACTCATGTCTGGTATAACAAATTCAGTAAGTTATCCAACTGGGAAATTTAAATTGTCCTAGAACTTGTGAAAGAGGTGCTAAGATAATGAAAGATGAACATGCATGTGAATAAACCAAGAAATTCCTGGCAATATTAGATGCAGTTCAGTATCTAAACTGCAGAAGGCTTGTGACTTGATTTCATCTAAAGGATAAACTAAATCCAGGTCTTAAAAGACATTAGTCTCTGTCTTACTCCCCTACCTAAGTAACAACTGTTCTTCATCATCAGAAAAAATAAATCACCAAATGAATCATATATAATTTACATTTTTATATTTTATTTAAGCATTCTAGCCTTTTTTGCTTTTTCTTCAGCATCCTTTTCCAAGTTTTAATTATATGAAATGAAGAGAGAACAACAAAAAATGTTGCCTCCATTATTTGCTACCTGTCTGGAATCTGAAAATATTTGTCTTCACCTGAATTATCTCTGTAAAGCTGTAGGATTCTTTTCCTACCCATCCCAAACCTATCAAGTCTTTCCTTTGTGAGTCCTAAAAATTACATAAGATTTTGTTAGGAACGGCAAACAGAGGCTGGAAATCTGAACCTTATACCTTCCAATTTCATGTCCTTCATGATGTTCGTTGCATTATTCTTGTTTCAGATAGTGCTCTCCTAGCTCATTTATTTCTCTCTTGTTAACAGGAGGAAAAACTTTTTGTGATAATTAGTGATGCATGGTTTCAAGTCTTCAAATAGGATATATCTCAGTGGTCTAATAGTAATTGGATTTCTTGTCTCAGTGTATTGCCTTATTATTCTAATTTCTTGTTTCAGCAAAAGCTGAAGTAAAAAAAGCAAAACAGAATGAAGCATTATGGAAATAAATAACTGTGATGCACTGGATTTACCTTGAAAATTTATGAAGTTAAGGAGATACAATTACTTGCATCCAAGTTAATCCAATGATATATGAATTATATTAACAGAATTTGTACTAATTAATCTGTATGCAGGAAGAAGACAGAAGATTGTACAAAGTAAATTCCATTTTCCCTTTTTATGTTCTAGTTTTTTTCTTTTTTTCTGATGTATTTTTAAAGGTCATTATTTTATGTGAATTGTCTAGCCAATAATATTTTTTACATTTGTAAATGATTCAGCAGTAAGTATTATATATTACCTAATAACCTGAAAATAGCTGATCTTACAATTTACTGAATTTTATGAGTATAGTGTGGGGTCCTTGTTTTTATTTCCAAATTACATTTCTTCAACTGTAAATAAATAAAAAGGAGTACTTGAGAGTTCTATTTCTTTTTTTAACAGAAAAGGAATGGTATTTATTGATCAGGATTCTTGCAGTCTTATGGTAGTATCAATAATAATATCTTCTGTTCCTGATTATTGAATCTTTCTCAGAGCTCTCTTATGTGTCGTAATATTCTGTAAATGTGATAGAAAAGGTACAATCATTGTCTACCTTAGGGTGTTTTACACGTTTGTCATTTTGCTAGTGCATTTAGAAAAAAAAACAGAATAGCTTATTGGGCAACTCCTTTAGTTTTAGTTATGCTTCTTATTCAACATTACCTAGAAGAATTTAAAACCTTGGCTGTAGTGATAAAACCATAATACCACTGTTGGAGCAAAATCAGTTGAGTGAGACAAAGTGTGGAAAATAACAAAAAGGTGGTGAAGCAGCACAGAGGAGTGTGTGCACTTGGTTTCATTGTTTTGACGGGTGGCTTTCCCCAACACACACCTCACCTGACTCAGAGTGGGTTAGTGGAGATGAGGTATTGAATAAAGCTGTAAGCATGCTCAGTGGAGTACAATCTTAATTTCTATCATTCCAATTATTCTGGGATTTCTTCACAGCAAAAAAATGCCAAAAAATTGGATATTGAAAATTGTTTTTATGAGCCAACAGCTGACAGAAAAGTTTGCAATTTCCACAGGCACATCCAGAAACTAGCTGAAAATGCTTTTTAAAAAAAAAAAAAAAAAAATTAAATTCTGAATGCCTCTATGTTATGTATACGCCATTTGACAAGTGAAACAAAGATCTATGTTAAAATACAAGTTTGCAGTGCTTTTGTTCTAACAGAGCACCTGAAAGTTGGTAGGTTGGTGGTGTTGTTCCTTTCTGCAAATGCTTGTCTTCATTAGATAGTGTTCTTTTCTTTGTTCATTACATCACAAAGGATTAATACCAATGTTTTTTGTTTTTTTTTCTGAAATATGATTCTCCATGGGTAAAAACAGAAGAAATCATAGAATCATGGAAACATAGAATGGTTTGATTGGAAAGAGACTTTAAAGGTCACCTCCTTTCATCTCCACTGCCTCAGATAGGGACACCTTCCGCTAGACCAGGTTGCTCAAACTTGTATCAATGAAAAAACCCCAAACCCAAACCATTAAAACCTAACTACCTCAAATGTTTTATGTTTCTGTTTCACAGTAATATACTGTGTGTATATATCTTTATAGATATACACATAGACATTATCTACTGCAGATAAAATAATAGTGATTTATAAAATAGCCAAGATCTGAACGTTGTAGCTACATTCTGCTAACCATTGTCAAGCCCCTAAACTTGTCAAAATTCAAGGGATTCAGACAAAATCTCCTTTGTAGTATCTTTTCCTATGTGCCCATTGACTGCTATATCCATCCAATCTTCTGAAAAGAATTTTCAAGTCTGGAAAAAAAACTGGATTAAATTAATTTAATTTCTTGGTGTGTTTTTCCCTCTCACTTTGCCAGAAAGCAGTTGAGGTACAATATAAGAAAATACGGAAGTTGGAAGTATTTTTAGTGCAAGCAGCCATTTACATTGTCAAGAGCCTGGGCTGCCAGAACAAAATGACATTTTCAGCAGTAAAAAGGCCATTATAGTATGTATGTCTTGAGTGCATAAAGGACAACGTGCTTTTCCGTACATGCTCACTCAGACCAGCCAATAAAAAAAAATTTTCTTAATTACAAAATACTCATTTGTAATTAACACTTAACAAGCCTATTTTTTGAAGAGACAAAAAGCCATGAAACTTTAGAAAACAGGAATAACCTGATTTTGAGGACCTGGCCCATGATGGTACTTATATGTATTTGTATTTGTAGAACATATAAAAATATTTATAGGGGCTGCCAGAACATATGCAAATATTATTTTTAACACTAGTAAACCCCCTCTCAATACTAGTTTGGGGGCTTTTTAACTAATTATGTGTTTTCTGGGATTTTTTACCCTTATCCATGTTTAGTATCACTCTTTCCTACCATTTCATCCCTTCCTTTCTCTGTATCTGAAATATTCTTTTCAGATACAACTGCACTGTTTTATATACAGTGTTGTATTCTCATGAGCAAAATCTGGCTTTATTCCAAAGCTTAAAAAGTGTTTTCTGGGGCTTCTCACACTATCTGCGAGACTGTATGACCTATCTGAGATTGGCCTCTCTGATTTTTCTCTTCTTTCTGCTTTTTTCACATATTATTGAATATAGATGAGTAGCTGCAAGTTTGAATTACCAAATTTTTCTTCATTCAGTACTATATACATTTAAATGAAGCGTTTGACTGCATAATATTTCAATTACATGACCGAAAACAGGGCCACAAATGTTTTTAACAAGCTTTTAATAGTGTTCCTAAAAATGCTCAATCATTTCTGTTTAATAACTTGTTCTGAGGTTTTTCCAAAGTTTTGTTAACTAAAATTAATCCCATTAAATACATAAATCACCACCTCTCAATTTTTGCTCCAGTGTTGAAGCAGACATTTCACATCTATTCCTTGTAATCTCATAATGTATATGCAGCAAAGCAAAATTCTGAGGCAGTGAATTCCATAGATCAGTGCATACAAAGGCATGCATGCTTACATACATAAATTACATACATAAATTTGGCTCATGACATGGTTTGTGTTTTTCCACCATCATGATGTGCAAGTCTGCTGTTCCTTGCACGTGGTCTTCTTCTCTCTGTTTCCTGAGCAGAGGCACTGGGCGAGGGGGCGTACGAAGTTGGGTGGATGCAGTCAAAGAGGAGGCTGGAGAGAGCACAGAACAACCATTTCTATTCTCTTGAATTTATTGTTGCCACTTCCCTGGCCAGATAAGAGTGATTTATTCCCAACCCTTTTATCAATGGGGCTTTTATTTTAGTGTTTCCAAGTTTAATCTGATATCAGAAACCATATCTCTACTTATCAGGGACAAAAACATCAGTTGATGTGAAAATGTAAGCACCATGCTGGCAGTGCTGAATTTATAATGTTGCTTACAGTGTTCTTCTGAATGATGTTACAAAACCCCACATAAACGGTGTATAAAAGATGCACTTACTTTGGAAGACAAACAGTGATTTACTGCTGCGTGCAATGGTGCCTTCACTCCTTGTGGGGAACAGCTGGGTGTTGTGGGTTTTTGAAATGCCAGAATGCTTTTGAAGTGTTTCAGACTTTAATGTTAAGAACAATTAATAGTAATATCAAGTCACAAAACTGAAGGTGGGGAATCTTAGAAATACCGAAAAAATTGCACACGGGAATTTCTGACATTACCTAGGCATTGAGACTTCTGTTTAAATTCAATGTGTGTCGCTTTCTCAATACACATTGCAGTTAATAAGCATTTCTGGACAGATGGGTGCAATAAATAATGGTTGTAATTTCAGAGAACCCGTTATACTTACCAGAGGTGTTCTCATGCAAATGTTATTTACAGAGTATAATTACCCTCCTGCCTTTTCAGGTTCCTGCTGCATACAAGTAACTGAAACAAATAGCTTTGTTATAATTGTCTTCCTGCATTTTCTTCCCTCTCATTCACTTTAAAAAGTTACCACAATCTTCACCTTTTTGTCTTTCCTATGTAATTTGCAAAATTTAATATTTTGATTTTACTCAAATCTGAAGATCATTTTCTTTGCTCATAATTTTCAAGAATTTAAGAATACAATGACTGAGAAACTTGTGCAGAGTTTCACCCTCTTATTATTGCAGGTAGCACAGCTATCCATTTTAATTTTTTTCCATGCCAGAAATTGATATTTTTTCTTATTTTCTACTACTCTTCTGAGTAAGATGGTCTAAAATATCACTAGTCTGATATTTAAAAGGTTGGGGGCTTTTTTCTCTACAATTCATTTGTTCTTCCCTAACTTACATTCATATATTCTTCAGTCAGTTCTGCTGAATTCTGTAATTTTATCTTGAAGGAATGTTTAAAACTTCAAATACTTTTGAAGAGTCAAATTTTTCATAAAATCAAATCCTTGTTTACTAGAAGACTAAATAAGCTCTCAACTGATTTTAATTTAAAAATAAAACCTCAAATTAATTTTTTATTTTGTATTCAATACAAATGTTTTGGCTTCTCACCTTTAGGGCCCAATTCATGACAGAGTTATAGCTCCCAAAAAAGAACATATCTGTTGTCTCTACAATTATATGTAATTTAAATATTTTGCTTGAATGTGAATGCCCTTTGTGAAGTCTTTTGGGTTCAAAGTTATTAAGTTATTGCTGCTATTTTGATTGAGTTTGCTGGGCATCTTCAGATTTGCCTTCTGCATTCCGGTTTCTAGGGGAGATTTAAAGACTCAAAAAATCCACATCTGTAGGAGGGGAAGAAAGGAGAATAAGAAATAGGTTGGTGAGCTTAAACAAGAAGATGGAAAATCTGTAAAAGAATGGAAGGATGAAAGAGAAGGAGTTATGAAGATGGCAAGAATTAAAAAGTCATACCCACTCCCCATCACATAAAATCCAGTGAAAACTGAGTAAAGAGTTTTATTATGTCATTTATCTTGTACCATTTGTCAGTGATAAACAAATACTTGTTACAAAGATGCTATTCCTGCATGTCAACTCTTCATCACTGCAGAGGGGGAAAATCCTGATAGTGATGTGCATAACAGCTGTGTCTAAGACACAGATTTGGCTGCCACTGATGGATCTAATTTTTGTTGTCCTAGTGCCCCTTGCTGCTTTTTTACCTGACCCTAAGTACCATCATGGCAAATTTCAGGGAGAGCTAAGCTTTCTGATAACTCCTGTTCCATCAAGAGAATGAAGGAGATGTGGACAAGGTATTACTGGAACTCTGGAGGATGGAGAACTCATTTTGTTTTTGCTGTGAAGGTGGTTCTTAGACTGATCTCAGCTGCAAGGCAATTGATTCATACTGGATTTTGGAGGCAAGGATTTAAGTAATTTACAGAGATGCAAAATTTGACCTGATTAATAGTGTTTAACCATTTTATATTTTAGAAGGGGCTCAGGAGTGCTTCTAGTTGTGGCTTCTGTATAGTAATATATGTGACTGGTTGCACCCCTTGAACTCTTAACTTCTCATAATTTCAGGCATGATACCTGTGTATTTTCTGTCAAATTACTTTAGACGGTGAACACTTAATGTCCATTTTGGAATTTGACCAAATTGTATAGCATATAAAGTAAATGTTTATTAGCTTTATAGCATATAAAGTAAATGTTAATATGAGAAGAATATTTTTTAACTTCTATTTTCTCCTGGTTGCTATTTTTCATGTGAGTTGGGATAGCACAACTGTAGACCTGTTTTGTTTTTAAAACATGCTTTGACCAGAATGAATAGCTAAAAATTTTTGTTCCCTTTCTTTTAATAATAGTAAATTTATAACACCTGGGTAACTTTCACTCTCTAGTAAATTGACTCCCTCTATTTAAAATTATATATTTTTTAAAGTTTCATTAAATGGCTTGTATGTCATAGAAATACATTGCTTTTCATAGAAAGAATAATTCTTTAGCACTCAATCAATGGGAAGGATTTTACAAATGATGCAATCTCTTGGGGAATTTTTTGTTTGGATTTTGAGGAAGTGGGACTGAGAGGTGCTCTAAATGAATACATAAGTTATCACTTCCAGTCTTCATTTGGTAGATTTTCTTATGGTATTTGCTAGAAGGAATTCAAGACCAAGTGAGGAAGAGAGCAGTTATGAAAGCTGAAGGTGTATGGAAAGAAGAAAAGATTTTGTGAATGCCCCTTTGCATTGAACTGTAAACCAAGCTTAGCACAGTGAGAAACATCACCAATAGTCAAATTCTTCAAATACAGCAAGTTCTCCCAATTGCTAATAACACAAAAAACCCAAAAAACCCCCCAACCAAACAAACCCAAAAACAAACAAACAAACAAAAAAACCCAAAAAAGCAAAAAAAAATGAAACAAAACAAGCAAGCAAACAAAATTATCTGACAGGCTGCTGAAGTTCTACTTCAGAAATCCCATATAAGAGGTATTATGAGGCTTGAAAAGTTGCATTCACATGCTTCAAGTGACTTAACATGTGGTAGTTTAACAGTGGGCTGAGTTTGTCTCATGTAAGGACATCATGTCCAGAAGGTTTAGTGTTCTTGCACAGAGAGTCTCCTTGAAGTGTGGCAGCATCATCTCTCTATGTCAATAACAGCTGATATCCTCTTGTCTCAGTTCAGGAACAGCTTATTTGTCACTCTTCCTGCTGCCAGCTAAGAAGGACATTTTCTCCAAGAAGAGAAAGATCTTATAGCTTTCCTCTTTTTCTTTTTTTCTTTCTTTTTTTTTTTTTTAAGTAAAACTCTAATATATTCAAAGAATTTCCTAGTAGTATGAGAAAATTTTGGTAAGATTTGGAAAGCTTATTTTTATGTAGAACTTAGTGAAAAATTTTTAACTGGGTAGAATTTGGAAGCTTTCTGTTCCCCAGAGCCAAAGATAGTAGTTTACAAGAGAATAATTTAACTATATTTTACACTGCATTTTAAAAAGTGCTGAAATCAAGAGGATGTGCTGGAACTGTGGCTTGTTGTGCAAGGTATTGATTAAGATGAAATACTGTTGGTAAAAACCCTAGTTCATTTATCGACCTAAATTTGATGTCAAATATGATGATTAAACCCCTAAAATTTAGAGGCAATTCTGTCATAATTGTCTGGTGTTCATCTCCTTGATTTTTCAAATAATTAGGTGTTAACTGCAATGATACATAGTGAGTACATCCATGCAGGATTTGTAATTTGAACCTTGAGCAACTTATATCCTACTGTAACTCCTTGCATATGTGTAAGTACAGAAGAGGTTCCTTTTGCATCAGCAGGGGGTGGTGGTGGTGGTGAGATTTAGCATTTAAGATGTTAGCTAAAGTTCTCAGCTGTACTTCAGTGTCGATATTACTCTTCCCCTAAGTGTTGGATTTAGTTTCTTTTCACTCTACAGAAACAAGTTCCTAGTTCTGTTTGGATGTGTGTGCGATTGATTGGCTACAATCAGATCACTCAAAGAAGATAAGTAAGTGTTTGTCTGTATTTATCTACAAAATTTTTATTTTTTTGTTTTTAATCACCTTTAAAATGGAAGACATTTGACTTACGATTTTTTAACTACAATATTCCAGACTGAGATGTTGATGTTATCAAATTGAGTGTTTTTCTTTTTTGTGCTGGCATAATTTTTTTTTCTCCAGGTTACTTTACGTCTTTTGAGATGAAAATGGTAAAACAGAAACAGTGCTGTTGATTTCTAACACCCCTAAGACTCTCAGAGGTTTCTTTAAATTGAAGACCCAACAACTCATCTTGAAAAGTGCTAAAAGCCCTACAAATATTGCAGCGGAACTCTTCAATTTGCAGGCCCTGACTCCTTCAGCTACAAAAAGCATATCCTCTTCCTTGTAGTACCCAGTGCTGCTTCCCTTGAACTGCTTTGTTCAGGGATTAATTTTTCTCTCTGGTGATCGCATAATGCTGGATTAAATCCAGCTCTGAGTCCTTGCCACGGTCAGAATATTCCACAGTGTTCTTGGGATAACATCAGAAATCTGAACACTTGAACAGATTTTTTCCCTGGCCAATTGAATATCAATCTGCTGCAGAAATTTGAGGGAGGCTGTGGACAGTTTGGCCGAGGATCTCCCTGACTGCCAGCGGTGGCAGAGGTCAAGAATGGAGATTGCTGTCATCCTTAAAAATGTCTGTCCTGTGTTCCTCTGAGGAACCTCCACAAATGGATTGGGAGGAGACACTGCTGGCTTCAGAACCTCGTGATGTGACAGGTCCCATTTTCTATGCTGCTGCACATCACCTGGCTCTTTGTGCATGTTCCCTGCCTTATAAAAGGGTTTATAAGGTCTCTCATGTGTGAGATGTAAGAGGGAAAGCACACTCTGCACACATATAGAGGTGCTGAACTCTGCCATTCCCAGGTGTTTACAGATGCTATCCATTGCTTAATGATGGGCAGGTTGGCAGGAGCAGTGTTGCAGGTCAGGGAGGCCCACATACATCTTGGGGCTCATTTGTGAGAATATGGATAGCCTGTCTTTGGGCAGTTTTGCTTCAGAAAGTTTATCATGTGTATAATCATACATACTATGCTGACTGATATGAAGTGAAATTCTGTTATGTTTGCCTTACTTGTTGAGAAATTTTGAGATTCTTTGAGGTGGAAATGCATTCAAAAATTTTTTACGTGAAATATTTAATAGTGGGATATGAAGCCAGATTAAATTATACTCATTTGAAGGACATCTTTTCTTCTTTGAAAAAATCTTCCATCAGACTAGGGTAATAAAGTATTTAACCCAGCTGATTCTTTTGTTGTACATATTAGGAGCTATCGTGCTTTATTCACTTGGTAAATATACTTTCTATTTCAGAAGTTCTGAGTACATTTAGGTGAGCAGGTTCTTGTTTTGCATCTTAATTTGATTGTCTTATACTGTCCTTCCTTATTATTTCACAAAGTTAAGAGTGTGTATAGCAGGCTATATCTTTTTTTTCCACTTGTCATGTTTGCAGAGCTGGACGTCATGCTGGAAATATTTTTCAGGTCCAAATTAATTACAGTTCCATTAAGGTGATTTTCTTTTGGTGTCAATGGAAGAAGATTAAGTTTCCTGAACTAGATTTTTCTTTTTCTAAAACACTGTCAAAATACTCCAATCTTATATAGCTATCAAAATAAGACATCAGCTTTTTTGGAATATGCTAATTATGTCAGTTGCTAAGCATTTTGGAAAATCTTTTTTCAGTACCTGAGTGGAAGCTGGGCAATTAAAAATCATGCTCAAAGAATTTCTTAATTTTTTTTTTTTTTTTTGGACTATCACGTGAAGGAGATAGGTCAGTATTCATTTATTCACTTATTGGAGAACTATAACAGGACCGAGTGAATATGCACAAATCTTGTCTGTAATTATTAGTCTATGTGGCAAGTTACAACAGCTTACAAAATGTGAGTACTTAGTGTAAAAATACTTAGAGAAAAAAGAAGAGGCATTAAAATGTACAAAAGGCACCTAAATACTTAATTTTGCATGAAGTTTGGAGTTTCTTTCCTTTCAAGCTCATTCTTTAGATTTTCTTAGTAGAAGAACAAAGAATTAAAAAACAAAAAAATAATTAGGAAATAAACCAGACAGTTGTCATTGTGCACAATGTGTTGGACCTATAATAATTGCTGATGCAGTTAGGTATCACTCAACAGCTGTGATATGCAGACTGGACAAAATGCCAGCCCTGGATTCAAGCTGTTACAGACCAACATAATGTGTTCTTATTACTTCAGCACATAATATACTTTAAGGAAAAAGTAAGCAAGCAATGTGCTGAGGGGACATAATCAACACTTCTGCAACTGATATTAGTCAACTTAGCTCATATTCCAGTACTTGGGAGGGGTTTACAAGTTAAAAAACAGCCCAGTTCTTACATGTTAGAGTGAATTATCATAGCGCACAGAATTACCTCAGTATTCAAATGCAGTGCTACAACCTTAGGCATTTAATTGTGTGTCTAAACAAGTAGATGCATTGTATATTTTTTATATGTTTTAAAAGCTATTTTTAGCAGTGAGACTAGTGTGCTAGTGAGACCTACAGAAAACTGAGATTTCTAGATAGATGTTGAGGTGTCATTTATTTCTCTGCTTTCCAGTTACTGTGTGGATGTTTCTTTCATGCATTTCTTCTTTTTGAAACTAATTATAGTTTCTTAAAATCTGTTATCAGCTCTTTTAAATGCCTGCTTCCCTCATCTGCTAATTGTCTTTTATTTTAGTTTCTTCTGATATTAGTCTTCCCCTGGCGCACACACACACAGATGCACACACACACAGACACACACTTTCTGTTATTCTGTTGTCTCCAATTCTTTTCTCTCCTCCAAATGTAAGTCCTCACTCTGTTCATATGGGAGTTCAGCATGTGTAGCTGGGAATATGATTTTCTCCTCCAGGTTAGGTATCTTGTCATCAACACTTTTGACTTTCATGTAAAATTGATACGTAGCTCTTTATCTTCTCATCGCATGTTCCTGCTTTTCTGTTTTATAGCAGCTTTTACATCTTTTCTCTAAAGAATTTTCTCTTGTATTTCATGATTGCCATTATATATTATTCACTGAATTTTGGGGGTGGTATTATAATTATTTTATCAGATTCACAGTTAGATTACTGCTTTACCTTAGAAAGCTAATCATTCATTGCATATACTCAAATACACAAAAAAGTATGTTTATATTGTCAGGAAGTCAAAATATTACAAGTAAGTGTTTTTATGTTGACGTTAAATCAAATCAATGACATAATTTTTCCAAATAAATGATGGACAAAGAGCCACAACTGAATAATTTTGCAGAAAGATTGTATAGTTAGACATGTTACTTGTATTGTAGTAGTACCTCAAAGGCCCAGTTCAGAAATACACTGAATATAAAAGCAAGCAAAGTGGGCTATCATGTTCTAGCCTTCATACAACTGGGGAATGACATCCTTCCTTGAGGCAACATCTCTCTTAAAAACATCAGTATAGGAAATATAATGGAGGCTAGTTGAATATGATGTTATTTTAGTATTGATTGTATGAACCTGTTAGAGCAATTTTTTTTTCTTTTCTGAGTTTTTGGTTTTCCTTTGGTCCCCATAACCATATCCCATAAGACCTGCATTTAACTACAGCGCTTACATCCTAGACGTTCATGCTAACTTCTTTTTATCCCCAAGACATCTTGTATGTGATTGTCTTCATGTAAAAATGGCTTGAAACAATAAACATGGTATCATCAAACCATAATGGTTTATGAAGAAAACTAAGAAGAGCAAAAAATGCTCATTTATAAATGAAATTAACTCATTTAATTATATGGCTGCATTTTTACAGCTGGTATTTGCTTGACACATTGCCTGTCCACAGTACAGTGAGTGATTAACTGTGGTGACTAGACCATAATTATTATTTATATTGCAATTTTTGAGCTGTTGTGTGCATACATGATAACTTTGGTTGTGGTATGAGGGCTGTTGAGCCAGAGGAGGTTAATTATTTTTCAAAAAAATCATGAAATGTCTACAGTTCACTGTAAGCTCCAATATGTGCATTTGTAGTGAGTGAATGAGTAAACAAGCCTAACTAGCCCAAACATTAAATCCCCAGTCTAGAATCTATTAACCCTTATTTTCAATGTAAGAATAACAACTAAAAAATTAAAATACTCTGGAGAAACACAATTGTGTGGTCTCATAAAGGCTGTTTACATGCCCATATGTGCCTAAAAAGCTTTGCTCTCTTTCTTTTAGTAAATGTTACTACTACTACTGATCTTATTGTAGATTTGTATTTTTTATTTCCTGAACAGTATTCTTATAGGATTCTTATTGGATTTCTTAAAGTCCTGAAAACCAAACCCCATATTCTCATCTAGTATGTATTTTTTTTTCCTTTTTTTACCTTCCTTTCTTATACCTCCAACATCTAAGATGCTGCTGTTGTGTGGTGATTGCAATACTGCTCTCTATGCTCATCTTTCAGAGACAGCTGAACCTTACCCAAAAAATGTTATTCCCTGTTTTTCAGACTTGGTCTTAATTTTATTTTCATATGTTGCTTCTTACCTTGGCCCACAAAATAACTTTCTTTACTACAAGCAATATAACTCCACCAATTTGAAATGAGGAAGCACAAAGAAAATTGAATAGTGGGAGGTATAAATAACTCAGTTGCATGCTACACTAGCCCAAAGGCTCCCTTAACATTTGGGCTTCCGAGCTGAAGGCCTTGGCTATCAAAAAGACAACAGGGTGCTCAGGTAGGAGGTGCATCTCTTCTTGTGCATGCCTCAAAGATACCTGAGGGGAGAAAAATCTTATTCAAACTATTGTCGACATTACTGGCTCACGTGTCAACAACAGGTTGCCTGTCTCTTGCAGAAGTGTGGAAATTACGTTGTTATAAGTCTGAGCTCTGCCAGAGATAGAACAATGTTGCCACAGAAATATCCAGTATCACTGACATCCTGGCAGAGTTGTCAGTTAGTAGTAGCTGTCTCATTTCCTCATTCTGCTTCTAAATGTTCCAGGGTTCATTGGTTAGTTTTTTGGTAGGTTTTTCCCTTTTGTTTTCTATTTTAAAAAATCTTTTCCCCTCCTTTCCCAAATAGGCTATCAAAGAAAACAGAAGTTCCAGTATTTGAATGCTATTTTCAGATGCATGTCTTCTGGTCGTGCTTATGCTAAAATTCAGGATTCAGCTACAGCTGAGCACAATGTCTTTTTAGATTTTGTAAAACATTTTCATTTTTTCTTTTTTTCTTTTTTATTTTTTTTGGTCATGAAATGATCTGACAGCAGCCTTTTTTTTTTTTTGTCCTTTTATGATCCTTGGGTCTTTCCCTTTGTATTTCTCCCCCCTCCAAGTATTCTGGCAGCTGATATGTTCTTTATAGTCAGTATAACTGCCCTTCATCTCCACTGCCCAAAAGGTGTTTTTTTTGTAACTGTTATTATTTAATCATTCTCTTTTTAAAATAGGCATTTACTTCATACTCTTTTTTCCAAGCACATTCACCACTTGCTAAACAGAATGTGTCCCACCTAGAAAAGACTGTCCTTCCTGCAGAAATAGATTCCTTGCTTTTTGTGTCTGTACTTCCTGCTTCTGATCCAGCATTGTGGCTGGCTGCTATGCAGACCAGAGGGACCCGTTCTTCAAATAATTATATTTACACATAAATTAAAAAAAAAACTACCAAAAACCCAATTGCTTTTCAGATTGATAGGGAAATTTAAAAAATGTGATAGCTTTTTTCTGAGAAAAAAAAATTCTTTCCAGAGATTTCTAGATGAATTTTCAAAACTTGTTAGGTTATGATATTTAGCACCAAAAAATAGAAATTCAGAATATGATTGAGTACAGTGTTTCAGCAGGTATTTCCCATGTTACGTCTTTTTGTATGAGGAAATCACTGCAACCCATGAAACTTCTGCATCTTCAGTAAAGCTGCTCAAGATCAAGTATTTTTTCTAAAGGAGAAGAAGATAAGAAGTTTTGTATTTCATGTCAGTTAAAATATGTTTGATTAAAACCAAAGTTTTGATGAGTTTTGCTAAAGTACAAATTTTACGCTGTAGGAATTGCTTATATGTTTTTTTGGCTACCTTTTCATTTCAAAGGGTTTTTCAGATACCACAAGTGAACAACATTTCTTAATGTGCTTTCTGTGTTTTCATGGCCATTAACATATTTCTGGTGAGAAAATAATATGTGTTATTTGGAATGAAGATGACTAAGTGCAGAGTTTACAGGCCTAAGAGCATTATGCTCATGTTACCAGCTCTGTGCTGTGAGATTTGGGCATCCTTGGGTAGTCCGTACTATGTACTCTGTGAAGGCTTTACTCCAATTAATCTGGAAAGACAGCATGTATCTGACAGCAAACTGCATATAAAGATGATGCAGTCTGACTGCTGGGTCTACAAGGATATTGCTGCTGAATAAAAAGTGTTTGAAGGAGCAAAGCTTTAACTCCCATGGGAAATCGAAGCCTGCTATCTTCTGTCTTCAGTGGCTGATGTGTATAGGCAGGACTTGACTGGAACTCCAGGAGCCTGTAGGGTCAAAACAGCATCCACAGACAAAAAGTCAGAAGTGCAACCCCATGCTTTGCATTTTGTTCTAATTCGTTATTGGAATTTCTGGCTTTGTTCTCTGGAAAAAAATTCTGTAGGTACAAGGGCAGAGGTGTTGTGTCCTCTGGATCTGTGTAGCAATCTATACCATCATAGAATCATAGAGTAATAGAGTAATTTGGGTTGGAAGGGATCTTAAAGATTCTTTAGCTCTAACCCCCTGCCACAGTTCGAAACACCTTCTGCTAGATCAGGTTGCTCAAAGCCTCATCCAGCTTGGCCTTGAACACTGCCTGGAATGAGGAATATACAAATTTTCTGAGCAACTCATTCCAGCACCTCATCACTCACAGTAAAAAATTTCTTCCTAACATGAAATTTAAACCTGTCATTTTTCAGTTTAAAGCCATTTTCTTTGTTTGCCTGCCCTTGTAAAAAGATCCTTTGAGCATGGCTGATGGTTCTGGTTCAGGTAAAGACATGAATAGCATATTTAGTAAGCCAGAAATTTCTGGGTATTACAGCATCTTTATAATTTTCCTACTACTTGGAGCATCTATAGGACCCAGTTTGACTTGTATTCCCTAACCCAGTGGATCATCTGGTAGTGGTGCATTCTTTTTTTCTCTTGTCACCTGAAGCTTTCCAGTTTTCTTGACTGTCATGAGCAAGTATCTTCTCTTTGCTACATGAGAGTAGAAGTTTTTGTAGCTACAATAAGGCAAATATGTAATTTATTTTGTTTTGTAGTTTAATTCCTCTGTTCTCCAGGAATGACAGTATGTTTCTGTTTTCTCACAGTCTCTCTGATACTGAGTTGATTTTTTTTTTAGAATGGGTTATTTAATCTTCAACCAGCCTTAAGGTTTACTTATGTTTAATTTGCTATTGGGAAAAAACAGCTTATTTTTTCTTCTCTTGGATTTTGCTTTTTCCGTCATACTGCTGTTCCCTCTTGCTCTGTCTAACCTCCATGACTTAATTATACTTTTCTAAAGGAGATCTCAAAAGGAGTTGAAGAATTTTTGATTTTATGTGTTCAAACCTTTCCATCTTGTGTAGGTAAAATTTTTATAAAGATCATTTAAGAAAAAGATCACACTCTAAAGTTTACAAGCTTCCCATTACTGTAACATTTCAAAATACACAGCTTAACTATATTCCAGTTTCTGAGGGTTAGGGAATGAACTGTATCTCCTATGGGAAGTGATATAGAAGAACAGCTTCTGATTTTCTTGAAACCAGGTAATTTATGATCCAGAACTAGCAGTTAGAAGATGCATTTATTCAACGTGTCCTGACATTCTAAAGCTTGTCTTGTTGTAATATTTGACCAGTGATTACACAAGTATCTAATTTGCCATCTCCTCCTCTACTGGCTTTGTTGCCTACTTAAATGTGAATCAAAGCAGTGCCATAACCTGCTGCAGAAACATATGTATTTCAAGAAATACTCTTTCAAACTTCTTGAACTTACCTACAATTCTGTTAATAATTACATCGTATTTGTCTTATAATTGCAACATCAGTTTCTCTTTATATTTTTAAGCATCAATGCAGTTTTACATCTGTTGAGATCTTATTTTTGTGGTTTTGTTATCAAGTGATCTCTGATTGGGTAAGATCCTCCTTCCAGTAAGATCATCAAAAATCTCTATTTAATGATCAAGAAGTTTCTGTGCCTGCTGTATTCAAGACAACCTTGACAATAAGCAGGGATATTCCTTATTTCAAAATATGGATATTCCAAAATGTTCAACATAAAATGTTTCTTTGAGCCATATAATTTCCTTCTACACAGACAGCCATTGGAGTCAGAATTCATTATTTTTCTGAACTAACTACTTCCAGATGAACTGTGTGTGCTTTTCTCCTTCAATTTTCAACATTACACATGAACTGCTGTACCTCTTGGTTACTTAAGAGCCATCAGATGTACTTGCATCATGTACACTCATTTGAAGAGGTCTGTTTCATTCCATGAGAAAAGAAGCTTTTAGTAGTGCTAGAAATAAGCAGTGCTATGAAGATAATTGGTACAGAAAAATCTTTGGTATGTACCTGTTCATAAGTAGCCCATTGGAAGCATTTTAATCTGCAAGACCAAGGACTGAGGTAGAATATTTGTTGTATGTAAAGCTGACATTTGATCCTTCATACAGTTCTTGCCACTGTTGTTATCAAGACTTTGTGCTTAAGACATAATTTGACTGAAGAATTCTTCAGGCTGGCAATTTAGACCATCCTATCTCCCAGTTTCATTTCTTACCACTTCTGCTTGTTGTATGGAATCTTGTTTTGTAGGATGGGAGGAGACAAAAATTACAAAGGTCTAAATTACGTACTAGTAATTGTCTTTGTCATAGTCTTGTTTTCTGCCATCCTATCTTCCTCCCTCTTTCCCCTTTCTACATTATGCTGACTTCCTCCATAATAGTATATTTCTATATTCTACAAAATTTTTCGTATTTTTTTAATGGACTGCCAAGGGGAGAAAGGGTGGAAATTTTCTGTATGTAATACCCCTGTGATTGACAGTCTTTTTGCCTCCTGCTTCCTAGTAGGTAGATAACACTTGCTGTATGGGATCTTGTTTTGTAGGGTGGAAGAAGAGGGAGGACTACAACAAACACAAATAGTGGTATGTAATTTTCCCTTTCTCCTTTGTCTCTCCCTACCTCCCAGTCTTAACACTGAATTTTCTCAATCACATGGTGATGCCTTGTACTGCCATTTGCTTCTTTTTATAAAAGCACATCTTCCTAGTTTATGTTAGTTAAATGCCTGCAGCATTTTAAGAAATAATGCCAATTAAACATTATGTACAACACAAAGGTAGAGAATCAGACTGTGCTTACTTCTTGGACACAAATTGACTGAACTTAAACTGATCAGGTTCTACAGCACATTGCAATATGAGAAGTCTTCTAGTCATCAAGTATCTTTAAAAAGATTTAGCAGGCTACTGTATATGGGGATTTCATAGAAAACAGTTGTGATGGGAAAGAGTAATCATCCTACTTAAACTAAAATCAGCTACATGCAGAGACTGTGCTATCTTTTTGAAAAGTTAATGCTGTACAGCTGATAGAGAACTGCCTGATTTTCTGGTTCATGTTTCATCAAAATGTTGTAAATTTTAATTCTAGTTGCAGAATCTTAGTTTGAATGACATGGGGACATAGTACGCAGCTAGGCATAATACAGATTATCTAGAGGTAAAGGGATCGTTTTTGTAAATAAAGGGGAAGATTGCTATTAGACAGAGAAATTGCATTATTTCTAAGGGTAAAACAACACTTAAAAAAGTACTGTGTTGTGCAGTGTTTGAACATTTCACTGAAACTTACAGAAGTTAATCAAAAGTCATTGTCATTTGGTGTGGGTTTTGGTTTTTTATGACAGATTTTTTTCTGTCATAAAATTCTCATTTCTTCCCTCCCATTAAAAAGGTACGAATTACTTATCAGAGAGATACATAAAACATCAAAGCTGAAGCAAAAAAAATTATGGGGAAAATGCTTTATTGAATTTTCAAAAGGAATAGAGAAAAGCAAATGATGTGTCAAAAACTTGTTTCAAGGAAGATACGATCTTCACTAGATCAATTTTTCTTTGCGTTGTTCTGGATTGTTGGTTCACTACTGACTGAGAAGGAACATGTCTTCTCAGTGAATCATTCCTAGTTTCTATGACACCCCTAAGATCTGCACAGTACAGCTACAGCAAAAACAAGTCATATTTTCAAGATCTGAATAGCTGTGATAATTAGGAAACAAGAGCTGCATTTGTATTTGCCATGATGATGGGAAAGCTTTTCCATTTCAGTTGAAAACAAGAACAAAACACAGTAAATTCTCAACAGCATAGCGAATCTGTACTTCTCTTGGTAATGGCACATAAGGGATCAGATTCTGTACATTTACTGATCTGCAGAGACTGTGTGTCAAAAAACTGAATGAAAAAGGTAGAATAAATTTTATCTGTCTTATGCTCAGTAAAATATATTTTTTTTTCTGTGAGAAAAACATGTTATAGTGGATTACTTTAATCCTCAACATGTTGTTATTGTTTATGGACTGACACAATGCCTGTGATTAAGACAATTATTTTCTTTCTACTGTGAAACTAGAAACAAAGAGATTTTGTATGATCTCTCTGTGCTTGGTTCATTTAAGAGGAATGTAGTGAGTTGACCCTGGCTGGATGCTGGGCACCCTCTATCACTCCCATCCACAATTGGACAGGAGAAAGAAAATACAAGAGGTTCATGGGTTGAGTTTAGGACCTGGAGACATCACTCACCAAATACTATCACAAGCAAAGCAGACTTGGGGATATTAATTGAATTTATTACTATCCAAATTCAGAACAGGATAACGAGAAGTAAAAGAAATCTTAAAAATCATCTTCCTCCTATGCCTCCCTTCTTCCTATCTCTACCTCTTACCCCTGCAACAGTGCAGGGAGATGGGGAATGGGAGTTATGGTCAGTGCATCACGTGTTTTTCCTGCCACTGTCCAGAGAGAGGAATCTTTCCCCTGATCCAGCATGGGGTTCCTCCCACAAAAAGCAGTTCTCCACACATTTCTTCCACCATGAGTCTATCCCACAGCTAACAGTTCTCCATGAACTGCTTGAATGTGCATCCTTTTTCCATAGGATGCAGTCCTTCAGGATCAGGCTGTCCCAGTGTGGGTCCTCCACGGGGTCACAAGTCCTAGCAGGAAACCTGCTCCAGCATGGGCTCCTCTCTCCAGGGGTCTGCAGGTCCCAGACAGGAGCCTGCTCCAGCACAGGCTTCTCATGGGTTCACAGCCTCATCTCAGGCACCCACCTGCAACAGTGTGGGCTCCTCCAAGGGCTGCAGATGGATTTCTGCACTCCCATTGGCATCCATGGGCTGCAGGATCACAGCTGCCTCACCATGGTGTTCACCATGGACTGCATGGGAATCTCAGCTCCAGCAGCTCCTACCCTTCCTTCTTCCCTGACCTTGGTGTTTGCAGGGCTGTACCTCTCATTCTCTCTTCTCAGAAAGCAATTACATCTGCACAATACTTTTTTCCCTTCTTAAATGTCTTATCACAGAGGCATTAATATCATTCCTGATGGCCTCAGCCTTGGCCATCAGCAAGTCCATCCTGAAGCTGGCTGGCATTTGCTCTGCTGGACATGGGGAAAGCTACTGGCAGCTCCTTACAGAAGCCACCCCTGTGTTTCTCTGCTACTAAAACCTGGCCACACAAACCCAATACAAGGAAATTCAGACTTTCAGTGAATAGATTCTTCCCAGACTTGGGTAAAACCTAAACTGACATTGTCAGCATGAAGCAAAACTACTCCGTCATGATGGAAAATGAGTCCCCAAAGTGTATTTCATTTTAATAATAACTGTATATTGTGGAAAAATATGAAATAAGATGATAAAGAACTAATTAAGATCTAGAGGTTTTGTACCATTGGCATTTAGAAAAAAAAGTTAATTGGTTTTATTCTGATGTTCATAACATTATCATTAATTTTCATGATAACTTTATTGCATAGACATGACATACTGAATAGAGCTGTCTGATAGAAAATGCATGGGCTACTAAGATGTCAACAATCATAGCACTTTAAAAATTTCAAAAGGATGAATAATTACTGTGGATTAAGTTCTATTTGAGCTGGGTTTAGCTAGTGTTGGGTGGTTTGTTTTTATCCCCTTTTTTTTTAATGGCATTGTGATTCATCTACGTAATTAAAAAAGTAACTGTCTATGCAGATAATGTTGTCCATTTTAATTTCAAAAGGTTTTTTGGCCTAGATTGGAGGGGCCTTCTTCTCCAGGTTATACTGGTACATAATATCTTTATCTTGGCATGTGGATGATATATATGGGAATGGGAATGGGTGCGGAGCAGTGATTCTTTAACCACTTGCGTTGAAGAGGAATAGTGGTACCTGGGGACTAGTAGAGAGTCCTTGGTAACTCTGCATCACCTAGAAATCTGTGCTAGCAGCAAAGACACCAGTATTCATTTTAACTGGTTTGTGAACAAAAAATATATGTTGCAGCATGTCAGTCTTGTATTTGCTGTTTTCAGCATTAAAAATTTTGCAACAATACTCCTAATGTAGTGAATTAGATACATAGTTTGCTAGGAATACAAAACCCTTTTAAGCAATGCTTCCCTGTGGGCATAAATAAATACTTAGTATCAGGTGTGTGGGTGTATTTTCTTCCATTTGCTAGATTCTCATAATTTTTCTGTTATAAGTAATGAAATAGAACACTTAAGAATACTAAGGGGTAGGTATTGAGACTGAATACTTACAGTATGAAATTTATTAAAAAATTTCTAGTTCTTCAGACGTATTGAATTTTTACAGTTTTAAAATTAGAATTTTTTTTTTTTTCTAATTTTAAATTAGAAAGTTGTCATGGTTTGAATTGCGTCGGTCCCTGAAAACTGCTATTTTGGTATAACAAATCAGATTAATAGGAGTCCTATGCGCACATCTATTTATTTTGCAGCTGTTAAATACTTTCGTTTGGCTTTTCTTTGACCCACAGCTTAAAATTTTCTTGCCTTATGCTAAATATATTACGTTTATTTTGCAATTTGATTGTTGCCTTTAAAATAATTCTTGGCCTTCTGCTTCTGACATTTTAGTTTGAAATTACTGTAGCAAGTTTGTAAATATGCTCATCCACTCTTTTCCTGCCTTTTTCAAGCTATTTATAATTCTCATTAGCAGCAGTAAGAGAAGGGATTTCTCTTGTTAAATTCTGAGATGGGATTCTGGAGACACTGCAAAGAGAAAATTGTTAGTCATGGACTTAATGTCCAAACAAAATAGATATCAGCCAAAAAAAAACACAACTTTCTAATGTAACTACTTCCCGAGAAAGGAGAATTTGCAGAATATGAGCTTTTCTAAGTTTGAGGAAAACCTCGCAGTGCATGGGGAAGTAAACCCAAACCATTCTATGATTCTCTTAATCTATGAAATTAACTCCAGTCTAATTCTGCTAATAAAAATATAAATAATTTTTTAAAAAATTATGTTCATGTTGTTGCTTCCCTCATATTCCAGCTCTGCTGACTTTTTGAAGCTGTCTTACCTGCCCATTAGTGCTGGAGATGACTGAAAAACAGGGTTATGGTTCAGCTTAGCTCCCTTTATCCTCACTAAGGTACAGGGCTGCTTGTTCATGCTCAACAGAGGGAGATACTGGCCCTGCCAGAAGCTGATCCTTCCTTACAATCTGAGCAGAGTGAGATACTTGTCTTAACAGCATTTTTATGGCTTGGGTGTGTTAAATTATTATTTCACAAGTCTATTCAAGAAATATATAGCTCCAAGAGTTCTGTTGGTTTTGTTAAAGTGACTTTTAGATATTTTCTTCTGTCTGTGTAAATATGTGTATTAAATTTTCTCTATAAAAGAGACTGGAAGACACAAAGTTTCTCATTTCAACAGATCACCTTTTTCCCAAAGAAAAAAACTATGCACTTTATAATGGTATGTAACACAAAGAAGGATTAATGATCTTCAATAAATTTAGATTTCTTTACCTTATAAGGAAGAAAACAAAAACTTTATCCTTTTGTCTAAGGAGCTCCATGTTATCACTCTGTTTTCTGGTTAGGAAATTAGTAATGGTCTTCCTCATAGACTACAGCCTTTCCTTTGCTAACCTTCTCTAAAAAATGAAACTAGATATTAAATAGTGAATTTTCTTCTCAGTCTTTTAGAAAAATAGTTCATCTCATGTTTAGTAAATTGGTAACATATTTCTTCAACCATACAAAAAAAAACTAACCCAAAAAATAGTCCACTGTAAAAGAGGGGAAGCTTGCAGCCATGTTAAAAACAACTACCCAACCAACCAATCAAAACAAACCAAACCAAACAAAACCAAAACCAAAACAAAAAACCCAACTAGATTTTGTAAAATTGCTGTTTGGGAGTTGTTTTGAGATACCAATCCTGAGAAATCTTGACTCGTCAAAGATAACCATACATTTAGTAATTGCTGTAAGGTAACTTACAGAGTTCTCACTGAGAAATATGAATAATTTAATACTGTGCAGCATAGAACTCAATATTTTGGGTTTCTTTTTCAGATTCTTTCTCAAGTTTCCACATTAAATATTCTCAGTTTAAAACATATGAGTTCTACAAAGCTTTCAAACCCCATGGAACTGGCCTAGAATTTAAAAGTCATTGCAGCTTCTCCACTCTCCCTTCGTGACCATCAATACATTCATTCCATCAGTGTTTCTGGTCAAGATACATGCTGCTGTCCCCTCTGTTTCCAAATGTCAGCCTATGACATACTGTCGATTTCTTTTTATTTATTCTGAAAGCTTTTACTTTCAGGGCCAAAAAACCATCACTGAGGTAGAGATTTTTTGGTATATGAGAACATATGGAAAACAAAGTTTTTTCATATAAAGGAGCCTTTCTTATATGTTCACTGCAGAGAGCAGAACAGAACTCTCTGGTCTTATGCTCTGGACTCTGAAGGGAGACATCAATGGGGGCACATGCTTTCATGAGTGATCTGGAAAAACGTAGTGCCATGCTACATGGGACTTCACGTACACCAAATAACCAGATTTGCAAAATAGAAGCATGACCAAAGATATTTGTTGTGATTAACTGTTTAGTCACACTTAGAGTATTTCTGACAGAAAATCAAGCGATGTACTCATTTTATACTTGTGATGCAATTATACTGTTCTCTGGTTTAGAGTAGAATAGAAAAAAGTTACTCAAATGTCAAAATGTAGACATGAGGGAGGTCTATTTTTGAAAGAATTCTTGGTTCTACATTTGTCCAGCCTGGATCATGGTCAGTACATACCTAGTTTTTTGCTGTTCCTCTGAGTTCTTACCTTATTTATTTGGCTTAATAAATGTGAGTACGTTATTTCACTTTGACCCACAGAGTATGGAATTTTAAACATGCTTATTAAATGTACTAGAGTCAAATGATTTACCATGGAAACCAAGGGTTTCCTGGTCTTCATGTGATATTTTTGGAACACATCTTACCAATAATGGAGTTAATTTTGCTGTCTGCTTAATATCAATGAATTTTAGTGAAGCAAAGGAGGTGAGGTGGGGTATGTGGTTTTTAAAACATGTCTTACTGAAAAAATGTGAAAACCAAACATTTTCTATCAAAGGCAAAAGGACAACTGGCCAGCTTTGCAACTCAATCATTCTTCATGCCATTGCTTATCCTCTTCTTTCAGTTATCATATCACATGACTGAATTTACAGAGGTTCTGACTGGAACTCTGCAAAGTCAGTAAGAGCTGGGGCAGTCAGCTTTCTAAAAATAACTGGCCTGATTTTTTGTACTTTAGATGAGTTTTCACTCAAGCAAAAAAAATTGTCACTGCCAGATGGTGATGGAAGCATTACTATAGCAAGTGAATGTTAACAAAGATGCACTCAGCAAAGCAAATTGTTGCCATAGCAACACGATGCTAAGCATTTTAAAATAAATAAATAAAATGAGACAGTATTATTTAGATAGCACAATGGCTAAAACAAAAAAAAAATTTGCATGATTTTTACTTTTGGAAATAGAGGTGGGTTTTCTACATTTTGCTTTAAGCTTTGTTACAACACTTTCTTGCTGACTAGGTGCTTTTCTTCCAACCTAAATACCCTTCTCATCTGTATTCATTTTTATTCCAGAACAAATTGTGTTATTTAGTTCCTTTCTCCTCTGCATTGTTCCAACACATTTTTACAGGTAAACAATCCATAGGATTTGCAAACACTCTTTAGGGTTTGGTAGCAGGAAATGACAAACAGAAAAATTAATGTTAGTGTTGTAAGAGCTTCTCAGTGTCCTCAGCCAGTGACTGCCCTCCCACTGTGCTAGTTACCACACAGAATTTCGTAGAAATGTGGCTACATGAAAGGGTCTCAAATTTGGTGTTTTGGCCCTACAAAAAGAGGGCCAAATGAAACCTTGGAGGAGAGAAGAGTTTGTGGTGCACAGGCATGTTAAAGCAGGTGTACTTTAAAAACAGAAACAGTAGTGATGTGTTTGTCAGGCACATGGCCAATGATAACACCTTTAGTGTTGGAGGCATGGGGTGTGGTAGTTTTGTTTTTTCCCAAAGTCTTGTAAAAGTTGTTTGAGCCACACTGAAATTTGCAGAATATTTACAAACCCCCATATTTACACTGAGCAGGGAATGGAGGGGAAGAGTAAAGAAAGGGTGGAGTGCACATCTTCCTTTCTTAATCATCATGTACCACTTCTTTAAACAAAAATTTCAGTCAACTAATCAAGAACTCAACAGGCTAAGGCTAATGTGGCAGGATTTTAGTGGTAAGGGATTTCCCATCTTTATAAATTAGAGGAAATAGAGCTTCACTTGGCTTGGTGGATCCATATCTTGGTGTATTTGAAAAGTGTCCTGAAAAAGGCATGGAAATGTAAAGATTTGGCATGGGGTGGTTCTTCAACTGGTTTGATGACTTGGTTCATGTAGGAAATGTGGCAATTCTGCTGCCTTTGGGACCAAATAATTTTCTATTTAATGCGTTCTCCACCAGCCTGAACATATGGAATACTGGTGTTGCTCCCATAGTTAGGCTCTCTTTCCTGCAGGATCACACTGTGTGTTGTATTGGCACCATCTGTCTCTATTTTAAATATTTAGATTAATGGTGTAACACTAATCCAATGTCTCAAACTATTAATTGCTCTAGATGTGCAGAGAAAGACAAAGAAAAAGTTATTTCCTCCAGGAAAACTTGCTCTAATTTGATTTTTCATTTAAAATATTTTTTAGATCAGGGCCAAACACTCTGATGCAGTTGGAGCAAGCGAAGTGTTCAGACGTGAATAATCCATGAATATACATAATAAATCATACTTAATTACATTTTGATGTCTGGATAGAATCCAGTATGTTTTGTTAAGTCTCATAGGGAAACTGCACAGGCTATTTATGCATCATTTCATAAATTGTTTCAACACCAGGCCTCATTCTGTTCTTCAGGCATGTTGTAAAGTTGACATCGCTTGTTAAAACCAGCACTACTTTAGAGGAAACACAAATTTCAATATAAAAGCACCAAAGAATAATCCAATGAAGCTTCACTCAGTATATCTGAAAATATACTCTCTTGTCTTGGATTTGTCTTTTCTTTCAATGTAATAAATTCAATCCATTAAGAACCTGTTGATATTTAATATGTTATTTTGGTAATCTTAAATACAACTGCTAATCTTCTTTATGGAAGTGCAGGGATAAAATTTGCTTGTAACTTTTCATCTGTGGAATATCAGCATCAAATCTTGAGAGAATTTGGTACCTGACTTATAATTTGTTAGCATTTAAGAATCATAGGAAATGGTCCTGAAGAATTGATTTGTCATCTGTCTGCAGTGCGCACCCATGTACACACTTTTAAAAATATATAATGAAGTTCCTTAATGATATACAAACCTATTTGAGCTTCTTTTCTTGCTCCTTTGCTTGCTTGGTCATTATTTGGGATTCAGCCTTCAAAGATTTGACCTTTACTTACTACTTGTCTTCTTTGCAATAGTAAGTACCTCATTTTCAGCAGTTGCATAAATAGGTGAAGTTAAAGATTTCAATCATATTTCCAACTAGGGCAAGAGTAAAATCCATAGGAAACAAGGTAATTAATTTTTTTTGAAGAATAAAAGTCATGATATATAACAAATTGCTACTTTAGCTATTTACTAAATGCATTTATGTGATATAGAAATGTGTGAGAATGTATTTGTGTTTGCCTAAAAATCAGACATTCTTTTCAGACACTAATTTGCATGAATATTTGGTTATTATGACATGCATACTTAGTCTTGCTAAGCTAATGCTTTGGTTTAGTAAAAAAATTTTTCTTTTCTTACACATGTAGCTTTCTTCACTGCAAGAGACTACAAATTAATTCAGCTTTATTTGTCATGCAGGCCTCAATCCCAAACAAAATTAAATAAGGTAAATCTGACTGAACCAGTATCAGGAGAGTTTTGGAAATGGATTATAGAGCATGAAAATGGTATTTTTCTTTTTGATCATTGGCCATAAATCTGCACTGGTATTAGTTAAATATTGCTGCTGACTCCAAACTGTATGCAGTCTTGAAAAAGATGTTTCCCCTGACGTATTTAGACATCCATGTCATAAGTACAGCCATCTCTTGGGCCAATTACTTCCTTCAGTGGGCTCCTGATCTCCAAAAAAATTAGGTATTTTAACTGAGGCATAGCAGTCCTTCTCCCTTGAGGCTCTCCTCCCTTTGCTGTTGATATCAGCAGAGCACTGCTGAAAGCCGTCACAGTTTATGCCACTTTCCCACTGTCAGTATTTTTGAGTCCCTCATTAAATAAATTCTTTCTCACACAGTCTGATAACAAATTTCTGAACCTACTCGGAGTGAGTTTCTTTAGTTGTACTCTGATGGAGACTTCTCTCTTGGTGTTTTACACAATATAGGTGATTTCCTATCTGGTATTGTATACATGATTAAACTAGTTTGCAATGAAAATTAAGTTTCATTCTTCACAAATTGTCAAAGTTGGATTAAATGATCTAAAATTATTACTTAAAACCCCACACTTTCACTCTTTGGAGTAAAGAGAAGTTGAAACTGGAAAAATAGTGATTGGTAATATATGGATATATTTGAGGGCCCTAGAAAGTATATGATCTGCAGGACACTTGCATCAATAACAGTTTGGTGGCAGCAAGGATGCTGGAGGAAGAAGGAAGGTGGGAAAGCAGGCTTATCTTATTTTTTGAGGAGGAGCTTAAACTATTAAATAACATGTGTAGGTGTCATCAGAATAATTTTTATAGATATTTTAACTTCAGCAATAGATTTTGTGTTTATTTTACCAGACAACATTCTCATCAATTGTTTGATGATAAATACCAATACATACTAACTGTTTAATTTCATTTTCATAGCAGATTCAGCAAAACTTACTTTTGTGAAAGGAATATAGATCAGATAAATATCTATATTCATTCTGTTTCTATTGGAAAAAAAAGAAAAAAATATGGGGGTTTAAAATGATGAAATTTATATGACAGCTTGTGATTTTTTTGTTCCACATGCTTTTGCTATTGCAAAAACAAGGCACTGCTTTGTTATTTTTGTAGTTCTGTTTTAACTGTAGATGCTCAAATGAAACATTATCAAAGTCTTACTAAATGATAGAGGCTAAAATAATTGTGCATGAAAGTAGTGCTCCCTTTCTCTCTCTCCCTTTCTCTCTCTTTTCATATATGAAAATATGAAATATGAGGTGATAGCCTGAATGCCCTGAGTTGAAAGAAGAACTGTAATTGCCTCCTTGTGACATCGTTGGCTTTATTTTCTGTCATCAAGCTCATTATAGGTACTTATGCTTTCAAAATGTTAGAAAAGTGCATTCCCCAAAGAAAAGTGTCTTCTTGCAGTGTTCTAGGAGTAGCTGACTTCATCATCATCGTCGTCATTATGCTCCTGGTTCCTCACTCACCTTATGCTTAACAGACAACTTTGCTCCCTGTTTTGGCATCCTGGGGACCATCCTGGGCTTGGACAGTTCTGCCAGTGCTGCTGTGAATAGAGGAGGCATTGAGTAAACCACTTAGGCACACAGTGTGTAGTTCTGGTCTAGCTAGTAGCTGTCTCTGGCCTACTAGAATGTGAGCTGGCTAGCTTTTGTGTTTAGGCAGTGTAAAGATGCATGGGGAAATCCCAAGTTTCAGCACAAGTCCCACTGTGTCCCTCTGTTTGCCAAGCTGATTTTGTTTATGTTTGTATCCAATACTTTTAAGTGTGGGGCTAGATCCAACCATTTAGGCATTTGATAGTCCAATGTCAAAGAACTTGGATTAGTTAAAAATTGTAATAACCTAGGGTTTGGACCTAATGTCTAGCGTTTCACAAAAGACAACAGGCTTCTGGTAAATGAGTCAAATATTTCCATTTGTCTTCTCTGCATGAAGTTCTTCATTACAGTGTATTTCTGCTTACATAGTTTCATTAAAGCAATGCAGTAATAGCTTAAGGTTGCAAACTGCTGGAAGTCTCATGAGTTTTAAATCGAGAGAACGCAACTTTTTTTTTCCTTAATTATTTTTTCTTCCTTCTTCATATTCTTGGAAAGTTTTTTTCTTTGTTTATTTTTAAGAATTTTACTCAAAGGAAGCCAAATATATTAAACTCCATTTTTATGCATGCACATGCCAGCATCTTCAGTTCTCTCACCAGTTTTCAGACAACCCAGCTGGCATTTTTTTCCTATCAGTCATTCAAAAAAAAAAAAAATGCCTTGCATTTACATTATTCCATATCTAAGACTGTAAAACATTATTACAAAGTCAAGATTCAAACCATATTCAAAACTTTTAAATAAAGACTCTATTCATTTCTTGCTGACCTTTAAATTGTGTGCTTAGTGAATTAAATAGAAAAAGTGCTTCACTATCAGAGGAACAGTTTGATGCTGAGTGTTCTTTAAAATCATCTCATTTACATCAGTGACTAAATGTGGCCTTTTTCCTTGTTCAATTCAATTAAGTATTTTGAGCTGAAATAATATATCTAATGGAAAAGTCATGGTAGCTGCCTTTCAAAATGCCTTTCATATTTGGAAAATAAAAGTAATACCAAAAAGATATTAGTTTCGAATATTAAAACCATATCTAGCAATTCAGAAAAGAAATACTAACATTTAAGCTTCAAATAATTCTGAGTGTGTGATGTATTTGTTATACCAGAACCCTATTTGAAAACAATTGCAGAAATGCTCTGCAGTCTCATTTACTTAGTAAAAATAGAGCTACCTTAGAGTACCAGGTCTCCTGCAAAATTATCAAGTCAGGTTTGATAATCATAGAGAAAATATCTGAACTAGTATCTTCATTTCTATTGCTGTATGGTTTTACCTCGGATTCTTCCCTAATTAGGTGCACTGGACAGAAGATTTAACTTTTCATCATTGGTTATATGAACTTTGAGTTCTGGCAATTTTCTATTCAAGTGCCTATATGCATTTAGTATGTATTTCATAGAGAAAAGCTCCAATTGTTCTCTAAATAATGGTATTTATATACCAGCTATAAAATCCTTTTCAATTTGAGATTTACTGTTCTTTGATTTGAAACGTCAGTGAGGATGTTTTCATTGTGCATCTTAAAGATATGCCACTTTAAAAGTATCTGCATTTAGCTTGTCTTCAAGGTTTTATTTTTGCCTATAGTGCCCTCACCTGTAACTTAGGGCCAACTGCAGAACTTCAGTAGTAAAAAATAGCTATTTTTTCTTTGAATCATAGCTTGTCTTGTTTTGACAGTTAGAAACAGCTAATGTATTCCAGCTGACTTGGAGTAGTTTGCAATATTACACTTGAAATATTACTGTGGTTTTTAATGGACCCTAAACACAGCTTACTTTTATGTCAAGCCTCAGTAGTGTATTTTACTCTAGAATGGAACCTGCAAACCCTAATGAAGCAATTAATTCATAGTTTAATTTCAAACACTGTCCTTAATTTAATCTTTTTATCAAGTCTTGGGATACAACAGATCAAAATAGAAAGCAACTAGGGTAGGAGAAAAAAACCATCAGAGTAACTGTGTTTTTGCTGCTTCTTTATATTTTCCTTTTCTCACTTCTGTGACCTTCAAGTAAATTCTCTCTCCAGAGTTCACAAGAATGATAAGCACACCTTTCAATAACAAACTTAATTTAGGCAACTTTTCAGAAACAAAGAAAGCTAGGAAAGATAACCAATTTAGTCTGAATCCTTTCGTCTGGATTTTTTAAAATGTAAGGTCATATAGAACAATTCTGATAGTGATCATTTATATCTGAACACAGACCTAAGTGGATAGGCCGGTAGGATGTAAAGCAGGTACAGTTTTCTCATTCTCAAGTCACGTCAGTTTGGTACACAGACAAATACAACATGGGACAGGTCAGTTTGTGACTGTGACTCCCAGTTTGGTACACAGAGGCAAAGTAATAGGTGATAGAATGCAGATATTTTTCCAATTCCAGATCTGGGTTGCAATAGCTTCTTTTGACTGAACCTGGCAGGAACTTGCAGTACTGGGTTCCCAGGATTCCTTTTTTGTGGGAGCTGTTCTCTCTACAGAGATTGTCCAGGCTATGGGTCTTCAGTACCTATGCTGCCAATCAAGCTACAGAAGCAACTGAGGGCACAGTTGTGGAATGCCAGGTGAAAATAAAAAAAAAAAACCTTGTGTTCTTTTTTAAGTCAAAAATTTGTCATACAAAAATTCAAGATTTTGGTCTGATGAGAAACAGTGTAAGGTGAGTAGTGGTGTAATGGGGACTGAGATCAATCTGGAATTAAAAATGTTCAAATGTCTTCAAAATTTGCAGGCAGATTTTTTTGAGTATGTTTTCCAGCCAGGACCTGACTGTAATTTAGGGGTGCTCTTGACTAACTCTTTCTCTGAATCTAAAATCTGTATCCTGTAAATAAAAGATTTCTCCTTTTCATACCTGCACATTCTCTTTCTCCCCTTGCCTTCTAGACAAAATTACCCTTCCATTCATTTTGTTCATACTAACCTTAATATTTCACTTACAAATTTCTGCCCTGTAAACAGTGGCATGTATAACACCTTCTTGTGTCTGATTAGACAATAGAAGGTTATGATTAAGGACAAATATCTGATCTTCATGCAGATACATTTCAGGGAGGTATTTCAGGGATGTGGGAGAATGGATATGTGGAATATTATATGCATTGTTTCCTGTCTGCTTTATATATGGTTATGAATATTTATGCATGGTTACCCTTCTCATCTGATACCTCTGTCCTGGGCCAGGACCCCACTGTGCTGAGGCTGTTCCAAACAGTCTTTTCCTGTCTGAAAGCCAAAATTAATGGGATACGTGGGATCAAAGCCAATCTAAATTTAGTTTTCACCATATGAATTCCACTGCCACAAATAATAATTTAAATTACACACACATACACACACACACACCCCCGCCCTTTTTTTTTTTTTTTTTTTTTTTCCTGGCTTCTCTTTGAAGTTTTATTCCACTTCCCAGTTCTCAAGCATTAACATTATGGTACAATAGCCAGACAATGAAAAGTGAGGATATATTTTTTAAAGACAGCTTTTTCAAAAAATATTTATTTTGTGATATTTTGCTGAACTTAGATTGTTCAAAAGATTTCTTTATATCTTTCTTATGAGCTAATTTTCATAAGCAACTATTCCATTAAATATCAGTTGTTATGTTGATGTTCTGCAATGCTCATTCCAGTCATTCTTATTTTGATTTTCAAAACATGAGGTTATTTTAGAAATTATGTATAATCTGCTGACTACTAGTTTATATATGATTTATTTATTAAACACTGGGAATTCATATGGACACAGCAGATGGAAAAAGGGTCAGTGATTTTTACTGTCTTGTAGCATGACTGACATTATTAACCTTAGGCAAGGATTTTGGGTTGGCCTTCCAAATTGGAGATTATCACCCTTTCAAGTGTCAGTGGGTAGGTTGTTACCCTAAAAACATTGCCTCACTATTGTCTGAGTCTTTAATCCATTGTTTAATTTCAATTTTTCTGCATACATGTTTAAAGAAAACCTTTCTGATATGCTTTAGTTCATGTTATCCACAATAATTTTTAAACCACACATTCTTGATTTATATGTTTTCCTACGTTTTGTGCAATGTAAAATCTCGATGAACTGTCTAGAGAAAGTCTTTGACATTTCTTTCAATTCAGGGTATAAGATATGTGAGTGAGCTCAAAGGTAAGATATTCTCACACAGTCATCAGTATGCGTGAAGCCATCAATTAGGTGCAAATTATCTTAATTCAGCAAAATGTGTAGCACAGCAGTGTCTTTTTGAATCTCTAGCTGAATAAGACAGTTCTTCCAGAAGTTGTTTTCAGCTTTTAATTATTTTAAAATATCTGAAATTATTATAAATTATTTTAATTATTTTGAGGAAATATCCCTCAAATGAAAATTTATTTTGGTTCTTAGACTGTTAAAATTAGATATATGCAGAGCCTCTTAAACACTGGGTTTATTTCTCATGGGATACCTCCGCTCATTCATTTTATATAAATCAAACTTGACCTGACTTTAGGAAGTCCAAACACTTTCATCTACGCTTCAGCCTGACTGTAAACTTCTCTAACAACTATTTGGACTCCAAGTATTTAAGAAACAAATCAACTACCTTAAAAAAGAAAATATGTTTTTTATACGTAAGGGTTATAGAAAATTAAGAAGATTTGGAATTATTTTGAAGTGATAATATAGCAACCTTCTTCTCAAGGTTCTTTAAATACCACTATGCTAACTTATATTTGCAAACCCCTTTTCTGACTTATTCTATATATTTATTTTACATAAATGGGAAACTATTTCCTTCATGGTTTTTAATAACTATTATTATGTCTTCTTCCTTCCTTAGGATTCTCCTACTACCTTCTCTTTTTGCCCTACTTTTATTTATATTACTTAGGACAAATTCAGTATTACTATTTCATGCCAGGCTGGTGATTGAGGTCCAGGCATTTAAAATCACACCTTTTTTGAGGAGATGCCACAAATTTTCTCATCATTGAAACTTTTTCTTATAAAGGACAGTTATTTCAGCATATGTAACTTTTGGACACAAATTTCTAGTGGTTTTCATTAAACTAACCATGTAACATGCTCTGATCCACAACAACAGAAATGCAGAAACCATGTATAATGCAGTATTTTATTACCCTTTTCTCATATTTCCTGATGCACAAATAAATTTTCAAGCTGAAATAGCAAGCAACTCTTCCCCAACTGCCTCAACAGAGATAAACATTTTTAAACACATTAAAAATAAATTTGGAGTACTGTAATTGGCAGCTATTTTGGGTTTAATCTATCAAAATCATTGACATTTTGCCATTGATTCCATGAAAAGTCACTTCATTAGTACTATCACTGTAATAAAAATAAGCACTTGTTATGAAGTGGGCTGATATGAAAGAGGTTTTCAATATTATAACAAATAGAAATATGCAGTTTCTGTGTCTCACCCAACCCACTCACTGAATCTGTGTATTTGAAATAATTGGGGAAATAGGTCAGTGAACAATTTAAAACAATCATAGAATCATAAATGTTGGAAAAGACCTCCAAGATCATTGAGTTCAATCTCTGACCGAATACCACCACATCAACTACACCACAGAACTAAGGGACACGTCCAGTTGTTTCTTAAATATTTCCAGAGATGATGCCTCCATCACTTCCCTGGCCAGGCCATTACAATGTTTCCTTCCAGTGAAGAAATTCTTCCTGATGTCCAACCTGAACCTCCAGTGGCACAGCTTGAGGCCATTTCTTCTTGTCTTGTCACTTGCAGCTTCGGAGAAGATTCCAAACCCCACCTTGCCCCAACCTCTTATTAATTATCTGAATTCATTAGTAGGTTACTAAAGCCAGTCATTTGCTACACAAGGAAAGCCAAGATAAGACCATAGAACCACAGGTCTTTGCAGGACTTGTCCCATGGAATGACAGATTTTATGCCAAGTATCAGTGAACTCCAGTGCAGAGTTCAAACCTTAAGAGCCTTGTAATACAGAAGTCATGACTGAGACTTGGGCCAGACTGCTCTATATTTTCTCAGAAAGCTGAGATAACATACAGGGTAAATCAAAATAATTTGCTTTAACATTTATTCTATAGCTTTGTTTTCTAAAGGTAACTTAGTAGCTGATCTAGTAATCACAATGCTGAACTATAAAAGAACATTTGTGAACATAATACAATAATCTGAAAATTCCGAGTCCACAGCATCTCCTTTCTCTCAGTACAGAAAGTCTTTAAATCATTGTATTCCCCCGGCATTGAATTTTGCAAGAGACATTGTCTCTTTACAAAAAACCTCAGGAACATTCATTAAAGTAGCTTTCTATTGAATTAAAAAGTGCAAATCAATTATTTTAAATGTTTATGAAGTCCTTGTGATAGAACATTACAGTAACAGACTTCCAGTAGCAGTAACACTTTGGCTAACTGTTGCCAGACTAACATGCAAACTTCAGAAGTTCAAGTATGCAAGGCAACCACCTCTTATAGAGCAGTAGACACTGCAGGAAAATATACCAAGCTTTTATAAATCCATTCTTCTGGGAGGACTTAGGTTCTTTGTGGTCTCACATTCCTCTTCTCTGCCCTCCTGCACTGTGACTACATGGCAAGCAGGATCAGCATGAATATCCAGCAGATTAATCTGCTAAAACTAATGCCACTTTTCCTATTGGATGTGTGAGCTCCTCTTGCTCCCCCTTAAGCTGTTGGTCACTGGAAGAGGGAAGCAGTGGTCAACTAAGGGATCTGGAGACTAGTGAATTAATCAATGTAAAATGAAACTGCATTTTGTTCAGGAACTGAATATCTAGTTAAACAGACACAAAGCAAAGAGAAATGTGTTCTTGGCTAAGACCTTTCATCTCCACAGAATGACCATATCTTCTATGACCAGCAAATTACATTTCTATACCTCTAATCACTTTCAAAACAAGAGATGGATCCCTATTCTTGGTTCTTCATTGCTGAGCTCTACTTATTGTCCCTTCCAGAATTTCAAAGCTGAGGATAAGTTGCATAAGAGGGGAGAAGTTGTCTGAACATATTCAATATCTTTCATCAAACATTCACTGACTAATCATTGACGTTTCTTTAGTGCATCTTGCTGACATCGACATGACAATTAATTTTGCTTCTACTGCACCATTATATGCAAGAAGTGAGGAATGGCTAGATGTTCCCAAATTGCCTGTCAGCCTTTTAATTTGTAGCTCTTGGGTTTGTTAATGGTTAAGACACATGCAGTGAATCTTACTCATTAAAATTACTTCTAACACAGACATCTGATAGTATTCCTTGAATTTACACTTTTTTTTTTAGGTTATGTCAGAAAAAAAAGAGATTTGCTCATTTTCTGCTAACTAGAATATAATCCTTTTGTAGGTTAACATGCTAAACTCTGCATTTGGATAAAATTTTGTTTGAACCAGAGAAACATCATCCTTCCACAGCAGGGGAATAATGTCAAAAGACAATTCCTTCTGCATCCAAAATTATTATAGATATTTATTTTATGATATTCAAAATAATGGCTGGTATTGCAAACTTTTTAGGCAGCATGGACAGTTGAGATTTTTGGAAGTGACCAGCAAATGAGATCCCTTGATTTTTGTGTATTTAATTTAAAATTTGTTTTAAAACCATGTTAATTCTATCTGTAATGGGTTGCAGAGTTGTCATCACTGAGCATTAGTTCCTTTCAAGCTTTTTTTTTTTTTTTTCTTTTAATGCTTGTTTGCTTAACAAAAATGAAAATACTCAATTTTTTCATGTCACTTTTAAGCATGAAATTTTACTGGTATTAGAGTGCAAAGGCATTCTGTTGAGCAAAAAAATTTTGTGAATAAAATTTGTTTCATCGGTAGTTCCTTATCTGTACTAACAAAATAAAATTTTATTTCTTTTCTTCAATAGTGCTATAAACTACTCTGGTATTATTTGCATTTGTTCACTTGGTATGTACAGCCAGAGCATTTTCTGGAGGTTGGTCTAGAACTTTCTTTGTTACTTTAAACATTAGATTTATTTAATTTCTCCTGACATGGTGCACAGCTAGCATAGAATAAAATTATTTCATTTTTAAAATGAATTTAAATTTTAAAATTAGTTCATTTTTTAAAATAGCCTCTGCAGTTATAGATTTACTTGCTTTGGACTATGAAGATAGACAGATGTCTATATAGATAAAGAGATCTTAGCTATGTGTCTTTTGCAGACAGGAGGCATTTGGGAATGGCAGTTTACAAACCAGGCAATGAGAAGGAAGGGACAATCTCTTTCTTCTCTTCAGGCTGTAGCCCTGTGCATCAAATACCTTCTAAGAGAAGCAAGGAGCAGGTAAATTGGTAGCCTTGTAACAAAAGACAGAGAGGTTTCCTGACTTTCATTTCCTATTTGTAAAGCAGTTTCATACCCTGCCTAGAGAGTGCTTAGTCTAAAAATCCCTTACAGTATGGGTGAATAACTTACAGGATTTAGAATTTTGAAAGGAAAGACAAGGATTGTGGGTAGAGGGAAAAAAGCAAGAGAGGGCAAAAATTGGGAGGCAGAAGGTAGTGAGACAGAAAACACATTCAATAATTTCTGCCACTGTTAAGTACTGGATGCATGTCTGATGGCATGTGATTCACAAAGATTAATAACTCAGGTGATTAATAAAGTATTACCCAATTAACCAAGGGCATAATAATTCTCAAAGGTTGTTTATCATTTTTGCTGCTCAGGATAGTAAAAAAATATATATATAAAAAAAATCATTAGTATTGTCCCTTAATCCCTGAAATTTTTAACACTGAATCAAGCATTCCCAGATGTTCTACTGAAAATTACTCTTGCAAGATTTGAATGCAATGATTTCCAGAGGAAGTTATTTATGTAAAACAGATGCAGCTAATGAATTTTAATTTCTCTCTGCACTTTTCATTTGAATATCTTCCTACTGTATCTACAGAAAGTTGTGACATTTGTGACCATGTAAACACAAAGACAAGCTGACTGTGCTAAGCAAATCTATATTCTCTCTCCTGTTTCATACCAGCTTGATGGTCTTAAAGGTCTTTTCCAACCTAAGCAGTTCTGTGATTCAACACACAAATGGCACTATGCCAACTGCAATTTGACATAACAAGAGCATTCCAAGGCAAAGCAGCTTCACCCTGCTTCATGTCTTCTCTGATTCTAGTTCTGAACCTGATCTTTAGCAGAGAAAGAACAACTTTTGCAATGTCTCTCTCACACCTGGAGAGAGAGAGACAGAGCTGCAGAAAGAAGGAATAATTAGCAAAATACAGGATTGAAAGAATAAAGATAACCTATGTGCAGGTTGAAAAAAATAGGTTTGTAAAATCTTGACCTGGACTATGAAAAAGGGACAGCTATTGAACCGAATCAAGAGCAGAAAGGTCCTTGCAAGAAGCTGGATGCAAAAATATTCCTGTTGTAGCACAGCTGTTGAATGCTTCCCTCTCATTCCAACTAATTCTTAGGAGCACATATTTATTTATAAGCAGTAGAGGGTAGTGAGATTTTTCAAAAGGCTTAGTGGGTATTTGTCTCCTTTGGACAAGGTGATCCATGTAGAGGGAGCCTAAATTTCAAACTTCTAATGATGAAGTTTAGGTGACCTCCGTCTAGTTCCTTGCATCTTCTGTTTCTACAAATCTGTATCAGCCACAAATCTAAATCCTCAGAGAGTTCTTAATTCTTGTATGTATTATATACACATTCCTGCATGATCTCCCACTCCGGATTCCCACAGTGTTTTCTTAGCTGAAGATTTATTAAGGGGTCATAATAAACATTGAGGGGTTTTTTTTTTTTCAAAAATTTGAGTAAAATTTGCATTGTTTGGAGCTTGAGTTGAATTGGTATTACACAAAGAATAAATGAATTATCTTTGATCTTGTAGTGAGGAAAGTGTAGTACATAATAATGTGGTTTCGGTGAGTTTAAGCACTGCTGCTGCTCTTTGTGCCACCTGCTGGTTAGAAAGTAGGGAAAGGGGAATAGGTAATTTCTTTCACTAATGTTCAACTTCTTAATGAAATTGTATTACCTGGCTTTTGTGTTTGTTGTTTGTCATAAATAACAAGTAGTTTCAATTGTCAAGTTATCAGTTTAGACAACTTTACAAGTGAATTAGACTGTTCTGAGCCTCTATGATCTTGGCTTTTAAAGAATACATACTGGTTTCTTTTTTCTTTTTTCTTTTTAATTAATAAAATTTTAATTTTCTAAAAGTGTGGTTTAGGGTGTTTGTTGCTTTATTGCCATGTTATGTGGGCAGAGGGTAAGCAAGGAAATTGCCTCTAATTGACAGTAATAGTGAGTGTAACAGAGAAAAAACTGTTCTTTGTCTTTTAAAATCTACCTGCTGTTCTTCAGAGTTCATTTCTTTTCCTATATTAATAATTATAATTACCACAAAACTAAGACTACATGGACACCACCGGGAATATGGCCCTATTTATACTAAAGTTAGGTAGTCTATATAGTTCAATTTGTATTCAAGGATGTACAGCTTTTCGCTCTACATTGAAACTTTACAAATATCCTGATGCTGGAAGCAGCACTGATTTCCTCCTAATATTTTGTATTGTGGGTGAAAGCCATTAGTGGGATGGATAGGAGATGAAACCAGAAATGTTTCACTTATAGATATCACCAGTGGGCTACAGGATTTGTCTTGTCACAGATGTCACAGAGGCTCAGTCCTTACAGGAGATACCACATACACAGAGCAGTATAACACTGGGGGGGTACTTCAGTGATCTCAAAAGGAAAGCTCTGCCACAAACGAGAGAATAAGATTTGATTATAAGGGTGCTAAAACAAAATAATTGAAAATTCAAAAAAAGCACATTGAATCTCAACAATCTGCAAAGAGGTTATAGTTTTTTGGCAGCAATACAAAGTTAACAGAGCCAAACTAATGGAACAGAGAAAGTAGAGGATTACTGATGCCACCAAATAGAGAAAAGGGACAGAGAAAATACAGTTTAGGAAAAGTCAGTTTGTTGTCATCATTATACATTTGAAAATTGAGTATCCACAAAGAGATCTTGGAACAATAGAGGGGCCTTTTTCTGGAATTCTGTGTTTATCTGGGGCAGAGCAAACCAGAGCAGGGCAGTATGTCTAGTCTGCCTTTCAATTCAAATGAAGTTAAAATTCATTTTCCCAAGGCAATGTCAACATATGCTGATGGTTAGAATGAGTAAACTTGTGTATTGTGTCTTAGCTAAATTAGGTATAGTGTTTAATTTTATAGCAGAACTGCATCAAGAATAGTTTTTTAATAGTTGACTTAGTTCAATGAACAAACTTAGCATTAAGCTCATACAAAAGGCCAATGGATTATGTAGTATTTTAATGTAAGAGGCTTTAAAATGGAAACATTCTTTCAAACTCAGAGTGTGTGAAAATAGCTGATGCTTTTCTTTTTTCCTGAATATGTATTGGAAGCTGGGAGGGCTTTACAACTTTGAGCATCCCAGATTTTCATCTAATGTATTTATTTCTCTTCTTCACTTCCACCCCAAAAGCCCATCAATGGCCAGTATCTTGCCATTTATCTGCAGAGAAATAGTGGGGAGATAGCCAGCTCTTATCACAGAGAATAGATGCTCACAGTATTATTAATTCCTGCTAGCTAGATAATAAATCTGCAGTTACTTTCCTCTCAGCTATAAGGTCACTAGGGGAGCCCCTGTGTGCAAAAAAGTACATGTACACCAGATTTTGTTAATATAATAGAATGTTGATTAAGTATAGTCAGAAGAGAAAGGAGATCTATCTTGGGATTGTGTTCAGGCACCACTGAATAACCAGGAGAAATGATCAGAGCTACAATACAAAATATTAAAGTTCCAGCATATATAACTGAATGCATGAAAGGTGGTAATCCCTGATAATTTATATTGCTACAGTGCCTCACATTATAACTGTTTTACATAATCTTTTAATTAGCACCCTTGCTGGCTTTTGTGAGAAAATTTAAATAGCCTAAAGATTTCTGATGTGCATGAGCATTATAAGCAGAAAACAAGAAAATCCAGGATATTTCAGCTGATGCTGGAATACAGACAGCCTATTTCAAACAGCCACTTATTAACGACTGAAAACTGATAACTTCTAAAATAACTTTGAAAATTTATTTTCTAAAAAGTTTATCTCGAACTTTTTTTTGTTAGGATAAAACCCTATTGGAACTTAAATACTTCACTGTGTTTGAAGCATCAGAGGAGCATTTCAGACAGGCAGAATTAGGCTTAGGAATCTAAATCTAATAGCTACTTTTAAGACCAGTAAAAGAGGAATGGGGTCTTGCATTCAGCAGCTCAGAATCTGTGTTGGAAAAATGCCTGCACATACAGGATGCTGAATACTACTGTTAACTGAAACTCTGTGACAATTCCTGTTAAGGTAGCTGTCTTATGAAGGGGATTTTCCCAGAAAATCCACTAGTCTGCCCTAATTTTCGTAAGACAACAAAATTCCCTCATTTTTGTTTGGAGTGGATAAAAAAAAAAAAAAAAAGGCACAGCAAGGCTTCTCCATGAATAATCACTCTATCTTTCCTTAGATATTATACTATTTCTTCTTGTTTATTGTCAGACATGTTAGTGACCACTGAAATTATTAAAACATTTGCTCTAACTTTGCTATATATGATAAGTTATGATATAGATTTCCATTTCAGTAAGATCAGGTTTGTTGATTTGTAACAGTACAATGATCTTACTTTGAATTCTTTTTTCTTTTTCTTTTTTTTTTTTAATAAATAAGTAAAATTTTCTGGCAATTTTTGTCATATACTATTATTTTCATAAAGAAAAAAAATGGTCAATTTATTTTTCTGTCTGCAAAAGAGATTTGTTTTCTTCAGTTCAAAAAGGCTTTTCTGTAGCTTCATGTGAATAAAGAAAATAGTCTTAATTTATTAATGATAGATTTGAAATTTACTTAGATTGTTAAATTGGTCTTTGATTTCTTTAAACTAGAGATTCCTTTGAACAACATCTTTATTCGTACTATTTCCTAGACTCCCTCATTTGTGTGTTTTCACACAATAAAGGAATTAAGGTTTTATTATGTATACTGTGTATAGACAGTATACATATTAATTCCTTTATCCTTGTAAAATAATTCTGAGAACTTTTAGAGACACATTTCCTAATGCCCTTCCACCTTGTACCTATCTTTTCATTTAGAATCACTCCTTACAGGCTATCTAAAGTTTTGTTTTCTAGACTCTGGACTTACATTTCACCTTTGGCAGTGGGAAAATTGTGTCTTACTCTGTGTGTTTCATTTCATGTATAAATCTATGCCTTTCTAAAGCATAATTATTAAATAAATATTTTTAAGTAAAACTGTAAGAAATTATGCCCTGTGATGATCTTTGGAGAAACTTTTTGAGTCTGAGAACTAAATTGCTTAAGCTTTGGCAACTGCTTTGGCAACTGCTGATATTCATATTTGAACCTGTGTAGTCCATTGATTGATTACCTTCTCATAGAGGGAAAGTTTGAATATTATGGTTCATAAACCAAGGACATCTAAAAAGAATGTATTGAAAATATACTGGAAGTGGTATCTGTGTTTCAGAAAATCCCATGTCATGTGAAGCATGTAAGAATCAGTCAAGGTTTAAATTGCCAACAGCTCCACGTGTTTAAATGGGCTGACTTACAAATAATTTCAGAAAGAAATTGTACTCAGGCACCTTATCAGATAAAATATTTTTAATTTTTTTTTTTTTTTTTTTTATATTTTCCGTTAAAAGATCATGTTGTAAAACAGAAGTGTTTTTCTGTCTTGGGAAAAAGAAAACCATCAGATTTAGAAATATCTCTACGCTGTTCAGATACAAGTCTGCTGCTGACGGTCTTTTTTTTTTTTTTTTTCTTTTTTTTTTTTTTTTTTTCTAATTAGGACATTTATTTTAAAAATGGATTTAACGCAAAGTTGATCTGCATATATCCACGGTTTTGGCAGTTAATTTAAAACATGTGAGTGGCATCAAAGCACTATTATTTTGTATGGCACAGTAGCAAACAAAATCAACAAAAACCAACGTATAGAATTAATACTTAGAGAATGGTATAGTACCCTATTCCACATGTGTAAAACTGCAATGGTAATTCTAAGCTTTCCTTTCTTCTTCACAATAAATTATGATATATACATTGTTTGTCTTTGAGCTTCAAGGTCCAGAAAGGATTGCTTTGTCTCTAGAGAGAGAACATTAGCAAAGGAGCTAAGGTTCACAGCAATTTGGCAGTCAGATTGTTCTGTTTCTAGTGACTTCTGTTCTTCCTTGTCAGTCTAGCATAGCCAGAACCTCTCACTTATTATTTACAGAGCACGGTTTGGATTGCATCAAAGACAGCTTCTACTCATCAAGCTGTTTCCTAGTATTAATTTAGCTCTTCCTCCCTGCATCTGTTGCCAAATCAAGTTTCCATAGAGTTTAAACTAAGTCTAGAAATAAGTAAAAAAAGCCCCAGGACTTGGGGTGATAAATTTTAAATTAAGTTTATCTCTGTAAATACAAGACCTACCTGAACACAGATGGGCAATGAAAGGGATGCTTACAGATTTTTGGTAATAAATGTGTTGTCAGGGGATTAAGTTTAAAGAGAAACCTTGTCCATCAGTAGAGAGTTCAGTTTTAAGGTGGATGGCTTGGGAAAAGTGGGGTTTGGGAAGGGACAATGTTCTGCTTACCAGAGTCAAAGGCTGAGCAGATTGAAGAGCTGATGTGACTGGAAGGAAATTTCAGCAGTCTCTGAGTCTAGTCCAAGTATTCTGTGTTGCCTGTTCATGTACTGACTGATGGCTTCTAAGTCACTTTTATACACAAAATAAAGGACTGAAAAAGTTATTTGCCATGTGGATTCTCAGAGACTGGAATGTAGCCTGCTAGAAGATAGATCTCACACCAGCATGTCTGAAGTTCCCAGCTTTCTGGGAGGCAATTTCACAATACTCTCAGGCAGATCTCAAATGATCCTACCACTGAATACAACTGACTTTTCATATGACAAAAAGCACAGTTCTGAGAGATGTTGTGGATGTCCTGTGTGCAAGTACTAGCAGCAGGCTGTTGGGCCCTGTCAATGAGGTTCAGCTGCATTAGGCAGAAAATGAGCTAATGATGCTATTAAGATACTGGACTTTCTTACATGAGAACTGCATTTATTTAAGTTTTGGACTGATAGGCATTTTAGGAGGAGCCTAATGAATCATTTGAATACTGAGATAAGTAGGTGATTGCTTTAACTTTTGTAATAGTGCCTAAGATAATATTATATGTGATTAAACCTGTGCATGGCTATTTAAAAATGCTTAGACTTACTTTCTATTTTTAACATGAATGGAAACTGTCTTCCAACTAGTTAGGCTGATTTCTGCCAAACCTCCTGCAACTCTTCATGTTGGTCTTATAGCTGTATATCATTTCATCCTAACCAAAAACCTGCTCTCCAGCTTAACATCAAAATCCCTGTAAAATATATCAGTGGGTAAAACATATCTTTTGCAGATCTTGAACAATTGTATTATTCAACAAATGGTACAAGATACTGAAGTAAATATTCTCCTTAGAATTTTTCAGCTTGCTCATCTCATTATTTGCAAGAATTTTATAGAAAAATGCAAAGTCTGTACAATTTCATTCTCATAAACATCACTCTATGAAAAATACAAGGAAAAAATTGTTAGTTTTTTTTTTTTACATGAGAACATCTTCTACAACTTGAAATTATTATGGCTAAGACAAAAACCAACCCCATGTGAAAAGTCTATATTTATTTTTCCTAAATTTACTTGGTTTTGGGTCCTTTTGTTTGTTTGTTTTTTAAAGAAAGGGGCAGTATGCTGTTACACAGATGTTAGAAAATATTCCTAGCACACAGTTTCTACTCAGGTTGTGTCTGGTACAAATAACTCCGTTGGGTTGTTTTTTTGTTTTGTTTTGTTTTGTTTTGTTTTTCTTTAAGTACTTGCAGTGCAAGGAATAAAAGAAAAATATGCCAGAATGTGTTGCAAGATATTCCTCATTCAATATATCTGTGAATAACTAGACGAACAGTGTCCACTGCTGGCAAATCAGATAATTGCAATGCATATTAGAGAGAGATGATGCTGAAAGGTTTTGATGAGTTAAGTCTTAACTGTCAGATATTTTGTATTGACTTTGTAAGGCTGGGTTGTAAAATCAGATCACTATGTTAGAACTATTTATACTATTACCACTAATAATAAATGTTATAGTATTTGAACTAATAGCCAGGAATATTACCGTAGTAACGTGAGCTGGTACTGCAATTTTTTCAGGATTTAAAAATAATTCTAATATTCTTTATATTCTATCTATCATGTCTACAAAATAAATAGAAAAAAGATAGCAAAAGTCTAGGAAACTGTCTTGATGTTCTAGATCTTATAAATCACAAGATGAGCAAACAGAAGTTCATAAATTCCTTTTTTTCTCTTTATGTCAAAGCATTCATTACTGATTTTGTTAGGCTTTTTAAAAGACCTAAAGAAGTATAGAAAAAATAAATGTTTCTGTTTTGGAAAGAGTAAAATGGAAATGCTGATGCAGCAAGTACTACTGCTGTTGATGAAGCTAGAGCTGAATTAAACTGATTATCAAAGTAAAAAGAGAAGGCTGATATCTGAAAACTTTCCTCCTGGCTTTTTTTTTTTTTTTTTTTTTTGTTTTGGTGGGGGGGTTTTTGGTTTTTTGTTTTTTTTTTTTTTTTTTTTGTAACAGTTAATATTTGTTTTCATCTTTTGCTTGACAACAATGTGTCAATGCACAAAAAAATCTTTCAAAGAAAATAATAGTGAGTGAAAGAAACAGCAGGGGCGGGAGGGGGGAGGGGAAAGAAAAAAAATCTGTTCCTATCCTAATATAAACTATATTAGCTTGTCAGATACCTCTGAAAATCTAGATTACCTGAAAAGAAGTTAGCCATACTTGTTTTTCAGAGATTTATGTCTGCCATCGATTTATTGCAATCAATGAAAGTCTTAGACAATGCACTGAATTTTCTGTTTGTTTGGAAAGGGGAACACAGTATGGGACTTTTTTCAGAGAATATTGCTTGTGTCTGAACCCCAAAGGAAGGGACATGTTGTTGTGATCAGATCTGAGAGGGGATCAAGGCTTACCCTTTGGATGAATGTGGCATTAGCTTGAATTGTTCTTTATCTACATTTTCTTCCTTCAGTACCCAGAGAAATACTGGTTCCCTCTTGAACATGAAAAGAATGGGATGCTAGTTTTGCTTTTTTGGTTTTTTTTCCTTATAAAGGTCCTAAAAATAGTAATAAAGGGATTGCAAATCAAAAATTATTAGAAAATAAATGATAGAATAGTTGCAAATAAAGATTACTATCTGAAAGTTATTTTGTGAAATCAATCACCCAGTCAATTTTAGGTCACACAGCAGAAATGAAGGGCTTTTTTTCCTAGATTGTTTGGCAGGGAGTATTTTTCATGCTTTCTTTCAAGAAACAAAGTGGTGTTGTGGATGTGTTTGTGTGTGTGTGTACGTATGTGTGTGCACTCAGGCACATGGGCAGACATGCTCCCGTTCTTCCTGTCACTGGTAAAAATCACTTCTTACACTTAAAAGATTATTAGATTTATTTTGAGTGGAATCATCCTTCTGCTTCTCAATATAGCAATTTATGTACATCTCTGCTCATACTATCTTTTCTGTTCAGTATTTTTTTTTTTTTTTAATGGGTAAAATGTGCTTTTTCTCCTGGATCTCTGTGAGATGGTCAAAATCCAACATATTTTTTCTAAGGGATCAGAAACATTGGACTTTTTTTTCTCATATTAACATGTGTTTTCATATTTTTTCAAGGAAAGCAAGAAATCCACTTGTAAGTAGGTTCTAGGTGCAGGAAATCCTCCCTGGGGAGTATCATGAAACAGGTACAGCAGCTTACATGCTCTGCCAGATGTATTGGCTCCAGAGCAAATTCACTGTAGAGACTGAATTTCTCAGGCACAGCATTTCCTTTGTTTCTATAGAAGAAAATGAAGCAGACTCACCTTACAGGGACTTTCAGTTTCTTGACAGAACAGCAAAGTCTGTTGCATGTTTCAGAAGTCAGGCAAAGCAGACAAGTCCTGCTGTGGCTAGATAAGTAAATGCAACAGATGTTGGCTTAAGCTGTGCATATTAATGAAGAAGCTCTCCATGCTGTTTTTAGGCCTCTAAATCTTAAACTGCTCTCTGCAGCTGTGTGGACTAAAGATGGGGGGTGTGGGGGGTGTGTGTGTGTGTCGTGTTTGTGTTTGTTTTTCTTTAATGAAAGTCCTTTTTCTGTCTTGTGTCACCAGAGCCTTGTTTGAAGCAGTCTTGCGGCAGATCTGCTATTAGTTTGAGTAAGAACAAAATTAATGGCAATGTGCATCTGTTATTAGTTATTACAAACCTCTCTTTACAGAGATTATTTAATTTTTAAAGGTAAAATATTATATATGTCACTGCAGAAACCACAATGTATTTAATTTTTAATTACTTTTTTGGATTATATACTGCAAGTGATCTGGATTTTTTTTTTTTTTTTTTTTTTTTTTTCTTGCTTTCTTCACTGCTGTTGTTAATGTTTAAAAGAGACTTGCTGAGCTTAATTTTTGGGCCTAGGCAGGCTATTTTGGAGATCCTTATATGATCTGTGTGCTGTACAGACACTCCTGTCAACCCAGCTGGTTTCTTTTTGTTCACCTGGCCTCAAAAGAAGTGGTATCAGAAGTGGAGGACAGATAGAATGAAAAACAGAGAGTCTTGAAAGATGTCACAGGAGCTTTGCTAAAAGTTAGGAGCTGTAATCATGCATATTATCTGTCTGTAAGAATAATTGTAAAAAATAATGTTAAGAATCTTCCTCCACCTTTTTCCCCTGTTGAAGGATGAAGAGTTAGCCCATGGAATAAAAAATGGAACTCTGAATTAAAGCAGGTATTTTACTTGACACAGGACTATTTATGACTGCAGGATAATCAGTGCAATTTAGCATTGGAAAGGGAAGGGGGACAAGAAAGTCAAAAAAAGCAAATGCAAACCCAAGCAATCTAAGAATTATGTAATGTCTAAAGAGTAAGCCAGTATCTAGTGTAGAGGTACTCAGTCATTTGAGTTACAGATGTATCTCAGGAACTATGTAAAAGAAATGAATTAAATATGTGAAAAAAGTGAATGCAGAAGAAATATTGCACCTGAGCTCCTATAGGCAGCATGGTAGGTGTTATGTATTTGAATAGTGTTACGTATTTGAATAGAATGTTTTGAGAGTTCTCTGCATAACCCATCATCTAATGATGGACTTCCTTGCATGATGCATTAATTTATTCTTGCATATATACAGGAACTATGCTTTAATGTTTTTTCTTATGAGTTGGATACATAAGGTCAAATAAGTCCAAAGCCTTTGAAGAAGTTGGCCAAAATATGTGCAGTCCTTTTAACAACATATTGGAAGCTTACTTTTGTCTTAATTAAAGGATTCACCTGACCTATTTAAACAAGTGACTCCAAAGGACCTTCTATGTATTTAGTAAATTTTAATAGGTATTATTTTGACTCCTCAAGTACAATGCTAAGACTGAAAACTGAGTGCTTTTGACACAAAGTGTGAAAGGATAGAAATCCAAATTCTGTGAAGCATATTATCATGTTGAACAAATTTTGTTCTTAATGTTCTTCAAAATCTAATCAATTTCAAGCATCAAGTGTTCAGGGTATTAAGGATTTTAAATTTCAGTACTTCATAGTACATTGCCTTTTGGGTAATTACCGATAACTTATAAGGAGAATTATATCCAGATTAATAGATATAAAAGAACATATAAATCTGACCTAATTTAAACTGTTTACAGCTCATTGCAATAAACACACCATACTAGTTTTCTTACAAACATGGAATGCACATAAACTATCTGAAAAGGAAACTCCTATCTGTGTTTTAATATGTTCGTACTGGTCTGCTCATGAAAAATATCTTTTAAGTTGACAAACCTTTTTCTGGCTTATTCAGTTTTGTACAATTAAATACTTTCCAACCTATAGAGTAAGCCATAGATTATATGTTTCACCTTGTGCAAGTCACTCTTTTTCTTGCTCCATCTTTTTCCCCCAAGAAAATGAAATCAAGAATTGAAAGTTTCTGTTGCTGACCAACACCCTTCCCCCCCATATATACACACTGTGTGCCTTGGGAATATATCAGTTTAAAATTACATGAATAATCCTATTTGTAGGATTGTAACACATTTTCTTATGATATTTGGAAGAGTGAAGGGGTCTTAGTATGTACATTGAATTTAGGATGGTCCACCAACACTACCAGTAACCTTCAATTTTTTTTTTTTTTTTTTTTTTTTTTTTTTTTTTTTTTTTATCAGAAGCAACAAATCAGAATAACATTTTTAGCTGGAAACAATACTTTGGCAATCAGTCTGCAGTCTGATCAGAAGCACCACAAGGGTGACTAAATAAATCCATCGCAATTTAGAAACAAGTAATTTTTCCGCTCCTGAAATGTCTCTTCTTGGAGCAATAAATTTTCCCAGAGGTCGAGATGTACTTTTATGCATGACTTTCAATTGTTAGGCCCAAGTTGGTATTTCTACACCCAGACCATCCTTTCTATTTTGAATGCTATAAGGAGTCAGGTGCTAATCCTTTTGCTGCTATAGAATACAACATCTTCCAAAGGGAAAAAACAAACATTTGCAAAGACACAAAACAATCTACAACTCTGTAGAGTCTGAAAGAACATCTAGACTCACTACACTTTATTAATGACTTTTAGAATGTATGCTGACTTTACATCATCATCTTCTAGTGTATTTAACTGGACAAGTGAGCTGCGTGTGCCCTACTCTTTGCAAGCAAGTGCAATTAAAAACTTCACCACAGCTCATGAAACTTAAATGTGTTCAGTAGTAATGTAATAATCTAACATTTTACACTTGTAGAAAATATATGCTTGTAAGAAATTTGGGCTTTATTTAATTTGGTTTGGTTTTGATATCAAGAATGGTTTCAGGATATCTGTGAGGATAAAACTTGGGTGGAATGTGTGCACATGACTACATAGCTATAGAAAGATATTTTTGTTTATATTGAAATGGTTTATGAAAGGAAGACCTCTGTAGAGTTTTAAGGACTGCATTGAACAGATATTACTCTGCAGCTTGTGACATTATCCAAGTTATTGAAAAACATATAAGAAGTTAAAAAAAAGACAGAAAGAAAAAAACCCCACAGCCCATAATGGGTAAAGATGACATTTTAAGTTCCATAAATTTCATAGCCTATGGATCTAGCTGAGGATAAACTATAAAGCATTAAATAACATTTTTCTTAAGGGAATTTCTTATAAAACCGTTTTATGTATCTCTAGTATATGCACATACACAAATATCAATGGTGTATATTTTAATATTGAATTTTTATGCCTGAAAAGGTCACATTGAAATTTGCATGTTAAATTAGCTGAAATGGAGTATGGTTTGTTCCCAGTAATACAGAAAAAAAATAAATTAAGGAATAATAATATTTCATACCCTCACATATAATAAAGCAAGTATTTTATACACACTTTATATTCATTGAATTTTTTACTCTAAAATTCGTCCAAGAAAGCAATTTTATAGATTCTGTAATGTTTTTGTTTATAAAAATCCTGAAATACATAATAAATTACTAGTTAGAAATGAACAGAAGGGAGAATAGAAAGCACTGAAAATCTTTTCCTCCCCTCTTTGGCTTTTTATTATTTTCATATCAAGAGTTTTGTTAATCAGAAATAAAACTCTGTTTTAATGTAAAAATGTAATAATTGAGATATATGCATTTGTTTTAAATGTATTTTCTCATGTAGTTCCTAATCTTTAAGGTCACTGATAATGTTCCTACTTGCTCTATCCATCTGTTAGCAGAACCTTCGCTTTGACTAGAATAGCACACATTTTATCACAGGTTAGGACACCAGATGGCTCTCTTGAGTTTTCTTTGTAAAACCCCAAGATGTAAACAACTGCTCTGCATTTCTGAGATGTAAGTACTAAGCCTTTTTTTTTTTTTCCTTTGATCTCAGGAGTAAGAAACACATTTCCTCTTTGTCTATAGGCATAGCACCCATTTTCACCCTCTCTCTTGCTTTTCTTTGCCATCACCCTGAGCATCACGTTGTTGAGAAATGCCAAGAAATACTTGGCACAGGCCCAGTATTTAAAGGAAAATATAGAAAGGCACAATAGTAGTAGATAGTGTATAATGCATAGCATCGTCGGCTACTATAAAGAGAAACTTGGGACCCACACCCTTTTGGAGAGAGTTTCTCATGCAAATCTTAGGGTTATATGTATGTATTATACCTCTGCGTTCCTGAGTGAATGAGAGTGGGTGGTTTGCCTCTATTCCACTCTACTCCCTCTCATTCACTCCTTTGTTTGGAGGCAGCAGCCAAGTCGAGCTGACTTTGGGCTGTGTCCTGTCCGCTCTCGGAGTGTCCCTGTGCCGCGGCCGGCCGCTGCTCCGCTGTCCGTGGTGCTGCAGGCAGAAAAGGACCGGGACCGGGCAGCTGGAGACCCACTGGGGCGACTCTCACAGGAGCGCTTCCCTCTTCAGGGGTCTTAAGGAAGACACCTCCGTGTCTTGTCCACTTTTGAGAAGGAAGGAAAAAGAAAGCAGTGTGAAAAATACTACACTGATTTTTCTTATTATTTTTAAATAATCACCTTTCTGTCTAATTGCATTAGTTAAGGCAATTGTAATCGTTGTAAGGAAATTGCTGCTCTGTAAAAATTGCCAGATAGAAAATCCAATGAGTCTTAGCTGAATCTCTTTAGAGACACTTTTAAATAGAATTAAAATGTATTATCCAGATCCGATTGTGCATGTTCTGTTTCTAGTTGGTCTAGTATTAATACAAAATCCCTGTATACTGGAGTTCCCACCATACACTTTTGCCCTCTGTATAAAAATAGCACTTTGTAGATTAAAGGATTTAGGGGGAAAATGGTCAGTATCAAAGAAGCTGAAGCCTCTGTTGACTGCTGAACCAAGAACCTATTCTTGCATACTAGGTTCTGTATTGCAAAGCAGTGAATTTTTCTGGATGGACATTTACACTTCCGAGCCTGTTTAAAAAAAACAAAAAAAACCCCAAAAATACCAAAAACCCCAAACAAACAAACAAAACCACCAGGAAAACCACAAAAGCATCTAATAAGAAATTAGAGTACTGTGAAAACAGTATAAAAATAGATATTTCATGATAATTGCCTGTGCAAGCATCTGCCCTTCTTTATTGGCTAACTTCATATTTTTCTGTGTAGATGCTTGTTTCCTTCCTCTACTTTCCTCTGGCTAGCTACAACTTCAGGAAGTTTAACCATTAGGCTTGCAGAAAGTAAATCCGAAAAACTTTGGGCCATTATTTGAAAAGGAAGACAAGCCAACAGGAAAAGATGAAAGAAGAGGGATATCTCATGGTATTTACTATTTGCAGTGCCTTGTGAACTTCTCGGGGCAGATACTTCTTAGGTGTTCTGTGTCTAACGAGCTTGGCTGGTGCTTCTTAAGTGCTCCAGGACATAGCCTATAATTTTACACGGTGCTGGTGATTGGTAAATCCACCTGCTGTGGCTGTTTGTGGGTGCCCCATGTATTTGGGTTGAAGGTCCCCTCAGCCCTAGGTGTGCTTCTTCCTCACGGCTCCAAAACCTCCCCATGAGGCAGAACGCCCTCCAGACTCCAGCCCCTGCTCGGTCCGCCGCCGGGCTGCGGGCCGAGGAGGGGCGGGCGGGCGGGTGGGCGGAGGGGCTGCACGGGGCAGGGTGCCCTTGGCGGAGCGCGGTGTGGCCTCACGGCCGCCCTGCCCCCCGGGTTCCCCGCCTGGGGACGGGGACAGGTGCCGGTGTCACCGCTGGGGGCGGCGGGGGCGGCCGGCAGGGAGCCGCTGCCGGGCAGCTGAGAGAGGGTACATGCGAGGGGTCCTCGGTGTGCCGGGGAGGGAGAAGAAGAACGGGGAGGGCCGTACGCCCCTCCGGCAGCGCACAGAGCCCTCCTTCTTCCCCCGGGAAGGGAGCCCCGCACGAAGCCACCCGGAAACCCAGCGGGGGGCAGAGGCAGCTGAATCCACCGGGAACCTCCTGCTTCCCACCAGAAAACCACATCAGCATTACCCTGTCCCTCCGCCTCTTTCCCCCTGTGCTTTTTTCTTCTGTCTTTCCCCATTCCCCCTCCTCCACTGCTTGCACCCTCGCCGCCCCTCGCCTCGGGGAGGACAAAAAAATCTCCAGCGGTGCGTGCCTCTGTATGTGTGTGTGTGTGTGTGTGTGTGTGTCTGTGTGTGTGTGTGCGTGCGTGTGTAGGGGAGGCTGGAGCGGGGTGGGACCGAGGAGCCGTGATTACAGCTCTCCCCGGAGAAGAAGATTGCTCTCTCCAGATGCTGATTTCTGAAGCACTTGGTAATCATCAGGCGGGAGCCGGCAAGAGGCGGCGGTAGCCGCCCCGGCCGTGGCGATGGCAGCGCCGGGCGAGCGGGTGGCGGCGGCTCGGGGCTGAAGGGCTGCCCCGGGAGGCGACGCTGCCGGGCAGACCCGACCCGACCCGATCGACCCGAGCCGAGCGGAGCCGAGCGGGCGCGGCTCTGCCCCGAGTCCCGCTCGCTCCGTGCCGTGCCGCTCCTCCAGCCCGCCCGCAGACACCCTCCCGAGCAGGTGCCCCTGCGCCGGGACACGGCGGGGGGGACGGCGGGGCACCCATGCGGTGACCCTCGGCGGCGGCAGCTCCCGCCGGCCGCAGGGTGCGGGTGCCCCTCCGCAGCCGCGCTTCGGGCCGGAGGAGGCTCCCGCTCTCCCGTGCCCCCGGGAATGGGTTCCCGCCGGGGCTGAGCGCCTCGCCGCCTCCCTCCTCCCTGCCCGGCGTGGGCGAGCCGGCGAGCAGCCATGGCAGCGGCCATCGCCAGCGGCTTGATCCGCCAGAAGCGGCAGGCGAGGGAGCAGCACTGGGACCGGCCCTCGGCCAGCAGGAGGCGGAACAGCCCCAACAAGAACCGCGGGCTCTGCAATGGCAACCTGGTGGACATCTTCTCCAAGGTCCGCATCTTCGGGCTCAAGAAGCGGCGGTTGCGGCGCCAAGGTGCGTCCCTGTGGCCGGGCCCGCCCGCGGGCTCCCGGGGGGCGGGCGGGAGGGGGCAACCTGTGGCGAGAAACTTCCCTGGCCGGGCGCCGCCCCGGGTCCTGCCAGCCGGCGTCTCCCGGCTCCCCGGCAGCGGGCCAAGGGCTCCGCGGGATGAGGAGAGCGGCAGCCTGTGGACCTTCGGTCGGCACCCCCGGGGCCAGCCGTGCTGCCCGGCTGTCTGCGCCGGGGCTCCGGTGCGGGTCACGACAGGTGTGCTGCGGGCTGGAAGCCCCTCGGGGAGCCCTGCCCGCCGGCCCGCGCCTCCCCGCCTCGCTTGTGCTTCTCTCTGAAAGACAAAGAGCGCACGGCGCTTTGGGGGGCCGGGGGCCGGCGGTGGCCGGCCCCTTCCCTGAGCCACCGCTATGGTTTTGGCAGGTGCAGCCTGGCTGTAGTGAAGTGGTCCCGCTCCCCACTGCTCGGTGACTTCCCAGTCAGCACAGTGAGAGGTGAGGCACAGCCGGCAGCTGTGGGAGACCTTCTGGGCATCCCTGTGGGTGCCCAGGTGCTGGTCCACCTGCCTGTTGCCCGTTCCCAACCAGGGCCCTGCCATGCAGACCAGCAGGTTGTGCAGGCAGTTCTTCTTCAGGGTAGATGACCAGGAGTTAACAGAGAAAACTGGTACCTTGGTGATTGCATTCTATTCAGTACTTTGTATTAGAACCCTAGAAATAAAAGGAGTAAAATGGTGTTGTAGTGAGTTCTCTATCTTTTTTTAAAAAAGTGGTATTCAGCAGCATTCAGAAATAGTAATGATTTACTCTGTGTCCTCAGGAAACAAGTAATTTTATAAAAAAAGGATTATATTGTGAAGAGTGAAAATGTTAAGTGTCTCTTGAAACATGGCTAATACTTATCAGTCAATGATAAAGTACAAACCACCCTCTGTTACATTCTACAGAATGCCACCATGTGTTGTGGTTTGGTATGTATACTACAGCTCCTCTTTTATGTTTGGTCGGAAGATAATTTTAAGCATAATCAGGGTACGGTCCTAATTGATGCCTCCTCCTTCTTTTTCATGGCTCACATTTGAAAAAGCATAAAACAAAAAAATCCACATAATTTTATTTTTACATGGCTTTCTTGCAGTAAAATTATTTGTTGTAATTCCTAATCCAAGCCAAATCTTGCCATTTTTAGATAGTACAGGGATACAGCGAAGATGAGCAGAAAATGTCAGTGGCAAAATCTATGGTGGCTTCTTTTTATAAGCAGTCTGTGTGTGCTTTAAATGACTAGAGTATCTGGTTTATGATGGTTGATTTTTATAAGTGATACTCTTCAGGAAAACAAGTTTAGAGAGATTTGCTAACTGAGCAATTGTGCAAGACCACCTGTGCAGTCTTATTTGGGGGAAAACTCTGTATTTGACAATATTACCATTTGAGGAGGAGATGACTGCCTTGCAGCACTGAGATGCAAACATTTTTTTAGGTGAGAAGAGGATTTAAAGAGACTTTTGAATTCAGCCTTTTTCATTCATTCATTTTTCACAAGGCACTTTGTCACATTCTTGAATAAGAGAACTGAATTAGAACATAACTCCGCTGTTAACCTGTACCAGTGACACAGAACATTTCAGCAAGAATAATCTGAGCAAGGGCTATTCACCAGTAAAATCTGCAGTTCCTTCATGATGAGACATGATGACATTTATCCATTGGTTTACATTAAGATCTGAAAATTACTGCTCATCTGTAAGAATTCCTTCTGAAAAAAAAAGCTATCATAGTTTTACTACCTGTGTTCCTAATGCAAAAATTGATACATGGAATACCTGTGGATTCAGAGTTGCATTCTATTTCAGAGAGAAACTGAAGAAACAACCAAGCTGAAGTCATTACTTAAACCGGATAGTTTTGAGTGAATAATCATTTGTGGAAAAACAAAAAAAACCCACATTTTACAAGGCTGATTGATTTAAAATACATTATAAGAGTTACAAAATGAAGAGTCTGGTTTTAGTTTTTCTAAACTGAGGTAAATGACCAGTGAATTTGTCTCTGCAATCATACTCTCAAATCCATTAAAATAAGTCTTTGCCAAGCAAAACAGGATGAATTTCAAAACATCTGTTGTCAGAAAGGTGCTATGGGATTTTGACAAATAAACCTTGTGTAAATGATACAGAGTGTCACAAGAGCATTGTGAAAAATGAACTAATCGAGATGTGACAAACCATCTGTAGCATTCTCATACAATTCAATGGAAGAGTAGAATTATATGTAAAATTTTTTTTTTATGTAGAGCAGTAAAATCAAGACTGTGTTTTTCTCGGAATAAAAAAGTGTTTTTATTTGTACTTACATATGAAAAATTACTGTCTTCCCATATTTGAAACAGACAGCAAAAACTAGTGATGCTGCTTTTTAAATTAAAAATACACATTTAACCTTGTGCACACATGTATGTGAATTAGGCAAATAGATATACACAATATATATGCACACATACCAACATGTCAGCAAACTTTAAAAAATATTCTTAATTTTTAAATTCTTCTTTAAAAATGTCTGTTAGTACTGTTCTTGTTCAGTGGGATTTATTTTAGAAGGAAATGAAGTTATTATGAATGCATAAAATGCTTCAATCATGTGTATACCCTGATGAATTTTTTTTCTGTCATTGTGACAAATTCTCTGTTCATGATCCTTCCTTTAGGGGCATACTAAAATATCAACAGAAGTGTGCTTTGGGAGACTAACATTTAGGAATAGTAGCATTAAAGATACATCCTGGAGCTCACTCAGAATAAAGAGTAATGTTTGTATTTACTTACATATTTGCTCTAATGATAGATGCCCATGGTAGTTTTAAACAGCCTTTCTAACACTTGATTAATGAGTTAAACTGCCAAAGTGATTTCTGTGGAAGACTTGTCTGCTAATCTACTGAATGGATAAAACCATTTTCATTTACTGGAAATATTTGATTGATATTGTTTAGTATTATGATGGTTCAAATTTATTTAATTTTTATTTTATTCTACCTGTTCATCTGATGAACAAACCACTGTCATTAATTACCAAAGAACCATGAAGCCAAGATCTTCCCTATCTGATGCCAGACATCAATCAATTTTGAATCATCTTCTCTTACATTACAGGTTGTTTAGTTATAATAGTTTAATTTATGTTAATATAATCACAAATGGGAGAATTGACAGATACTTTGTTTTCATGTGAAATAACCTTATCTAACCTGGGGCTACCCAGTAAAAAGAAGAAAATAAATATCACTTCACCTCATGCATCTACAAATCACAGAGATTAAAACATATGCTTGTCAATGGTGCAAATTCAAGCTTCTTAGCCTGTATTTTCATCTACATATCTAGCTGCTTTGCTAATCTGAAAAGTCTTCATTTGGTTAATTAGGTCCCTTGGGAGTATTCTACTGAAAAATACTCAACACTTAAATGTATTAAAAACCACGTGTGATGTTTACTGTTTCTGTGTGCTAATACCACATTAAGACTTCTAAATTTATACATTCATACAGTGTATGAATTTTGGGATGGCTTGGCCCCTGATTTTGTATATTAATATTTATAAGAAAGGAAGACCTAGGGAACATGTTTAGAAAATGCACTGATTAGATTTTACTGCTTCTACAAAGGTAATTTAATTCTCCAAAGAAAGCATTTTTGGAAAATTCATCAGTAGATCAGCTAATGTTTCTTGGCAGATGTGGGAGTAGTCCATGATCTCAGATGTAAGATAGTTCCCAATATACATAGTGCCCTAAGTAGTTTCTAGTTCTCCTACTTGTGGAACAAAGTGGAACTGAAATGGAGATCTGTGCTTGTGAGTGTACATGACTTGTTTCCCAAAGCTTAAGAAACCACATCAACTCCCACCAGTAAGCTCAAGCACTGGATTATCTGCCTTGCTCAAAGTTTCAGCAGAACAAAACACATGGCTGTGCTTTCCTATGAGATTGTCCTCAGAATTAATTCTTCTTGGCAGTTCACTAAAGTCCACTGCCCCTGCATTGTCTAGGTGCCAGGTTGTCTATTTTTGAGGGTGTTGAACTGATGTTGCTTGTTTTTCATTACTTTTCTTCAAATGAAATTGATTAACACACAACACTTTTGGAAGTGCTAACAAAGTTTTAACAGTCTTTATAAGATATCATTAACTTTTTCCTTCATTGCTGTTAACTGGTTCAAAGAACTGCATGATAATCACAAACTGAAACCGAAAATGCTACATTTAATGTAAAATCTTCTAAGCATGCTTAAAAATATTTTTGAAAACATGACTTTCTAAACTCAGTATCAAGCTTTCTTGCCCATGAATTCAGTATTTCACATAAACGCTTGCTAACAGAAGCTTTTTAAAAAAAACAGTAATGGCTGGGATGAAATTTTTATTCTAAACTGGTATTGGTAGCTCTAAATGTGATGAATGAGTTGGCTTTGAGAGCAAATGGGAAAAAGTAGCTTGAAAGTGGTAACATAATTTTAGGGATTATTGATTTTTAGAAATATCTCAAACAGGGGTGATAGAATAGTGGGCATTTAATGTACAGATAGTGCTGCAGCAGTGTCGTTTCAGAATATATTTCATATACTGACATTGCTTTTGAATGTCTTCACTTAGTAATTGGCAATTTAACTCTTCATTAGAAAATTAATTCTTCAAGCTTGAGTGATCTTCTGAATCTCCAAAGTTCAGGCAGTTTCAGTCCACATATAGTCTTGTGAAGTATATCCCTTATTGTATCTTTTAAGTGTATTGTAGGACTAAATTATCTGATTATTATAGATATTAAAGGAGATTGCAGTACAGGTGGTTTCTGATTCATGGTGATGTACCAATAGAGATGTTACAGATGAGGTCAGGTTTCGATACTGTATTCAAAGACAGAACCCTGTCTTTAAACAACATATAATCTATAAACAGATGTAATTTTTTGTTTTTTTCAGGCTCTGATTTGAATCAAACAAAATCTAGATTTTAATTTGGTTTTTTTAATCATGATTTTTCAAGTCAGCACCTTACAAACAGAAGTAATTAATTTTAATATAGAGAGAACACTCAAAAAGTCTATTGCAAAACATTTTCCTGTTCAAGTTTTTTGGTTTAGACTCTAAGCATAGTTTTGAAGATACACAACTGTGGATCCCCATTTTTCGTAGTGCGTAAATAGAGGTCTGTCTTGGTCATATATGTAAGCTCCTTTCTGCCTTAGGCAAATATTGGAGTTAGTGATTGACAGAAAGATGTAGTCCTGGCATGTACTCTTACTGTGCCATCAGCTTGTTCTGAAAACCTTTGAAGCTGGCATGCTTTTGTTCTCAAGAGTTGTTTTACTATTATTATTATTATTGTTATTGTTATTATTATCACTCTGTCATACACTGAGTGGTGTGAAAATAGAAAGAATATTCTTATTACATGGTAAAAAAGGATGAGAAAATTAGTAAATCTTTAGATTTCTTTTATTATGGTCAAAAATCAGCAGCATACTTTCATTACATTGTAGACAGTAACATTTCTGTGCTTTAGGGATTTAGTTTGTCATTTCAATTGTATAAATAAGATGACCTGCTGAGGTACAGTGTAGATATTCCAATTTATTTTTCTATGGGACTGAAAATTAAGGAACATATGCTTTACCTGTCACCAAGGAAGAACCTAGCTGCTTTTGATATCAGGATTTAGGAATTATATTTGCATTAAGTTAGAGATGGGCAGGAGTAGAGTCCAGGACTATCAAGATGTGATTCAATGTTATAGACTATAGTTATTTTCAACAATAGGTAACATTACCTGAATTTATATTGTGGTAAATAAATACATTACTGAAAATAATGGAGAATTTTTGTAATTCAAAGGAAAGTTATTGTAAGACTGAAAGGACTAAATAATAAAAGCTTCTTATAAAATTTAGATAGATGGACTGTGTTGATAAAAATTTTAAAAAACCTTGTTCCTACAAGGTTTTCAGGATTCCCGATTGTTACCATTGCCATTTTGTAAAGTGGTGAGTAGAAGTTAATAAGCAAGAAATTGGATGTTCAGTCAGAATCTCATAAATGAAGCTAGAGAAAGGTGACTGAAATAGGAATGTAAAGAAGATCCTTTTTCTGGGATATAAAGTATAATCCCTAGGATGTAACTAAATTAAACAATTTAATTACATCTGTGATCTTGATTCTAATCCCTTACCCAGGTGTAGAACTTTTGAAAGGCATTGGAGTTACTGTGCTATAAAACTACTGTAAACTGAACCAAGACTGGACAGTTGATTGGCAGTAATCAGGAAAAATAGATTATTGAACTCAGCATTTTTAAAAAATATTAAATCAAGCATTTTGATTCATGAAGAATTCAAGAAAAATTGAGCTTTATGAAACACAAGCATACAATATGTTCTCTCTGGAGAAGTTAGTTTAAAAAGTATAAAACTGCCATAATTTACTATTATTTCCATTGAAAATCCTGCCTTTTCTACTTAATTTTTCAAATTTCAAGATGTATCCAAATTAGTAAATGTGGCTGCTACTCCTTTAGTACTATGAAGCCTGGCCCCTGAAAGTTTTGGTTGTTAGATTGTTTCCAGTGTTTTTTTAGAGAAAAGGAAGGGAAGGGGAAGGGAAGGTGCGGGAAGGTGCGGGAAGGGAAGGTGCGGGAAGGTGCGGGAAGGTGCGGGAAGGTGCGGGAAGGTGCGGGAAGGTGCGGGAAGGGAAGGGAAGGGAAGGGAAGGGAAG
>CM031857.1:78477538-78586314 GCA_018697195.1 Certhia americana | reverse complement strand
TGGCTTGAAGGGAAGGTGGCGGGAGGTGCGGGAATGTGCGGGAAGGGCGGGAAGGTGCGGGAAGGGCGGGGAAGGGAAGGGAAGGGAAGGGAAGGGAAGGGAAGGGAAGGGAAGGGAAGGGAAGGGAAGGGAATTAGTTTTAAATCAATCTGCATTTTAGTGGTTCTTTTTACAGGTGAATATGACTGGAATTTCATGTCCTAATGAAAAGAGACTTTTAGAGCCTCAAGGCATTTTTGGTACTGAATTTCAAAGTCACTCAGCACACAGCAGATATGCCAGGCTTAAGAAAAGGTCAGCAGGTTTCTTTGCAGTAAAGATTCTTGTGGAACTATGAGCCTAGGGGTGGGAGCTGGAACCAGGATTTCCCTTAATGCAATAATGTGTTATAGGTGTTTCTTGTTTAGTTTTGATTTGCACTCCTTGAGTGGTAGAGAGAGACTTCCTTACTTAAAACTAGGGCAATGGCTGGGTTGGTTTTTTTTTTAGTAAATTTACAAAGCTTTTATTTTAGTATTTTCTGTAGCAGCAAAGAGGGTTTTCTGTGAAAGGAAACTATTTACTTCAGATTTCTGTGATCACAAGTACTAAATTTATGGCTTATATGCACCTACTTATGTAAAAGCATTACATATATGTAGTTCTTATTTCATGATAATGCTCTTTTTTGAGTACATTCTATGATAAACCAAATGAAGGTTCTTACGATTTCTTTCCAAATTTGCAGCAGAGTTTTTTCATACAACAGCACACTTAACTTTTGTGATTAAAATGGTAAGCATGAAGTTTATTGGTAATTCATAAAGAACAATGTGTTTGCTAGAATATAAAGTAAATAGTAAATTACATCTGGTTTTGTTTTAATCCTTGTTTATTTCTTCTATGCTTTGTTTTGAGGAACAATCTTATAACAAATTGGTATGTTCATAAATGTGGTGAAGCAAGAACTTTTTCCAGCCACTCCTCCTTGTAACTCTGTAGTCCATAGATTATAGTAAGTGTTTCAAAATCTTTCAACGTTTACAGAGTGTTTAGTTGCTCACACACTGCTTTATGCATAGTTAGCATTGCAGCTTGAGCAGATGCTCCTCTCATTTTCATCTATGTAGTTTATGTATAACTGAGGCTTGGATTCCTCTACCTTAATTAGTGGTTTGTGTCTCTTCATATGAAATTCTGATGAGTTGAAAAATTCACCACTGTAATCTGTATACCAGCGACTATTAAATAAATGAACTCTTAAACTTCATTGCTCTATTTTCTTCTTTCACTTTTCTTGCTGTGTAATCAGAACAGTTCCTTCTATGTAATCAAAGCAAATACACATGAAATGTGTAATATTTTGTTCCAAACAGCATTTTAAACTGCATATTAAAGCCAACAAAAATAAGATTCCATCAACTATTGCATCTCTTTCTATGGCATTAGAAATAAACTTGCATGGTAGGAAGGACTTTGCAGCAGCAAAATTTAGCAAGTCTCCCATTGTGTCCAGAGCAAATTTTGTCTTATCAGAGGTCTGGTTAGGTTTGTACATGGAAGTACATTTATGGCATCAGTCCTGAGGACTAGGCATGCTTGCCATCTGGCAAGTAGAGACATGATTACAAGATGAAGACCTAAGCATGGTTGTGTAAGGACACACAATAAATTAATAATGAATTCCTCCCACTAGTAATACTTTTTCATCATCTTATAAATTATCTTGGATCATGACTGTGCCAAGAAGTAGAAATAATTATAAAATAGCACAGAATACTTTAGAATTTTTTAATAGAAAACTATTTCTGGGGCTGAAAAATTGGGAGATTGATCTCTGCTGATATAGGTAATCTGAAGAAAATCCAACTTTTCTTGCTTCTAGCAAGTGTTATTGAACTTAGCCTCTGTATGTTTTAAGGATTTGAAAATTTATATTATTTATATATGTTCCTCCTAAGTTACTCATTAGAAAATTATTGATAGCGAACAATATACATCATCATCATCATCATCAGTTCCTACTACCAAGCTAATAATTTTTTCATCTGAAAACTTTTATTTTTTCTTTGGATCTTACTTTGTATTTACTTTCTTTTACTTTTTGGATAATCAAGTTTTGTGTTTAACACAAACTCCAAACAGAGACTGGTGCACATATTACTTATACATCTTTCACAAAATATAAAATATTAAGGCTGTAGTCTTAACTTCCTTATTAACATAGTTTGGCCTTGCTTAAAATAACAGTCAGAATTCTGGGACCATTTTCCCCCCCTTTTTTTCTCTCTTTTTTTTTTTTGTTTTTTTTTAAATTTCTCTTAAAATCGGAGATCAGTGTATGGCTGAACTCTTCAAGGTATTAGATTGACAAATCCAACTTCATTATTGCTTCCAGTTATATTTTAGTTTTCTGTCAAAGTAGAAATATCTATCATTCTAGTTTATGTATCCACAGATTTTTGCTAAACATATGAGAAACTTGCTTCCATGGAGCATCAGTAATGACTTTTTGAGGTAATTTTTAAGGGAAAAAGAGATAAAAGTTTTTTTAATTTTAGCTCTCAAGTCAGATGTCTCCAAATTTGCAATTTATGTACGAATAAGAACTGTGGCATTTTAGCACTTCAGTAGATGTTAATTAATTCATTAAATTCTCTTGTCTAAATTACTTAAATATGCTAAACAACTGTGAGGTTCTGATGTTACTACCCTAAAACCAGATCTTTTGATGTAATGCACCTGATTTGGGGAATCTCTGCAAAATGATTATGTACTGCTCTGTATAACAAATATTCTGTTGCAAGTTCTATGTTCTAGGAGCAAAAAAAAAAAAAAAAAAAAATAGACATGTAAGTAAATGAAAATGAGTGGGTGGTTCAGATTTATATACATTATGATATTTTGAAAACCCTGAATGCTACTAATAAGGAGCCATCTTTCTTTGGAAACAGTGAATATCATTGTAGAGATAAGATCATTAAATCCAAACCACAGAAAGGAAGAAAAACTAAACCATTCCCGTTAGCCATACTCTCTAGTTGTCTATATTAGAAAGCTTTATCAGCACTCTCAGAGTTTTTTGTTTTGAAAGTGTTTCTCTGATAACAAGATAGAAACAGACTCATGAGCTGTTCATAAAGTTAAAAGTTACAGAAATCAATGCAGGTTAAGCCTGAATAACCTTGTAGTTAAACTAACATGTGAATAGTCATTTGTATCTCATTGTTGTGATGACAAAGTGATTGGATCAAGCCAGTAGCCATCTCAGGGCTAATTCATCTCAGTATAATTCAATCAATCAATAAATCAATCAAACATCACCCTGTTTACCACTGGCTTAAGTTGCAAACATAATAGTTGAAATTAACTGGCCTTGTAAGCAAATTGTCCTGTTGAATTACTGGTGTATGTTCTTAGGCCAATGGATGTCAGTGAGCAGGTTGTGTTAAAAATTTGTCAGATATTTTTGTCAGATATAAAAATTTGGGATAAACAGTCAACAATTCTGGACCTGAATAACTAAAACTCTCCATTTTCAGAGCTTAAATAAAACCAGCTAAAAATGGTTTAAGCAGCCTCAGTGGCAGAAGTGTGAAGACCATAGTGAATCTAATCTTAAAAATTTTTTTTATGCTTAGAGGTTCTTAACTTTAATTCTGTCAGGTTGTTACCAACTTCTCACAGTATTGTTATTTTGGTTTTCACAGTTTGAATTCGTTTCAGATATAGGGAGGGATGCAAGGAAGATCAGCCTGTTTTCTACTCTTTGCGGAGCGTTTAGGTATAACTAGTACATGGCTTGAAGACAAGTGGTTGTGGGGAATGGACTGGTGGCAAATTGCTGCTGATGTTTTTGCAAAAAATTTTGGCTAAATTTTCAGAAGTTTCAATCACATTAAGGTGTGGAAAGGGAAAGCTAAATGCACCTGAACAACCCAGCTAGAGATCTTAGTACTTCTACATTAAACAGACTTATAAAGACAAGATAATTTTTAGGGGGTTTTATTATTTCGGTCCTGGTACTGGCACCCATCCAGGATGTAATAGGAGTTGTTTGAAGCTCTCTTTTAATTGAATGAACTTTGAAAATAAGTAGTATGATAACTTCAGAACTTCAGTTCCTAGTTATAGTGGGGATACCAGCTGTATTTGGAGCCTGAAGCACCAAAAGGTTTTGCTTCCTTTTAGGTATTTTTGTTGCAATCAACTGTATCAAGGATGACCCAAACTACAACAAACATGATCTGATGCAGAAACAGTCTTTAACTCCTTGCTACTAATTTTTATTCTACTTACTCAATTTAGTCTTTGACTGTGCAATATTTCAATATTTACATGCATAATGGTGTTTGTTCCAACTAGTTTCCAGATAGATGTGTGTGATTACATAGGGACAATTTAGATGTTTGCTGTTGATTTTTGAGGGCTGTTCAGAGGTGGCACCAGAGGACTAATGGCACAACTCACATCCTGAGTCCAATAGATTATGGCATACCGAGTTCTTTTTTAGGGATATGTCATAGCTGTGTAGGAAGTGAAAAAATGTTTCTTCACTTCTGCCATAATATCAGCAATGTCTTGCACAGTGGCTTTAGTATGTTGACAGCTCTGTGAGTCCTGAGTGCCTCCATTTGGTTATTGGGTTGAATTTTTATTTCTGAGGAGGCTTTTTTAGTTTTTTCTTCTACATTTTTTTCTTTTTTTTTAAAGTAACATGAAAATTACTCAGATGCAGACTGTGCTGGCTACTGCCATGGAAACATAAAAGTATCTTTAATGGAAAACTATTGAAATACCAGTATTATTATTTTTGTATCTTTTGTTGAGCTTTGAGAGAATATTTTCATGATGAATTGGACCTTGGTCTTTTTGTACACTGGATGCAGTTGAGCTTTCCATATTTTGATTGTATGGGTAGTTATGTTTATTCTTCTCTCCTTGTAGGGAGGCATTGGATCAGGGTTTTATAAACTGCTATGAGGCAAGTCATCAGTGAGCTGATTCTGAATGGTACTAGTTTTTCTGTTTATATACACTTATATCTAAACTTCTGTTTAGAGGAAGATGCAAAAACTGAATAGATTTTCTTAATTGGGGTCGTTGAGACTGTATTTAGGACAAGATAGAAATTTTCCTATTTGCTTTCCTGTAGAGGAAGAAGAAATATGAATTTCTATAGCTCTGAAAGCCCTTTGCTAGCACCTTTGCCTGTAAACTTCAGAAGAGATGCTTTTGATAGAGAAGCGGATTGTTTTCCAACCATCCCAACATGCAGTTTCACAGTCCTGCCATTTAGAATCACAGGGATTGTGTTGGCACCCATTTCATTGCAAAGATAAGGCTGAAATAAGGTTTTCCATGAGGCTGTTGTTCAGTCATTAAGGTAAAATCAATCAGCACTGGATCTCACATCTTGTTCCAATGTGAGCAGTGAAACAAACCCTAGAGCTTATATGCCACTTGGGTAACTTTGTACCCTCAAATTAAATTAGAAAAAAACAGTAAAAGGGAAGTTCTTTTGACTATCCTAGCAATGGGATGGAGCTGCAGATGCATCACACATGCAGATGAGTTATGCTATTAAATGTTAATATGTTAAATGTTAATATATTAAATGTTAATGTAATGCTTGGTATTAATGCTCTCGGAATTTATGTGACTGCTGTGGGAAGTAGGTAAGGTGGCAATGTTGCTTCCATGAGCACGTGGACTCTTGAGTGGAAGAATATGACATTCTGATGTAGATGAGGCCAGAGTTATTGTTATCTATGCTATGAAAAAGCTTAGACCACTGTAAGGTGTGATGCCTTAGGTTCACACCTTGAGACTACCCAAAACCCAAAAAAAGAGTCTTTTGTGGTCTTCTCCCTAGGAAGCTCCAAACAGAAGGACATAGCGCATTGGGAACTGCTCTGGCTTCTGAAAAGCTTCAGCTTGAAAATCAGAGTAGTAGCAATACCAACAACTTATTAAACAAAGCTGTTCAGAAAATGACTGTGCTGTCATCTGGGAAAGCAGACCGACATTTAGGTTTGTGGAGTTTTTCACTCCAAAGCATGTGGTATTTTCTATTTTGTCAGAACAGCATTTCCAGTCACAGCCTGTTTTGCCAGACATATCCTGACTTACCATATTGGTAAAACACCTGATTACCCAAGGAGGGGGATGGAATGGGGGGAAAACTCCGACAAATTTGTTATTCATATCTTGTTCCATCTGAAAAACTATGGTGAATATACCAGACTTGTTCAAAGAGTAGTTACCTGAATTATTCAGGCTTTAACTTTTATTTCATTGGTTCTGTAATTCCTCATATCTGCCATGATCCTGCAGTTTCATACATTAAAACATGACCAAGGAGAGTAACAGTTTTTTGTGACAACCAACTACCCGACAGCAATTAATGTAATTTCAGTCAGTGCAGTGGGGTTGACAATGAAGTAAAGCTGTACTATGGCTGAACTTCAGGCCTATCCCCAGTATATTTTACTGAGCTTATTTTTCTTAAAGCTTTCTGTTACTAAAATATGCAGATACTTGAAATTCATTTGAATTCTGTAAAGGGAAAATAACTGGTTTGTTCTGGGACTGCAATTTTGGAATCTCCTAATGACCACAGCCAACTTTTGTACAGTTTTTGGTAAACAAAGTCAGAGATTTTAATTCCATTTCACTAATTTCTGTAAGCACGGAAGTTATATAAATCTTTCAAGACTGAGTTTTCCATTTTAGCACATGAAGCTGCAGAAGTTGCTCCTCATTCTGAGTTCACCACTGCAACTAGCAAGCAAGACTGTGAGACCAGACAATAAGTCCATGAGAACTAGTCCTGGAAGTACTAGTATTATAAGTACTAATAGTACTAATTTATATATAAATAAAAGAATATATCTTCCTTTATGTTCATGTTCACTTTGAATGTAAGAAAATGTCCATGTGAATTCATTAAGATGTTGTGGCCTGTTAGAAAGAAGTGCTGTTTCATTTAAGGGTTTTATTTGAATGGAAGCTTTTAAAAAACCCACCCCCCCCTCCCCAAGCTTAGCCAAAACAAGGATCACGCTATTATTTGTCTCATGAACAATCAGAATTTATTTAAAATACAACTAAAGTCATATTAAAGTTATATTTAAAGTTTTACTAGTGCTTACTGAAATGAGTCATGTTTGACATCCAGATAGGTTTCAGTACATGTAACTGGTCTTCTGGCTTGCAGTCTTAGGTGAGCTGCACTGTCAAATGTAAGCAAACCTGACAAACTTGAGGTATGGAAGTACAGCAACAGGTGATGTTTAATATCAGAGCTTTGTAGGTTAGAAAGTTTCAGTCATCATTCTAGGGAAGCAAAGATATGTATGGTATTTGGTTTAGCAAACTGAGATAGGAGTATGTTTTAAGAAATAAGCTTCATTTGTCTAGGCTTTATTTTTAGCAGCAAAAAATAAGCTTTGTAAGGGTTTGTGCTTTCCCATAATGACAAAGGAGTGATGACAGTGGTAAGTCACCTGTGCTAGAGGGGGTAGAATGTACACACGTTTGTGCTAATTTTGAGATTGTCTACTGCTGTTGTAGCAGTAATGAAACTGTGCCCTAATGAGTATGAGATCTGGGTAATTTATTTTGTGACTTTTTCAAATGACCTTCTGTTGTACTATGTTTAGTTTTGCATTTTGCTTTGTTTTTTATGCTTGTAACTATAATTGCTTTTTTAAAAAAATAATGAAGCAGTTCTTTAGGGCTGTATATCATCATCAAGAAATGGAGAAAAGAATTGACCAGATATTTTATGGTGAGCAAATGTAAAAAGTGTAATTGTCACACAGGATCCTTCTTCCTAGGGAAATGAACCACATTTTTCTTCTGGCCTTCTGATAGATGTTGTTGGACTAATATTTTGATTTTGCCCGAGACTGTTTTACTGGTCTGTCAGGTTTGGCCAAATGCCACGCTTCCATCAAAACAGGAGGGCTTTGTTAAAATTTCTGCTGAAACAGTCTTAAGGCTGGAGAAATAATTTTTTTCCTAAACCCCTGGGCATAAAAAACAGCTCTGCAGCTTGAACACCTTTATGTCATGTGGACATTTTAAGTCTTGAGTTCCTACTCACTTTGATTCAGATAAAAAGCCTTTAACACCAAACTGCATTGGTTGCAAAACTGATAGTTATTCCTGTGTGAGTAACCCTGGAAATGTTTTTCCTTCCCTTTTAATTTTTTTAAGAAACCTTTATTCTGGGCTTTATCCTGAAAAAGTATTTTGCAATGGGAACATTATTTTCTGCTTAGTTCTGTCTGGAAAGCTTTTTCAAAATACATTGATGTAGTCAGATAACAGCTGACTGATGTTTATTTCAAATGCCTGGACATTGTCAGAGAGGATTTGGTGGTGTGGAACAATGGTAGTTGTAGGCAGATAAAGCAAAAAAGAATCACTTCCATGTCTTAGAACCATTTTTATGTTAAACAGAGACATAAACTTTAACCCCCTGGAGGTTGGTTTGATGCATTTTCCCACATCCACATGCTGATTTTAGACACCGGTGGATTATTTTAATACCTGTGGCACATGTTCACTATTGTTACCTTTATGCTATAAATGGGAGCTAGATATTTATGCAATATGCTTTTTGCTGTTGAAAGATTTCATAAACTTGTTTCTTCAAGGGATTGCATAAGAAAGGTGTCAAGTAGGATTGGAAGTAATTTAACTTCTGGAATGCTGTGGGTGAGTATCACACAGGCAGAGGGGCTGTTCCCCTTCAGGCATCTCATTCAAGGGAGGTTTAACCATTATGACATGTTTGAATAGAATCCTCACTTTAAGGTAGTCATGTTAATTTATTTGAAGAGAAACAGAGTTATTTAGCACCTTTTCCTGTTCTTCCTACTAGGAAATAATTTCCTGTTAAGTCCAGTTTTGAAAAAATTCTGCCTGAAGGATGGCATTTCAAAGGATTTCCATATTGGCTGGGTTCAGATGACTCACAACATTTCTCAGACAAGTTTCATTGCAATCATCTATTACATCATTGATTATTCATTTGGTCATTTACCACTGAATCTGCATGTTCTTCTAGGATATTTTGATTCTGCTGAAGTTTCAGAAAAAACAATGTCTTCCAAGAAGTAATAAGATTGATAGGGATCTACTCTAGACCCTTGGGATTAGGTTAACCTAATTGAATGAAAATTCTTGCTGTGGAGATACCAAAACTTGGGTAACATAGGTTCATATTTAGACTGACATGCAATTAGTTAAAAATATTTATTTCTAAGAAGTAATTAATGACACCCTGAAATAGATGGATCCACTAGCTGTGAAGGGAGCCAAGGAGGACTGCACCAGATGTAGAAGTCCTAATGACTCTAATCATAGAGCCTGCTCTAGAAGTAGTCTTTTTCTGGTTCCTGAAATGCTGCACAGCAGCCCTGAGGAGAGCTGAGACCCACAATAGTACTGTAGATCCCAAAACAAAGCTATATTCCTCTTTACAGCCTCCCAGTTTCCATTGCCTGGACAGACAGGAGGCTGCCTGATGGAGCTGGGAGCCTGAAAGTTTGGGAACCTTCCCTTGCTCTGTGGTGGCAGGTTAGAATGTCCTACTCTCAGCTTAGAGGAGAAAACTGGATTCTTCTCTCATGGAGAAGTTGGATTTCTAAAGAGAAAGGAGTATTTTAGGGTATAATAAATATATTTTGAAATCTGAAATTTCCTACTATTGACCTGGGGTTGTCTCCCTTCCATTTCTATCATCCAAAATATTCTGATTGTCTTAATTAGTTAATCTTGTAGCTAAAATTTATTGTCTTTTATCATACTTAGAGTATAGACATTTTTTGTCATATAAACCAGAAGCATTTTGGGATGATTGACTATTTAGGAGATTTTGAGAACTTGAGCATTTGAGATTTTTTGCTGTTGTCCCAACAATATGTTGAAAACAAAGTAATTTTCATGCTAATTTCCAATTTACGCAGCTTTAAATTAAGGTTGCCCAGAAGAATTGTGTGTGCCCCGTTTCTAGGAAAGTTCAAGGCCAGGTTGGATGGGGTTTTGAGCAACCTGGTGTACTAGAAGGTGCTCCCTGCCTATGGCAGTAGGATTTGAACTATGTGATCTTTAAATTCTTTCTAATCCAAGCCATTCTATGATTTTATGAGATGTCTCAGGACTTTTAGAAAAGTCTAAGAGCTATTTATGGTTTACAAAAACTGCCATTAACACAATTTGTGACTTTTCAGAGGAGGTAATTCCACTGAGAAATTATGTATTCTGAACAACGCATATCCAGTAGTTAACATGAATTAACCAAAATATAATTTTAGAAGCAAATTGTTTGATTTGAAATTGTTTGGAAACTGTTGACAAGGGTTTCTTTTGATATTTTTCCCCCTTCCAGTTGCATTCATCAGTAGATGACATTTTTCTACTCAGATAGGAGGTTTCTAATAAATGATGTCTATTTGCACTGACATATTTTTATTTTATTGAGTGGCAAGCCTTTTCCCCTTCACTTCCCCCCACTTTAAGTTCCTCTTTTAAAATACTTCAGTTTCCCTCAACAGTGAGATTAATACTGCTTTACAGAAACAAACACAATCAATGTGTAACTTGGGGCCTCTGACATGCTTGCAAACAGTGCTTTCTGTCTACCCAGTCATTAACTGTGTCTTTTCCAGGCCTATTAAGTCCTTCTTTATAGCCTGGAAGGGACATCTACATACTGGAACAGAAAGAAGAAAACCACATTTGTACTGCTGCATTGGACAAACCGTTCATCCTCTTATTTATTTTATTTTGTTTTCTGTAAAGTGAGGGTGATTCTAATCCCTTGTGTTTAGGTATGGCCTGGAAATCTGCTGGCAGCAGAGTCTTTTTACTGTGACTTTACAATATGAGGCCAGTGCTTATCACCCTGCAGGAATGAGCCCCTGTGCTCTGCACCAGCCCAGTCCCCTCCAAAGTGGAGCCTGACCCACACTCCTCTCCTGATCGAGCCCTCTCTACTTTGCCCACAGGGCTATCCCCACCTTCTTCATGCTGCTGGAATACAAATAACATATTCACTAGAGTCAACAGAACGCTGTAATTAATTGGGCACATTAAAAGTCTTGTAGATACTACACATTTTTTAACCTAAATATCATGGAAGAAGCTTGTCTTTCAACATGAACAATCATTTCAATTAATAACTCTATGGCCTTTAAAATATATATTTCAAAATATTCAAAGCTAACTGTGTTCTGAATTTAAAGAATGCTAAATAGAAACACAGAGGCAACTTTTGATGCAGTTTTAGGCAGAAATTAAGAACTAGCTTTGGTTTTCCTTGTTTTAGAGCTGGACATCTGGAGATTTCAGGAGGCAGCCAGACAAATTCTTTGGAAGATACTTGTCCTCTCTCAATACATGAGCACTTTCCCTGTGAGAGGCTGTAGGCTCTGCTCTTATGAGAATCTGAATCTGGTAGCAATATTCTGGTTCCTTGGTGTCGCTGCGTTTCCAAATTGGGCATATACCTATCACGAGGTCTTTAGATTTCAGGTCCTTTCATATACATCAGGACTAGGCTGGAACCAGAAGCCTCAGAATCAATCCCATTGGCTTGGGTGGAAAAGATTTATGTGCCTCTGCTTTAGCTAGATTATTTGGTAGCACGTGACTATGTTTCAAGGTACTTTTCATTGCAATGCTGAACTCGAAGCAACAAAAGAGTCTTCACGGATTTTAACCATGTTTCTCCTCAAAGGGAAAAGGTGCGAACCTGGGAAGTCTGGAGAAAAGCTTTTATTTTCAGATAGATATTTCACAATTTTGAATTTTTTTCCCCAGTTTTGAAGCAGGTCTTTTTTTCATGTTGTCAATTGGTTGAACTTTGTAGTTTTAACTGTCTTTATATTGAACAAAATATTTCATTTGTTAGGAAACAAAGGATCCAAACTCTGAGTTTATGATAATTTTGTTAGTTTTGGTATGACCAGGTGTGTTTTTTTGCAAAGTACAGAGTGAAAAATATGGTAGGTGGGTTTTGTGGCAGCACAAAGCTGACAAATGCATGAGTCAGAGTCCTGGGAGCTTTTACTTTCTCTTTCCTCTTTTCCTCCTCTTCCTTCTCTGGTAAACCCACACTTTGCATACAGGTAGAAATAATTTATTAAAAACATCAAATGTCACCTACTTGATGAGGCTGCTGCCAGAGATTTGAGTGAAGAACCTAATAAAGAATAATGAAGGCTAATGCTGCCTTTGTGTAGAGAAAGGAGTTTGGCTTGTGTGTCAAATCTGAAGAGCTGTGTTGGACACTTCTGCTGTATTTGAGTTGGGAAACAGAGAACTATATCAAAGGTCTCTGAAAAACAACCAAGACTTCTGCTACAAACTGAGCTTCATTGAAAAGGAAGTAGATTAATTTCAGATAGCTTTCTAAATTAGTAGCGTCCTGTTTGTTTGTTCGTGTGTTTGTTCTTCCTGACTGCCCATGGGAGCTGGAGAAGCTTGAATTTATGCCCTGATAGAAGGTAGAAGTGCAAGGTGTTTAAACAATGCCATATTGCTCTTGAAGTGTGTGTAAATCTGCACTGGAGATGTGTTAGGATATGAAGGCACATGGCATTTCACCTGCAGTGTTACAGGTAAAGCACCAGCAACACCTCTGCTTATGGTACAGAGGATCAGCCCTTGGACTGCTCATTGGAGAGGTTGAGTAAGAGCATGTGAGGGCTAGAAAATGAAAGCAGGACAGGCAGCTCAGGCCTGGCATTGGGAAACTAAAGAAATCTGAAACATTCAGTTGAGAGCTGTCTTTAGGACATCATCACAGAGTAAAATTTGTGGCACTTTGTAACTACTCAGTGCTCTGGGCCCATAGCAGAGTTGTCACTGCAGCATCACCAGGCACAGACAGAAGTTGCCGTGGAAATCCCAAGGACAAATTTCCCACTTTTCTATATCTGTAATCTTTCAGCTTCTAAAAATATTTAAGTTGTTGGTATAATAAATGTGCAGGAAATGCAGGAGATTTAAAGAGCATTTAATATTAGTACTCAGAAAATGGTGTAATTTCTTCTTTAGAAACATACCTGTTGGCTCTCCTGAGTGCTGGTGAAAGACACCTCAGTCTTAAATGGCTCTCACAAGTTATTGTTCCAGTAGCACATGGATCTGGAGAATGAAAATGCTTTTGATTTCAGTTTAAAACCTGCTATTTAAACTTGTATGTTCTATAAAGTGATTTTCAGGACAAGCTTCAAATTGAAGGGTGGAGTGGAAGTCCTGGTGTGAGAAAAATCAGCAGCTGATAGTTGAGGATGCTAAGCAAGCTTGTTTAAATTTTGTTGTGCCCATATGGTTGCATGTCTGTAGTAAAGGTAAGTTTCCTAACACAGCATAAGAGTGAATGAGCTGCTCTCTGGAGCTGGCCATAATTCTAGTCCAGCCAGAATAGCCTGATGGGGCTGGAGTTGAGTCTTAGGGGGAAAGACTTGTCCAAAGTCTAGAGAGCTTTAGTGTCTCCACAGTGTGAACAGGTCTAAAGAGCACATGATAGATGGTTTTGAGTGCATAAGTGTAGTTAATTCAGTGCATTTTTTGCCTGACCTTCAGAATGAGCTACCTGTTTCTCACTACTCCATCTTGAAAGAGTTAAAGATCATTGGCTCAGGGGAGATGTCCATACATGGTTAGATGAATGTCACCTGTTACTTTACTGAGAGACACCAAAAGAGGAGATCTGGAATTTGCCTCATTTAGTATCTTCACACATAATTGAACATCTGTAAGAAATTAAGAGATCATGCCAGACTTGAATGATGATGCTGTTAACTCTTAGCCAAGCAGACAGTGAAGGAAGAATCCATAGTTATGGGAGTGTTGTGGCTCAGCAGCCTTGAGAAATATGTTTTGCTTTGGGGTTTTTTTTTTGTCAATTTTGCATTTCACATCTTGAGAGAAAATACACATTTGAAACTGCCATGGTTCTTCAGACTGACTCACTACTCTGCAAAATGCACTTGATGGCTGGATGTTTGATGAAGTTGCTGGTGGGTTTATATCAGCAAAAACTATATGAAACTATAGACTGCACTGTATTTCCTGGTAGCTACAAGGTGGAGTTTGTATCTTCTGTTAAGTTTACAGCCTGAAGAGAATCTCTTTCTATAAATTTGTAAAGAATGACTTATGTAACTGAAGGCAAATTTGGGGTTTTTTATTTACAAATATATTTTGTTATTAAAGTTTAGATGTGATTGGGCAGAAGGATAAAGGGGTACCTTCTTATGTCCTCTTAAATAGTCACTGTTTTGGGGCATGCACAGCTGGAAAACAATACCTGAACAAGAATACAGCTGGGAAACAACAAAGGAATGAGAGTACAGTAGGTAGGGAGTTAAAAACAGGATGTGAGAAACAGTGGAAGGCAGGCTTGCAATCTGAACACATTAAGAAAGTATGTGTGGTAGATGCATAGCCAGTTCTCCATGATGAGAGAGCTGACCTGGAGGCAAAGCAGGATGTAAAAAAAACCCAGATCACTAAATCAATGCAAAATTTCACTAGATAGGATGAGAGATTCCTTATACAGCTCTTATTTTTCATTTAGTTTCCAGGTTATGTATTTAAAAGCTATATGTTCTATTCTGTGTTGTAATAAAATTTAGATTTAGAGATTGAAAGACCTAACAGTGTTTTTGAGGTATATTTTGGCATCACCAAAACATGAATTGCCTTTGAGCTCCTCCAAAACCTAGCAAGTATTTTCAATCTTGTGATATGTTATAGAATACTTTCATTTTCTGTAGGTGACAGTGAGTGGCTGGGTAGTCTCTGCTGAATACGTCACCACTATATTATCAAAAGATTCAGAACTGGAAGATTTACTCCTTATTAGTGAATAATCAAGTTGATCTGAATTGATTCTGCACATTTTCTCATAGATAGTATTTTCTGTTTAGTAGCTAAATATCTGGACTAAATAGTGTTTCCAAAACAGTCAGGGTGGGATAAACAGTTGGATTTTGTTTGGGCTTTTGTCTGGTTGTTTGTTTGATTGTTTTTTCCTTTAGGAGCATTAGGTAGAATAAATGGAATTTGCCAGTTTTAGCCCTGCCTTTCTATTCTTGCTAGAGTCTTGAAAAAAAAGAAGTTCCAGTGAAGTAAAGTTTTTTGTGCTGAAGTTCCTCTAAGAGATTTGAGTTGAGTGACTGCCTGTCACAGTTTCCTGTGATTGTCCTGTATCATTAGTGTCAAATTCCGCTGATTTCCTTAAAGCTCAGATCCTGGGGTCATATAACTTCATAATAGTTTTCTTTCAGTGTATTCCAAGTTTTCTTGGATAGCAGAGATGGGGAGAAGACAAAAAAGCCTTGAAGGTGTTGCCCAAGTTAACCTCAAATTCAAGAAAAAAGCAGAGAGTAGCTTCAGTAAAGAGGCATGGTTTTGTCATGCCCATGATAGAAGAAATTACTTTCTTATTTGGAATTCAAAACGATTCAGACTGTGTTCTTAAGTGCAGGGGATTATTTTCTTGTCTCTGTTTGAAAATCAGTTTTTCAAGCTGCTACTCTTAGGATTTCTGAATTGTGTTTAAAACCACAGATTACAAAGCCTAGCAATCTGCAGGCTGAATGGACTTTTCTTTTTCTCACAAGGAGAATTTGGAAAAAAAATTATCTCAGGAAACCAAAGCAGCCATGCATTGCTTCTCTTTCTGTCTCTCCATCTCACTGTATTATCACAAAGAAAACATGCGAGTGCTTGTGCTTATAGTAAAATAAAGTATAGGAAATATTTGCTATTTCTTCCCTGGTTAAATAATATTCCCAGGTAACACTTAGTTACACTGCAAAAAAAAAAAAAAAGAAAAAAAAAAAAAAAGAACAACTTAATCTTTACTATGACTTGCTATTTTCTGGTTCAAATAGTTCTTACTAATCCGCTTCTGGTAACTCATGACATATCTTGCATATATAATTTCTTTAAAAATAAATAAATGAAAACAGCAGAACACAATTATACTTCTTTTGGTAATGCTGCCTCATTTTCACTTTTGTTGCTGGTTTTGGAGTTTATAAGTGAAAACTGCAACACTTTGTGAAAGAGGAGTGTAATGCTATATAAAATGCTAAAAATTTTAATTTGTTAATGAGACTGTATGTGTAATGATATTAAAAAAATCTTTTGTAGCTCTTCTATAAGAATTAATGCCAGTGCATTCATGCTTTCTTAGATAAATAAATATTTTTCAAGGTAAATAAGGCATTGTAACAGCACAAACTTCTGCTTGTCTGATGGAACATCTGTAACCTTGCTTCATACAGAAACAATAATGTTCTTAACTAATAACAAATATGGAAGTTTATATATTTCTTTTTCACAATGGGATTATCTGTTTGTCAATCAATATTCCTTTGGATTCCTGTATCTCCAGTAATATTGCTTTTTCATGAAGAGGACTGAAATGCAAAATGCTTAACAGATCTCATTTTCCTGCTATTTCTTTGTAAACAAATTTTGTCTTTGTAAACAAATCTGTTCAGACAGTGTTGGTGAATGACATGGTTTGACAATGAGGATTTATGTTAAAGCATGAGGATTAAATAATAATTCATAAAAATAAATAGTGTTCTACTAAGTAAAATTCTTACTTTTCTACTTTTTTAAAGGTTGTAAGTCAGTTTATCTATCCAAATTTTTTGCAGTGTTTTCATGTCTGATAGGAAGAAAAAAATCCTTTTGTCTTGTATATTATTAAACACTAAATTGAAATGTAATTGTTTTATCAACACCTTTATTTTCTTATATATGAGGGTTTTTTTATAATTTGAAACAGGCTTATTTATCTTTGGTTACTACTTAATGCTTTTATTTTTTTTGATCTGGAGTTTATATTTGTTAGCACTGATGCAAAAGAATATTTCCTGTTTCTTTTGGCTTTCTGATTTATATATTTGAACCTGCACAAATCTCAACTCAGTCTACTCAACTCAACAAACTGTCATGTGGAAATGACAACTTTTGATTTTTGTAATTTTATAAATGGAGTAATACATCTGTGGGGGCAGTGAAAAAAAATGAGACCACTGCATCAGGAGATATATGAAATCTGCTGCACCTGAAATCAGGAAAGCTTTTGAGTTGTTCAGCTATTGAAGAAAATTGAATCTTTGTTCTACAATGTGTCTCCAACAACTTTTATGAGAAAAAGTCTATTAGGGAGTGGCTGAAGGAACAGGGGTTGTTTAGATTCGAGAAAAGGAGGCTCAGTGGGGACCTTATCACTCTCTACAACCACGTGAAAGGAGTCTGTAGCTGATTGGGGGTCAGTCTCTTCTCACAGTAACAAAGTGGGAGGACAAGAGGAAATGACCTCAAGTTGTGCCAGGGAAGGTTGAGGTTGGATCTTAGAAAAAATTTCTTCACTGGAAGGGTGAAAGCATTGAAACAGGCTGCCCCAGGAAGTGGTGGAGTCACCATCCCTGGAAGTATTTAAAAGACCTGTAGATGTGGCACTAAGGAACATGGTGGCAGACATGGCAGTGCTGGGTTAACATTTGGACTTAACATCTTAAATTTCTTTCCAAATAACATGAGTCTGTGATTCTATATTTCGCAATTTCTAATTAGCACTTCCTAACTAGGAAAAAATCGTCTTTGTCCCAGTTCATTGGCAGTGCAACTTCTGTTTTTCTCCAATTTTTAGACTAGTCAGTAAACTGAAATTTCCTGAATGTAATGTGAATGGCTTATTTCAATGTTTTGAACCATTGGCAAGAAAATAAACCTAAATATATTACTCTATGTCCTTGACAAGCATATTGCAGATGTGGTGGTTTTGCATATCTAAGCAGAGGGAATATACTTCATTTTGTGGACTTCTATGTAATCCATCAAGAATTAAATAAAGTTAATAACAAGTTAAAGACCCCTGCAACTTGGTATCATGGAAACTTCCTGAATATATCAATAGAAAATGGACTGTGGTGTAGGATGCCATACTTAGCCTTAAAATTATCCTGTTGTCTTCTGTCCATTAACAATTACCCTGATGGCTTTGAATACTTGTAAAATAGACAGTTTGGGCACTTTGAAATTTAGTTCTAAGTCACTCAGTGAAAGAAATAGAAGCTGACTTCAGATATTTCATTGCTTACTAATGCAGCATGCAAGGAGATAAGTAATAAAGCTTGTGAAAATAAATGCAGTGTTTAAACATTGACTTCTAAAAATAGAAATTATTTAGGAAGGGGTGTATCAAATTCATTCTTTGGTAAGTTAGGTGCTGTGTGAAATATATTCATTTACATATGCAAAGGTCATCTATACCCATCCTATTGTGCTTTCAACTTTCAGTGACATCTTCAGAGAAATCTCATTCTTAAATCCCATTTATTTATTGTTTCCAAGAGCAGTACATTAGTCAAATTTTATACATAGGTTAAATGGTAATAGAAGCTGTCATGTTGTTGTGCTTTGGTATTTTTTGAGTGTGGGCAAAATTACATTTAGTGTTTGCAAAGACTTTTCATAGAAAGAGAACAAAGTAGAGATTATTGCAAATTGAAGACATAGAAACTATTTAATTCCGGGGTCTATTGTTTTATGCTATTTTTTCTTTTCAAGAGAAACATTAAGCAATATTTTGTATAATGTTAACACTTTGCTGTTAGAATTTAGAATCAAGAATATGCCAGGTAGAACTAAGATGGTCAGGTACAGGAACAGCTCCAAAACATAGTGCTAGAATGTTATTTTATCTATGTTAATAAGGTTCAGTAAGATATAGTGGGTATTTTCTAGGCTTGTGTAAAATGAGAAGAAGAAATAAAACTTGTAATAGCAAGACTTCTCTTACATGGAATTTAGACAGTACAAATTTTCGTATTCCAAAGTAAATTTCGAAAGTGAATATTCTTGCAAAGATGGGGCTTTTTCATTAGTGGAAGATGATGCTTTTTAGTTAAATATATTAAACTGTGACTAGTGCTGTCTAGTAAGCTTGGAAGTAGAGACCAGCTTTTTCTCGACATTCCTCTGTATAACATAAATTAAGATTTAGATATTAAGAAATTGGAGATCCTTGAATTTTAGTGTAGTAGAAGAAACATGGGTCAAAAGTGGAAGACAGTGTTTAGGAAGGACTTTCCCAAACAAATCCATGTGTTGGAAGATCGGAACAATCAGATTTAAACAGTACAGTCCAGTCGGAAGAGAAATTCAAATTATTAAATGAATTTACTAAAATTGAACTACCATGCTCTTGTAAAATTGTGATCTTGGAACAAACTCTTTTCAGAACAACCTAATCTGCTTCCTTTTCCAACAAATACCTTCCAAAAATAATGTCTGGTAAAAGAGGCTGTTAATTGCTATGCTGTAGACAAATCTATTAAATTAAATCACCTTGTAAATCTGAACAGTTATAAATTATCCCAGCTAGCACACAAGTTCCTGAAATTCTATTGATGATCAAATTTGTTTAAGTAAAGCCATATATCAAGAAACAAGTCTTATGTAGCTTGAAATGCACTGTGAAACCCAGAGACAAAATGTCAGCACCCACAAATGGAAGGGAGCACATTTTGCAGTTAACATAAAAACATTAGCAGCACAAAGGCGAGGATGCCAGCACAAAGGGGGCTTTTAAAAAAAGCAACCGTTTTGCAGAATTCTAGCCTGCTTTCATAGTTTACCAGGAAATTTCATAAACGCTGTGGAAGTGCCAGTGACAATGACAGCGCAGGAACGTGGGAGGACTCTGTCTCTTAAACTGTGCTCTCAAAGCAGGGTTCTGCAGGAGATGAACTTGTGATGTGAGACATAAACGGACAAAAAGTAGAGTTAAAAATAAACACCAAAGTTGAGTGCCCTGTAATCATCATGAGAACAGAAAAATAAGTGAGCAAAGAGAAAGCCACCTCATTTCAGAAGAAGTACTATTATTACTTATGGGAACGGGGAATAATGGAAGCTATTGCTTTTCTGAGTTCACATGATGTGCTCTTCCCTTCTGCCCTGAATACAGTAAAACTTTCTTTCAAAAATATTTTTCTGTACAGTTTTTAATTAAAGTTTAGTTTTCTGATGCTTATGGTGATATTTTGAAAAAGTTGTTATTAAAATGAGAGAACACTAGCATATAAAATAAATGTTCATATTTTATGATTACCTATTAACAATGAGAGAAAGTAAAAACACAACCAGAAACTTGGAAACGTTGAGACACCAGGTGATAGGATAGTCTGATAAAGAAGTTAGGAGTGTATAAAGCTTTTGAAAGCAAGAACTGTATCACTGGAACAGCTGAAGACTTTAATAATGAAGGATGGGTTTATATGCCTATTTAGGATTTTATCACCTTTAAACGAAATACAAAGTTCTGCATTTTGAATTCCCCAATGGCAATGTACTTTCTTCAGGAAGCTTACCGTTATGATTGTATAACACACGTTTCAGAGGACACTGCACTTTTATGTGCTGGAATGACGATGCAAGGCTTGGCAAAAACAAAGCAAAATACAAAGTGACCATCTGTAATGACTGTACCTGTTTGAGTACTGTTGCAATTGAACAGAAGCAGTACATTTGAGAAGAAGATGACTTTTGAAAACTAGGAAAAGCATTACAGCAGGAACTGAAATACCTGAAATGAGAATCCAAAACAGAATTTGTAATTTTTAACGTGGAATTTCTTTCCCTCCTTCCAGAGTTGAATTGCTTAGTGGGTAGTTTCTAAAATACTAAGCACTACAGAGACATGTTTAAAGTTTTAAAAAGTATCCAGACATTAATCTGAAACAACAATAAGTTTCTGTGCAGAAGTCAGTGAAGGGTTGAAGAAGTCTTGAACCGTGGTATAGCGGATGGGGTCTAACCTGCCTGCAGGGAGGTATTGAATTATTATACAAAGTAGCGACACTTCTGCATGAGAGATGACAAGAAATTCCAGTCCAACACACCCTACACACACACTACTTTTGGAGTACTCTTGTGTGAGAAGTCAGGAAAATGGGCTTTTTGCACTTCCCAGGCCTTGCAAATTAATTGTGAGATGTGTTCTGGAGTGGATGAGACACTCTGGACTTTGGGTGGGTATTTTACTTCCCAGCTTTAAAAGGAATTTGGTTGTTGCAAGATTTTGGGGGGGGTTGACTGTTTTAAAAAAAATCTGAACACAGATTATAATGGGGTTTTATTATATTTCAATGAAGTTTAATAAATGAGGGAGAAGATTCCTAACAAATGCTAAACAAACATAAGTGAGCAAGACATGACAGCCAAGTCATAGTGACTATCAGGGTACCATAAATCTTAAACTGAAAAATGCTCTATTTCTTTTTTTCTGGACCAATACGAGTGGTACTTTTAGTACTAAAATATCCAAAAGTGAAAACTGCCAGATGAAAGTGCAAAGAATAAAGGGCCAGTAAAACATGAATGACCTGGAGCTATTATCATGAGTTTGATGCTCTGCTATCTGAGCAGAATGTACCTCTAAATATTGGCTTTTATTTGGCTTACTGAGGAACTCATTTTGTGACAGACTGGTAGCTGACTGGATAGTGCAGTTTATTCTCCATAAGAATGTGACTTGATGTGAGACTTACACACACACCCCCCCCCATTAAGCATTTGTTTGCCAGTAGGCTTTTATTTATTACCTTTACACAGAAGAGGGAGGAAATAAATAATGACAGTAAAAAAAAATGTTTTCCTCTGGTAAAAGGTAAAAATTAAAACCCAGTGAATGCTAAGGGCCTCTAATGTTTTAAAATATATAATAGGCATATTCAACACTGTTCTTTTAGCATTTAAAATTCATCTCTGTCTTAACATTTATACTTCATAAGTTTTTCTCTAGTTTATTTTAAATCTATAAAGTTTCTAAATACATCTGTCCTCGCAGTGTGTGGGAGTAGGGAAGTACATGTGAAAGCCATTCTTTCTGTGAACAGAAAATATTCAGAATTCAAAACATAAAGTATTATAATTGTGCTAGAGCAAGAGCTGCACTCAGCCTGTCATGAGTTAATGCCAATGCCATTTTTGTAGTCACTGTTTGAGAGAGAAGACATCTTAATTAAACTCTGCCTTTGTTGAGGACATCAGAAAAGCTACTGACAGAGTGTTCATGCTAACTGCAATCATGCATCCTGCCATCACCACTGACAAGGAAAAAAAGCAAGAAAAGTGGGCTGCAAGTGTCTGCTGTCACACAGATTGCTGTGAAAGAGAGGCTTGAGGAGCTGTTGTTTTGTCCATTCAGTACAGCTTTGAATTTTAAGAGACAGCCTCTAATAATGACAAGTCAGAATAATTTTTCCCAACGTAGGGCATTGCTGACATGTCATGCTGAACATTTCAACCTCAGAAGTCAAGGCACAAAAAAAGTTAATAAAAATCATTAGGAGATGTTGAACTGTTCCATGATTTTTGGTGCATGGTGAAGTTTGCTTATTTTTTTGTTTCATTTCCCCTGAAGTCAAGGTGTTTGAAATTAAATAGAAATTATATTGTTCACAAAATAACCTTACTTTGGCAGCTAGGACTTAAAGATAACTAGTAGCAAAATTTCTGTGGTGAAATCAGAGCTGTGAGCTCTTTGATAAGGTTGTCTGCTCTCATCCTGTTTCTGGTTAACTTTTTTTTCTGTATTTTCTTGACATTAACTTTCTCTTACATGAAGGAAGAAAAAAGTGAGTGTGGGGGTTAACGGGTAAGAATAATGCTGGTCTATGTGTCTTTGTCACTGTGGTGACACACCCAGTACACCTGTGGATGGGCAGCACCAGTCTTCTGCTGTTGTTTCTGGGCATTGCTGCTCACTCTTGCTGTCTTGCAGACAGCAAAAAATAGAAAAAAAAAAAAAAAGTGTGTTCAACAAGGATTTGAGAAACTCATTTGTAAATCATCTGAAGCTAAAACTGTTCTGTAATATTATTAAGTGACACAGGGTAGATAAAATGTTACAGGGACTAGCAAATTTCTCTGCTGCTCAAGTGTCTCAAAAAGGACATGAAAGGGTAATTTATCTTTCCGCAAGGAGAAGAGATAAACTTCTTGCCTGACAGGATTGCCTGCTTCATCTTGGAGATATTTACCTTGAAGCTGTATGGAGTAGTCTTTGTGACAATTGCTTGTTATGACTTATATCAAGATTGATGTGTCATTTCACTTTCATTCAGGTATAGTTTTGGATAGCTGGTAAAGCAGGGTTAATTTTAAACAATGCTTTTGATGAAAGCAGATAAATGATTATTAGAAAGTATATTCCATTTGTGAATTTAGAAAAATGAATAGAATGAGTATAAAAAACAACTTTGAAAGTGACTTGTAAGTTTGACATTCTTCCCTTGAAGAAGTAGATGTAAACAGCTGCTGACAGTGGGCTGACTGTACTTTGCCTTCCTATAAAACTTCTTTACACTAGAAAATATTGATAAAAGATCATTTATTCATGATTCCTTGGGTAAGGAAAGTGTTTTCAAAATGCTGAAACTTTTCCTGTAAATAATTTTTAAAGATCTAGTTTTAATAATATTTTTATTATACTTTTTTAGTCTTTAAATATGCCTTTTTAATGAGTGTTAAGCAAGCATGTTTAAAATTGCCAGTTTGAAGTACACATTGAAAGCATATGTTGACAGGAATAAAGGAACTCACTTTTCATTTTAAATTATGAAATCATTTGAATCACCTGATCAAGTTGATGGAGACAGTACACTGAAATGAATTACAGTTTAACATGTCTGAATTTTTAAAAAATATTTGTTTCTTAGTATTCATATATAAAGAAAAACTTTTGATAATGTAAAAATTAACAGAAAGCAAAATTTTCAGTTATAATAAATTTTAAAAATTTAAGTTGTAATATGCATATATTTTGATCTTCAATTGTCCATATTTATTTCCACGCCTCAGAAGTCTTACAGTGTTACTATTTATAATAGCAGTTTTTTATTATATTTACAGTTTATCTTGTATTTTTAATTTAGATGGGCTTATTGTTTAATACGAGTTTGTAATTTCAATATTCAATAAAAACTTAACATTTGTGAGATAATTTCATAAAACTGAGCCTCCATAGAAATTTCAGTACATATCATTTAGTGACAGTTTTGTTTATCACTGTTTGTTTTCACGTCCCCTTAGGATACTCTAAGTAACCCAGCATGATTAATTGTGAGAGCAATTATACACAAATTTTGTATTCTGCCCACAGGCTTGCATGAAAATACTTTCTGTCTTCCTTTGAAGTTCACATGTTTATTTTATTATATATCTGTATCAAAGTATTTATAAATTTAATTCATTATTGCAGAGTTAAGCATGATATGATATAGCTATTTTAATGCCAAAATTCTAACAAATTTATGTACTGGCTGCCTGGAACTGGGCCTAATAGTTAATGTTTAACAATATTAATACTTGTATCATACAGAGGTAGTTCTGTTGAGTTTTTTTAAGATGTGATGTCTTCTTTCTCTGAACCAGTTTTGCAACAGCTCAGTTTGTGATTTGGTAAGGCAGCATCTGTGCTGTGAATCAAAAAGTTTGTGACTCGGCACTCCCTGCCCGATTCTTGGCAATTTTCATAAATTCAGAGTATTAAATGGAGTACCTTCGTTGTCCCAGCTACCTGGATTTCCTGTAGCTTTAGCTTAATCAGAGTTTTTTCAGCTTTTTCTTTCTGCTGAAGAAAGGTTATGTCTTGCCCTGATTGTGGGTGTTATTCCCTGGGGGGTGGGAGAGGGCAAGTGAGTTCGATATGCTTCAAGCTTGGTTAAAATATTCTGGGAACTTCAGATGGTACTGTTACAAATTACAACAGATAAGTTTACCACTCTTGATAGGAAAGGAAACAGACCTTTTCATCCCAGTTTCCTTAAAACTTAGGTGCACTACAGTAAGTTGCTAACATATATGAAACCAGCAGGGTTTTTCAAATGTTTTGTTAGTTTCTATAATGGGCTATACTTGATGAAGTCTAAAATTTTTTGCAGGGTTTAATGTGGTTTAAGCTTTTGACTATGGGTATTTTGGGTGTTCTTTTTTTCTCTCTGTTTTACCTGTATTAATTATAATGAAGGATGTTGGAGGCAGAGAACAGGACACAGAACTGACCTAACAGCACTCTGCAGAGAGATTTTTCTCCATCTCCATCAGCACGTATCTGTTGTAGTACTTACTTTTAAGACAGCATTGCTGCTTCACCAAACATCCTCCTACAGTGAGAGAAGTAGGGATAACTCTTGGAAAAAGTTTTGAGGCTAGTGACAAAATATGTTTGTCTTTCAGATCCCCAGCTCAAGGGTATAGTGACCAGGTTATATTGCAGGCAAGGCTACTACTTGCAAATGCACCCCGATGGAAGTCTCGATGGAACCAAGGATGACAGCAGTAATTCTAGTAAGTGACTGCCCCAGGGGAATGTCTTAAATCGCACACGCAGATCGCATCGCTCGAATGTGTATGCACAGGCACTGTGTTAATGCCTGCCTTTGGAGGGTTTCTGAGTGGGTGTTGTCCTGAGGAGGAGGGTTCTGTCCATCCCAAGCCTGATGACCACCAGCATGGCTCGTGCAGGACATTGGCCTAAATGTGTTGCCTCTGAAGGGGAAGGCATAAGTGCTCATGGACCTTGGGAGGGAGATATTTAGGCCAATGAATGTCTTCTGGTAATTTTACAGAAGTGGTGAAATTATATTAAAAGAATTTTTTTTAAATGAAAACTCCTTACTTAACAAAAATCTTCTCATTTTCCAAAAAATAACAAAGAAATAGCAAGAGATGGGAACTAAATTTCCCACAAAAATCTGAATTTGCAAGCAAATAAATGTTTGCTAAACTATCAAAGACCTTCATAAAACACATGCTGAATTACAGTGCTGAAGGTACTAAAAATTTTGGAGCCAAAAATTCTACACCAGCCAGAATCCAAATGATGTAAAGAGATTTTCTGTCACTGTAGACAGCAAAAGTGGCAGTTTTTAAAAAATGTTCCAAAAAAAGAGGTCTTGAAAGATCGTGTGGGTTGCTGCTTTGGTATGCTTTTCCTTTGATACTGCTACATATTTTTATTCAATGAGCATATATATATATGTGTTTGATAACTTCAGCTGAAAAGGGTAATTAAACAAACCTATTCTTACTCTAGAAACAGTTGATTTGTGTTTTGTTTATTTTAATTATTATGACAAATTTAAGTAAAATTTCTGTGTCATCTTGAATTTTATTTTAAGTACTTTTAATACACAAGATTTATCTTCTTATTATGCATCCATAAATAAGCCCTTAGTTTCCTTAAAAATGTTGAAATTAGGCTGCAGAAATTAAGGTATTTGAGGTATCTGCCTTACGCTGGAAAGGTCATTTTTTTAATTGATACACAGCTGTCATTTTTAACACCTTTCATCAGCAGATAGCATGATTATCTTTTATTGTTTGTTTTGGAGTTTTTTTTAATTGAGAAAATTGGTTAATATATTTTTATGTGTATCTCTCTACTTTTTTTCCAAGCGTTTTTATTTCCCTTCCATGTCCCACTTATGCCACCCTTCATCCTTGTTTCTTTTCTTCCCTCTCTGTGTCCATCTCTCATGCTCACTTCAGTACTGGAGTACATACTAGGACCTTAAACAAGACAAGATTATTCTCACTTTATAGATGCTTTGCCTAGATGAGGTTTAAGAACTGTCTTAGGGTATTAAGAGTGTATCTCTCTTCCTCTGCCCATCTCTCTTATTTTCAGCTTCACTGAGAAGGTGTGTAAGTCTGCAAAAATTTTATAATGCTTTATTGTTATTTCTGAGAGGTTTTTTAACTCTTAGATCTCTATGGATTTGGAGTCTTTTCAAAACTAGACCACAGTGCCATACTTGTCTCTTTTTGATGTTGTCAGCTTCACAAATCATCCTCTTTTTCTTTCTTTACTCTTTCTCTCCCCTCTTCTGTGCATTTCTGATTTTTCCAGCTCTCTGCCCTTATTCTTATTTTCCAAAATGCAGAATGAATATTCTATATTATAAATATTCTGAAATATTGAACTTCTCCAAATTCAACCAAATACCATAGAGAAGTATTGTGTATTTTGCATAAATATTGGTAGGTAATTTGTTTTATTAATTTTTTTTTTCTTTTGCTAAAAGGTGTGGGTTTTTTTTTTTTCACAAAGACATTTTTTCCTGCCTTAACTGGTGGGATTATTTTTTTCTTAACTACTCCAATTTTACAGTATTTTTTTACTAAAAACAATTTAGAACAGAAGAATGCAAAATTAATGTGTTTTCCAGGAAGGCCTACAGTCTACATCTGAAATTTTGTTGGTATATATGTCTCAACAGTATATTAAGAGCTGACAAGATTTACCAGTTTGGTATCATTACTGTATGAATATGTGTTTGTTTCTTTTCTGCTGCTAGTCTTAGATTTTCCCCTTTCCACTCTGTTGCCTTTCATTTCCTGTTTAACTTTTTTTTCCTATTGCTTTTGTTAATTGCAGCATATGTTGCTTTTCCTTCTCTCTTTCACTTTAAAACAGAACAGACAAAATTTCTAGTGTTTTGAAACTTTATTTTGTAAGCTTCTTAGCATGATAAGTTCTGTCTGAGGTTTACAAGTGAATAACTTTTGGCAGCTGCTCAAGGGAGAAAATCCTGCTTCAACTGTGGTGCTTGTAGGCTGCCCATTTCATGTGCCCAGTGGGTGAAGGGATGGACATGTGTCAACTGTCTGTAGGACAGGCAGAATACTTACCTGAATTGTGAGGAGGAGTTCCATTCAAAGTGTGTTTCATAAAGAAAAAAGGAAATACAGACTGCCAAAGGAAGTGCATCTCTGCCAGCCTTCCACCTGTCTTCTGCACTATTCACTGTCCCTGAAGTGAGCCCACTGAGTAACCGGGTGTCAGAGAAGCCAGAGGGAGTGAGAGAGAAAAAAAAAATGCATTTTCCTTTTTGTCTTCGGCAAGGAAACTGTTTGAAGCTTAGTCATGCTGCTACTTTTCCTGCTGTTGCCATGTATTCTGTGTCAAGCAGTTAGAGAGGTACTTGAAGGTAAAATTCCCTAAAGTGCCCATATCATTTTGTGCTCATTTTACATGTGTGTCAGTAAACATAAGTAAGTTTGTGTGCCTTTGGACTTACAGTGTTATGGAGAGGTAGCTCAATCTAAGATTAAGATTTCCTTCTATCTGAAGTCAAAATCAGTTGTACCAGTGATTTTAATCAACTGCTCATTGCCCCAGTTTGAGTAAAGGCTAGAGACTGCAGAGAGAGATGACAAGATTTTTAATGTATCACTGTGTGCAAACACTTGCATGAAAAAGGAAAATGTGATGTGTTATTGCATCCCTGAATGTACTTTCATCTGCTTGTGTTGATGGCCATGATATTAGAACCCAACCTAAACAGACCAACAGGTTTCAGTACATTGTTATAATTTCTTTTTTTTAACCTTTCCAAGAAAATGGTGTTTTGTGAAACAATGGTGATTAATGCACCTATTGGTTAATGGTGCTGAGTTTCCTTAAATCACTTCACCAAATCAAGGCTGTTAGTCAATCAATCTTGTGTGTACAGTCTGTATTTTTTTTTCTGCCACACTCTCAGTGATATCTTGTTTCAGCTGTTTTGTTTTGGGGTTTTTTTTTTTCATTTAATTTATCTGATGCCTTTCAGTTTCTGGTTTGCTTTTGTGTCTTGCTTGTAGCAAAGGCAGGAGTGACTGTGGTTAAAGCTTAGTTAGTTACTGAGGTCCTAGTCAGTGTAGCTGTCACACTCCCTGGATTTTACAGGTGCAAATGCAGCTTGCTTCACTGGACTCATCATCATTAATTAGGAAAAATAAACCACTATACAGAAATCATAAAGAGATAGAAACGATTTCCATATGTGCTTGCAGGAACACACATTACATTCTCCTCCTGTCCTCCCCACCTAAACCAGCTCATTTTTAGGCTTTGGTCTGTCTTCAAAGTTTTGTCTCAGGAATGAAAGATAGGTTTAGTATGAAGACTAATCAATTTGAGAAACAGACAATTCCAACTTTTTAATTTCTGAGATTGAAACCCTGAATCTTTCAGCTCTATAGCTGGTTTTAATTCACCTAGAGTGTATCTCAGCCAACAACCACTGAAAAACGCAACGTAAGTGACGATACCTTCCTTTCTAGGTGACAGACCAGATTGTAACACTCAAATGTTGCAATTTGTACCCCGTATGAAATTACAGTTGTGTTTATAACATATTTATAATATTCTCTAATTAAAAGAGCATTTACTCATTGGTAGTCTTATTTCATAAACTGATAAAAGAAAATGAACATTATGCAAGAAACTTTGATTTGGCTGTGCTGTGCACACCTTTTATTATGCTGCAACACTCTTTACCTCCTTTGTGGTGCTTGGTACCTGGTAGAGTTGCTCTTCAAGAAATCCTGCAACCATTTAGCATTCCTTTATTTTCATCTTTTAATGCATGTTTCTAATGTTCTATTTATATCTTCCAAATTGAATGTGGAAGTATTAACTTTTTAATGTCTTTATAAAATACCTACCACTATCATATTTTGGTTTGAAGATACTCATAAAATAACCTTTTACAACACCCATGTAAGGTAAAGGTGATAATTAGAGAGAAATAAAGCACATAAAGATTAGGGGGAAAAACACCTACAGAAGTATTAAATTTGGATTAATGAATGTTAATTTTGCATTACTGCATTGAAATCTCTCAGTCTGATGCTTGCACTGGTTTTTAAGTTAAGTTTGTCTTCAAAGAATTATACAGGCATTTACTCATCTATTTACACCACCTCTGGGAGTGAGGTAAGCCTGTTTCTCCCACTGGGATAATCTTAGTCTGACAGGTCAATGTTGAGTCATACTTAAAAAAAAGTTTTAATTATGTCTTCTCTAAGATTGGGCAGGTAGAATGGGTTTGCTCCACAAGAAATGGATGGTCAAACCTCTAAACACCAAACTCCTTGCAGTCATTTCTAATCTAAAAGATGTTTTGATGGAGCTGTCACTTTTGCCTGTGAGCCTGCTGATGAAAATAAATTGAAGAAAGAGTTGCCTTGATCTGATTGGAGATTTGGTGCTGTGGAAACTCTTTTTAACTGTCACAAGGGCAGTGCGCATACAGAAGCGACTGCAAGTCCATAACTCTTAAGCAATCGGTCTATAGCAAGATTCTTGAGAAAAACAGTGATCTGTAAAAGAAATTTTCTTATAGCTATGAGCCAGTTGTACCTAAATAGACTTTCACAAGTATATGGAAATATCTGATCTCAGGCATTTCAGATTTCAAGTGAATGGACTGTGCTGGTATAACATAAAAGAAGGAAAAATTTATATGGCGGTTTTGTGTTTTGCTCAAGAAAGGAGTGATTGCTTATAAAAAAAGTGGACCCTGACTTTTGTTAAAACTTTTTGAGGATTAAAATCCCACCCAGATTTGGAGTTCCTGCAAGTCTCCTCCATGAAACCTAAGCAAATAATCCTTTTTCATGTCAGTTGTTCCTGCTAACTGTCCCCACTTCCCACTTTGAGCTTTTTTTATGGTGGGAGTAGCCTTGCAGGCTTAGGAAAGGGAGTACCCAAATGCTTTATAGCTGTGGTTTATACAGAATGCAAAGCAAAGCTAAGGGACTGTGCACAGTCTTAGCACTGACAAGGAGAAAGGGTTTTCCTTGCACCATTTTTGCCCATCATTTTCCTTTTCTTCCCTGATGCTCCCACATCTTACTTACATTTGGAATTGCCAGGCTTTATACTGAAGCGTGCATCATGGGAACACTGAGCACCAGGCACTGCTGTATTTCCTGGGCTGTTGGAGGGTGCCTCCCCTCACAACTCCTCTGTGGACTCACTGAACTGGCTTTAGGCACATAAAGATGTTCGGGGACCTCGCTTGCCACTCCCCAGGTTTTGGTTCCAGATCATTTTCTTAAAGAAAGAAGGATGCATGAGACATGGCTCTTTTTAGAGACCCCCTCAGACAAGAACATACATTTTTCTGTGCAGAACTGGAATGTCAGAAGACTCTAGAAGGCTTTCTGCTTTTCTCAGAGCAAGTTTTTACTAGAGTGAGGTATAGCACTGGTGAATCCCAGGAATGTTTGAAATGTATAATTGAAGACGAAAATGTGAATTTCGTCATTATAATTGCTCAGTGAAGAGTACAGCCCAGTCAGGTTTTGGAGGAAATCAAATTTCTTTTGGCCTGCTTCAAAGTGCATTAAAACTACATGCTGTGCCTTATTGGTGCATGTTTTGTGGACCCCAGTATGAAACACATTGCTGAACATTTGTCAATCATTGGCTGAACGTAGACTGACCTCCCTAGGTTCACTCAAGTCAGGATTCTGTGAAACTTGTTGAATATTCTGAATGTGCAGAATTGCAGCTTTTCAGGTCACACTCTAAAATTTTAAGGGTTTAGACTAATTACAGGAGCTCTGAAAATCTCCAATTAAAATTTGGTGGCAGTAAAAGATGCATTACATGCCCCCCACAGTGCTTTCTGAATTCACCAGCAACTATAAGCCACTTTAGTAACTTTACAGGGTGCACAAAACACTGTTGTGTTACAGGCTCATAATTCTTGTTCAATGGTGGTTGGATTTTTTTTTTCTAGCTTTGGTGCTTTATTTTTATTGGTAATATGGCAAATAATATCTACATTTCAGAATTTTCGACTGAACCACTATGACTAGGAGTTATTTTTCATTAGCTGACTTAGTCTCATGGCTGACTTGTCTTTTGTGTTCACTTCTTTTCTTTATATGAGTATTGTTTGTTTTTCCTTCCTGGTGTCCCCTCACCAAGTTGTTTATTCAGACCCCTTAGCATCATGTTCATATGCAGGTTTCCTCCTGCAATTTCTTTTCTTCTAGGAAAAAATCTAAACTCAATTGCCATCTGATACTTAGTTTTGCTGTGACAGATTCGCCCTCCACAACTCATAACAATGATTTTGCTGTTTTTGACATTGTTTCATTTGAGGATAATGACTTTATAACTAAATTTTGACTTCCAAATTATATTGAACTAAAAGCCTACAAGCTATACAGTGTTTAGCCTATATACTCATAGGATATCTTTTCTGTGAGTTCCATATTTCACTGTTTTACATTTATTAGAGAGGGAACCTTATCTGTACCAATTTTTTTTTTAGTAAGCAGCACTGTAATATCCTAGTATAATGGAGAATTTTGAAAATAACAGAAATTAAAATGCTATTTATTTGTGCTAATCCTTTTCATATCTTTTATTTTCTTTGTAAACCTGCCAAATTATTTTCTGTTCTTCTAGAGCTCTTTTGAATATATTTTGCTTTCTACTGCTCTAGGAAGAACTCTGCTACAGTTCCTAGCTTTATACTGACTTTTTGTATTCCTAAAATTATCTGATGTTACACATTCTTTTTCTGTGTGACAGTGCTGAAGGAAAGGTATCTCTTTTTTTTTTTTTTTCCCATACATGCCTATATTTCTAGTAGTCTACCTGTGCTTGTTTGGGTTTTTTTCAGTTGTAAAGACCGGATCAAGTTCATCATAAACAAACTGTGGATTTTTGTCCATTGACCAAGCAGGAATTTTCACACCTTGAGAAATGTATTTCTCCACTGCAATTACATAATCCTTTTTTCTCTTGATTTGGGCTTTAGCTCTGGCTTTCTGATTACAGATAACCTCATACAGTGCACTTTTTGGTCACACCTATGGACATCCTTAAATTTTGAGGAATTCACTGTAGGTGTTACTGTGTTCCTGAGACCTGACTTGGTAGAAAACCGTCCCACTGCATGGGCTCGACACACAGGTTGTGCTTTTGGCTTTCATCCAAGGACTTGGAAATCCTCATCCACGCTGGAAAAACATTTAGCATGAACTCTGTTTCATCCCGGTCTTCTCTGCCAAGACTGATGTTTGATTTGCATCTAATTTTCTAGCATGAGTCAGTAAATGTAATATAGGTGTGTGCTGGCATAAGTTTTAGAAGAATTGGTTCATGCCACCTACTTGTACAACTTGTGTTTTTCTGTGGTGAGGCTGGTAAACTCCCACTCTTCTCACTGGTCTTTTTTAAGACAGTATTTAAAGTTGTGGCTGTTTGGATTACTACAGAGGTATATAGTATTTCTAGGGTATTTGCTACTAAGTGGTTTTCTAATTATTTTCTAATTATTACCCCAAGTTCTGTATTTAGTTCAATAACATTTATGCACATTTAGAGTCAAGCACATATTTCAGGGCTTTTGTGAACTATGATAAGCCTCTGTCATTACCTGACACCAGTGTCTTACTGCTTGTATCAAATATATCATTCGCAAAAGCAAAAAAAAAAAAAAAAATTTGAATCACAGATCCCTTGACATCAGTCTTTAATGAGGGCACTTCTTAATGAAAAATCATAAAAATGCCCAATAAAATAAAGTTTTGCCAGAAAATAAAGAGCGATTGCCAGAATCAAGGAAGCAAGGTTTTCTGAGTTATTCTAATTTTAAAAACATAAAAAAATTATACAGGAACTATTTTTCTTTCTTTTTTGCTAGTGATGTTTATTAGAATATTGTATTAGCCATAGCATATTAATATCTGGTCATGTTTTTTCTTTACAGCTTTATTCAACCTTATACCAGTGGGGCTTCGAGTTGTCGCTATCCAGGGTGTAAAGACTGGGTTGTATATAGCCCTAAATGGAGAAGGTTTCCTCTACACATCAGTAAGTACCTTGCTGAACTCTTTGGGAGGCACAGCTCCCAAAATCTCTCTTTCAAAAGGTTGAAAACTACACGGGAATGAGACTAGTGTCCTCTTTTAAGAAGTTCTGTAATGTCTTTATATGTTCCACACACCATGTTGTGTGTAGCACTGTCTGTAGCCTGGACACAGTAGAAATTACTGTGTACTACATATGAAAGTCTGAATGTTAACAATCCTAAAAAAAAAAAAAAAAATACCATAGCGCTCTTTTCCTGGCAGGTTGTAGTGGTAGAGTGCTGTACGCCACAAAGATTATAATTTTCAATTAATTTCTTCAAAATTTTTAAATAGAGACCTGCAATTATTTTCTTAGTGACTTGTTAATCAGAATCCAAAAACTGTTCCAATCATTATTTTTATTGATAAGACTTATGTGTGCATCTTCCATCTAAAAGGTCATTAACAGCCTTATGATTTATCACCATAATCTTGTAACTGTATGCTTAGTAATTTTTTTTTAATATCCCATATAAGGAAAAATTAAGAGTTCTGTGAGGGACCACTACCTCTGTAGGATGATCAAAGTTTAAAAAATGTCTTTTGAGTCACAAAGAAGACTGCTGGATAAAGTGACTGGAAGGACCTGAGATTGTTTATGATATTTCAAATTATTTGATGCCAATCACTCAGTGTGTTGTGAATATAAAATTCCTCAGTTTTGTATAAATTTAGGGTCTTAACTTCCTCTGAAGGGCAAACAGACTAATGTGAACAAGCAGTTCTGTTAGGTATTAACAAGGTGGCTTAAAGGATTTTTCATTACTATATTTTTATTGACATCTATGTTAAATTTATTTACATAGTGCTTTTGCCATTTTTTACGTCACAGAGTTCTTAATTCCCAACTGAGTTACAATACACTGCTTTGTTTTCAATGTCTGTTGAAAGGAAATTGGAAAGATTAAGTTTCTGATGCCCTGAGGGAAAGTATTCTGTTTGTTTCAAACATACAATTGTCTTGCAAAAGCTAATTAGGAAGAAAAAATGGAACTAATCTTGAATGCCAATGTCAAGACAAAGAGAAAATTCCTTCTCATAAAATGCCTGCTGGAAACTCCACCAGTATCATCTACATTTTTTTACATCTGTTTAAATTCTATCTCAGGAAAATGTGTAATATTTACTATCAGAAGGAAGAAAATCTGTACAAAAAACCTAGAGCTATTAGAGAAAATGAATTATTGAATTTCCAGTTCCATCACTTTTTTGTGGGGGGTTAATTTCTGGATCATGGAATGAAGAGCATTTTCTTTAATGTGGTGGTACAGTGAAGAATACATTCTTCTCCAGCACTGTTCCTGAAGTGAGTTCTCAGTCTTCCAGAAAGAAATACAAATTTCAGAAGATGCGCAGTTTCCTGATGGTTAATATTGCAGGGGGACCACACATGTACAAATTGGGATGGGCACTGTTTTTGTGTATTATTCTGGAAATTATTCAAGTTAAATGAAGTTAAGTGAGACAAGGAAAGGAGTGTTTTTATAATGTAATGCTTACTCTTCCTTGTGCAGAGAATGAAAGATGAGTGGCCCATTAAATGACAAATTTGACACATTAGAAAACACAGTGGAGGACTTTGTTATGTCTATGAAATTACTTTTAACTTAAACTTTTGTCAAGTAGAAAAATAATAACATTTGAGCAAAAAATTTAAGTGTAGTGGTTTCAAAACATCGGTGCTGTAATATAGGTTTGTTTGTTTCATATTGATGTATTGACAACACTGGTAATACATTTTTGTCTCTGCAATTGCCTGCTTTCACCTTAAAGACTAATGATTTCGAATATAAAATGACAAAACATCAGAGAGGTCTCTCTTCTCCTGAGGATCAAGATGAAGAAATAGTGTATGCAGAATTATATATCACCATTTGTAGAAAAATATTTTTAACCAATCACTTTCTGTTACTGCCTTGGTGGACTTTTTGACTCTTTTTTATATCTATGTATATGCTGCACCTGAATGCAGAAGTTCTGCATTACGTCATATGTTTTTCCCTTGGCTATTTAGGACAGAATGGGAGAAGCTTTCCAAGTTTCGTTTGCAAACTGGCATCGCTGCAAAAGACTGCTGCATAATAGGAATGCTAGTTAAAATGTACATGTATTTATATTTATTAACAATTTCTTGTAAAGATTTAAAAAATGGAAGCATGCCCTGTAAACTAAGTAACATTTTTCGTCTAAGTTGAGACTGAAGTTCTCTATAGTTCTCTGCAGAGTAGCTTGGTGTCCCTTCTTCCTGTTATATTAATATTCACAGTATATGAAACCTGTATCTTGTGAGAATACCTTACATGCTGATGCTTCTCTTCAGAGACTGAAGGCCCCAACTTAATTATTTTTATCATAAGGTTCACATCACGTTGACTAATTAAGCAAGAACACTGACAGGAAAGGTATTATATGTGAAGCCGCTTGGTGTTCTTTAAGAAGAAAACAAAGGTACAGTGACAGACTAGTTTTGCATACAGATTATCAAACAGAAATTTACACTGTTTCTTGCCTTTTTTAATTGTCTTTTTTTTAATGGTTATTTGCATCAGTTTGAGAGTCGCTCTTTTTCTCCCCTTTAATCTGCCATATATAAGATTTTTCAACTATTTCTCAGAATTAGAACTAGAAAAATGTGCAAAAACTTCATAGAAAAGTGTTATGTCAGTGTTTCTTGGAACAGAAACAGGACAGCAAATTGTGTAGGAAGATCACTCTTAAGAGATTTTTATACCTGTTTTGCCTGCTACAGCACTTGAGATCTGTATTCTGTCCTTTGAGAATTGCTTGAGCTAGGGTCTCTCAAAATCTTGTCAAATGAAGGAGAAGAGAATCTTTGGAGTTTGATAGAGTTTTGCAAAAATTCCTGAGAGAAATTTTCCAAATTTTTTTCCAAAATCATTACCTAATTTTTTCTATATATTTAAAGTAATTATTTTAATGCCATAATTAATTATTTTCTATTATATGAAATACGAGAACAAGAGCATTTTCATGTTGTGTTTTTCCATATTCTTTTAAGGTTAGCTTTCTTAAAGACTGTCCATTAAACTCACCTATTTTGAAGCTTTGAATTTCTGTGTCCATCTTTATTTCTCAGTGTGTGTATATTTACATATACTTCTATCTGGATATTGATATATATCTAGTCATAAATGGAGTATATTTACTTACTGGCAGCTTCCCAGTTCTACATGTATGTGAATAGTGAGCAATGAGAATTATAAAAGTGAGTTGAAATTTATTTTAGATGGTTTAATGAACTGTGAATAATTTAATATTTATGACTGACTAAATAACTGTGAAAGCTAGTTAGAGAATCTGGATTTTTCTACAAAAAGCTATCTCAGTTACTAGCGAGATATTTGAAATAATAGTTATGGACTTCATATGTTGAAGTCAAAAATTATGCTTTATTCCTTTCTTCCTTTTGAAAGGGTGAGGAGGATAAGGTTTCATTTCCTGGTTTTGTCTTGTCAAAATCAAAAGGAATGAAACTGGCTTCATGCACTGAAAAAGGGAGCACAGCTGCAGGGGTTCTCCATGGGGAACAGGTATTGCCTGCAGCAGGAAGATGGCAGTGCAGTCAGTACTCGGCAGAAGCTTTTGTTGGGTTGGATGTTAATTTTGATCAACTCCCTTTGCAAGTGGTTCATTAGTTCAATTTCCAGGGGGCTGCAGGTTTTGTTTTGTTTCTAGGATTTCCTGCTATCTTAACAGGATGAAATCACAGGTAAAACTTATAATACGTTAGTCCATTTTTTCATTCCTATTTTCCTGTGATGAGGATTTGACAGTCTTCTCATCAATGGATTTTTCTCCAGAATTATTTGATATATCTCAGAATTTTTGGAAGGGCTACTGGCTCCCTTTTTCATCATAGGAGTGGTTTGGCACAGTACTACCTGTATTTGGTGGGTATCAGAGTAAGAGAAAAGGGAAAACACAAAATGTAAACAAGGAAAAAGCCTGTCGAGTGTTTTCTCCTTTGTGTTTCCTTTTTCACTATGCCAATTTTCTGAGACCAGAGATGTGGACTAAACCAGAGATGAAAGAGTACACCTGTGATATTGTCCAGCAGCAGGTCATAGGAAATTCACTGCATGGTTTCTTAGGAAGACTGATGCTTTAGAAGATGGCTGAGCCTGCAGGATCAAGTCTAACCTCCCAGGTCTCTTCTTCCACCACTGTGGCTCCAGAGGTCCTCTTCTTGGTATGGGATAGTGGGAAATTCACTGGAAGGATATAGAAACTATTGGAGAGACATGGATACATTCCTGAGAAGTTTTACCAACTTTTTGTAAAGTATTTAAGAATTAGGAATGTCTCACTTAACAGAATAATCTTCTTGTGAGGTGGGGGTTTGTTTTTTTGATCTGCCATGGTACACAGTACTGAGGGTGTTGGTAGGGTGTTGGTTGGGGCAGCATTTCTGCTGCAGTAAGATATCAGTCTGTGTCACAGCCTTCATGAAAGAGAGAGAACATCAATATCTGTTGCGGAGCAGTGTACTTGTTCTGTCGCTCTGGCAACTCTCACCTGAAAAAAAAGCCTTTGAGGATTTCTCCTGACATTTCAGCAGCTTCCCAATGCCGTTATTTCTGTCACTTCTTTAAGCCCACATAATTGACCTCTCTGAGGAGAACAAAATTCAGCCTCAGGAAGAACATAGGAGCACCTTCAGTGAAGCCTGGAAAAGAGTGAGAACTGAAGTAGTCTGTGTTTCTAATATTCAAACCAAAGTCAAATGAAAAATAAATTTTTTCTAGCTTTTCACAGAGCTTCACTTTATGCTTTAGAATAACAAAGCTTAGCATGTGCGATACTTTGAAGGTTCAAAGGTGCATAAAATCTTATAATAAACAGAGCAGAAGGAATTTTAAGCTAGACAATACCAAAGAGGAATTGTGTTGCTTTAAAATTTTAATTTTTTTTCAAGAATTATCAAAAAAGTTGTTAATGTTGACATCAGGACAACATTGTTACAACAATAGTTGACCTATGTTTTGGCAAAGATTGTTCTCCACCTTGAAAAGTATTGCAGAAATAGTTGGGAATATATCTGCTTAGAGAAAAAGTAACAAATAGAGCTTGCTCTGTGATTTAAAAGATGTAGACTTTTATTTCTAGTGGTCAAAAGTATGCTAAATATCAGAAAAGGGTAAATCTCACTCCTCTTGAGGTGTCTGTGGTTTCATAAATGTAAGCACATCAGAGTGGAGTGTCTCATAATATTGTGATCAATAGAAAACATTATTTTCTTTCTTATGTCAGACTTATGATTTAGGGTCTCAACCTCCTCCCACACATTTAACTTCCAGCGCAGACTTTACTAAGAAAAGGACAGAACCTTTTCTCACTTGTCATTATCTGCATCTTGGAAGTATTCTGGCTCACTTTGGAGAGAGGAAAATGGGTATTTTTATTTATTTGAAAATCACAGCTCCTGGTAAGGGCTTTTATAAACTGATTACATGATATTTTTAAAAATGTAAAGGTACAGACCTTATGCAAACTCCCTGATTTCAAGGAGTTATCTCTAAAGTGCTTCCTTGCATATGTATACCATTTTTGCATTTCCAGTTATTTTGTACTCAGTTTGGGATCAGTAAGAAAGTGACCTGTATTTGCTTCATATTGATTTTTTTTTTTTTTATTTGTGAGGGATACAGCATGTTTCAGGGCTGTGTTCCTCTGTAAACTGAGCTGCATCTCTCAAAAGGTAAACAAGTTCAGCATGTTCTAGCAGTTGAAATACACTGACAGGGAGGAGGAAAACATCTGCATAGTTTATGCTTATTTGTATCTGCTTTTGGAGGTAGATAATTTGTCTCTCAGGTTACCTTCCAAAAATAAATACAGAAAATTGCTAATGAATTTATTTATTTATTCTATGGTAGCACTTAAGGAACAACTGATAACATAGCCCAGCTATATTGTACAAAAGAGTGTCAGATGTCCCTGGTACAACATGTAGGAGAAAAGGGGTACAAAATACATACTACTAAGACTTTTTTCAGTGAGTTAGGTTTTCAGTATGGTTTTGATTGAATGTGCTGAAGCCAATGCTTTCACACACAAGATAAGGTAAAAAAAGGAGGCATGCAGAGCCACATGTGAGTTTGATAAGGCAGGAGAGAAGTGAGAAGGGAAGAGATGAATGGAATGAGGCTGGTGCGAGGAGACTCTGATAAGAAGGGATATAAGAAAGTGGCTAAATAGCACAGTGGAGCAGAACAGTAGTGTAGAGTACCCTATAATGATATCATCATTGTAGAAATGTTTAGGATGATATCACTATTGTTCAAGTCTCATGCTGACATTGATTGCTACCTTCCTGAATTTTTCACACCCAAAAATGTCAACTATTTGATCTACTGTTCATAAACCATATTGTTTAATGAAAAATGCTACTTTGAATATTTAAGGATACAGTATTTTAGTGTGACTTCTTACTCTATGGCTGTAGTATCCTCTTGGAATTTAAGTGCTATACTGGAAGTAATAACAGAACTTGATTCAAAACTAGCAGCAGTGTTTCATGCCACTTAAACCAATTGCATATGCCCTGTTTGTTTCATTAATGTGTACATTATCCAGGATCTAGTTGAATTTTTTTCTGTAAGAAACAGTTTCATATTTGCTTAAATTATTCCTTTTTCCTTTCTCATGTATATTTCTCATATCCCTGTGCAAAAAATCTCATACTCTATGTGTTCTCTCTCCCTGGAATGTGTATAAATGCCCCAAGATTAAAATTTGCTCTTCCAAACTTGGCAAAGCATGGACGATCACAGAGTCTGCAGCTGCAGCTGGCTATTTTTCAGTAACTGTGTGACAAGGAATAGTAAGTGTAGGTAGGTATGCTAAAATGAGGTAATCTAATCTCATGCTTCAGGAAGTAGGATGACTGCCACAGGGGCCGAGAGGAATGCTTTCCCCAATGAACAGCATCACAGAGTGCAGTTGCTCTGAAGGAGGTTTGTCTCTGAGCTGCTGTGCAATGGTCGCAGCTAAAGGCTGAGCCCAGGCTTGATGGACCAGCAGCTTAATCACTCCTGTCAAATTTCTGCTTCTGGCAGTTCTGTCTCTCATGGTAACGTCCCTGTATTTTTGGACAATGTTTGGTTTTTGTTGCATAAATACAACTGTGCTATTCTGGACTTTTCTTTATTCTCTGCTTTGCTGCTCTTAGAAATTTGGGGCTGTCTGTAATCCTAAATGTTGAATGCATCTCGCTCTCTATCATGCTCGCTCTCTATCCATGCCAATCTTGCCTTCTGTTTCTTCCCTTACTTCTCTTCTAATTGTCACTTTCCAAGCAAAAAGGATCATGTTTGAAATTTCAGATTTTCCATTCATTACTGTTTAATCCTACTCAATCATTGCATACAAGTAAGGAAAGAGGCTAACAAGGACTTGGAATCTCTCAAATTTTAAACAATTATCAAAAACATGTTTCCAATACAAAGTCCTACTACTTCTTTCCATTAATAGTTAATGAATATTGAAAATATTGTAGACAGGTTTTGGTGGATTTTAGGGTAAGTTGAAATCCATTTCATAATAAGTGGAGTTCTTACAGTGTAAAGAAGACTTCCTATTGCATTGTCAAGAGGTACAGGTAAGAAAGAAACCCCAGCTTTCTGTGGAATAGAGCACTTAGACACATGTGGTGCCATCTCTCCCTTCTGTAACTGCATAGTTAATGCCTCTTCTGTTATACACAGCTGTTTCCAAAAGACACGTGTCTAGATACAAAGAATCATGAACAGAAATTATCTGAGAGCTTTCAGATATATAGTCTATATTAAAAAAAAAGTTTCTCTATGTCTGAAGAATGCCTTCAGTCAGGCAAAAATTTGCTTTCATTATGTGAGAAAAAATCTACATTACCTTGCAGAAATGAAATAGTCAAATGTGTACTTTGTGATTTTTAAAAAAAAATTCTCTAAAAATTTTAAATACCTTTGTAAGAGTTAATTTTATATCTGATAATAACAAGACAAAAGATGAGAATGGTATTTACCTAGGTAATTAAAGAAAATTATTCAAACATCCTATAATTTCAGAGAACTTTCTAAGGTACTCCTCATATCCTACAATAAGATGGTGTGAGCTCAAATATATGTATATTAAATTATCATCATATCTTAACAACAGAGTTATGTATCATGTATGGCCCTTATGGCTAGACTTCAAAAGAAGGATGGTATATTTAAAATGCTATTGTGGTGTACAACTATATACAACAGGGCTTTGTATGGAAGATACAGTTCTATAAATATCAGATGTTGACAAAATCCATAGATGCATTTGATGACTAATTTATAAACAATAGCGATTACATTTTTGTAACAGGTTCCCTATTATTCTTGATTTTTTAAGAGTCTTTTTTCATCTTGCCATCATTATTTTATTGTTGTAGCATATTCATTTTTTCATTTGAAGAGGCAAATGTGTAGCTAAGCTTAGTGAATGATGGTCAGTGATAAATTTACATCCCCTGTAATCTTCCCATATGACAAGTGTCCCTGTGGAAAAATTTGGGATGTTTCTGTTTCTAAGGCATCTTTAGCCATAGGCTGGATCCTGTATGGAAACTTGACCATCTGGGTAGGCCCACAGAAATGCTGATTCTGTATGTCCTGACTAATGACCCCTTACCTTGGCCTCTCACATGCTGGCAGAGCTTGTTAATCTGGGACCTGCCCGAGGGTGTTCATAGTCCCCTCTCTAATGTCTACATGCTGCAGGGGACAGGGCTGCTTCCACCACCTTTCTCCATGGGATTTTCTGTGACCAGGGACAAGATTTTGTGTGCAGCTTTGCAGACCTATGACAGTCTGTGGGTGAATATGTCCACAGAAAAGGCTGGGATTATCCCTGAAGCCTTATCATTCCCAGGAAACACAGGAAAGAGTGCTAGAAAAGTGTCTTTCTCTAATCTGAAAGGAGAACTAGGGACCACATCTTGTTTCCCATTAGGTAAATTTGTAGCTACTTGTCAATTTGACTTCGTTTACAATGTAAATAAGTGTGTTAACTCTGATTTTTATGTGGCTATACAAAACTGACAAGGAAAGAAAGTGTCCAGAAACTTGTATGTAGTTAGCTAACATCAGATCTTGATTTCCCTCTTGGTTTGTCAAATTCCTCAAACTCCTCTTTACCTGCCGGCAGCTTTCCCTAAGAGTGTTCCTTGGTGTATTCCCGTGGACAGTGCACGATCGTACATGCTCATTATGCTCACGTAGACAAGTATCAGAGATCTTTGCTCCCACTCAAGGCTGGGAGTTAAATAGGGTATGACTCATTCCTGCCTTCTCTTCTTTCCCTCATTTGGGATACCATTCTGTCAGAGGCACTTTTAGGTGGAAGCAGACATCCTAAAGGAATGCATGAGGTTCATTTGTCTTGTTACTTGACCAGGCACTAGCTGTGGCACAGCATCAGAATGACTCCTAGAATTACTCCTGACACAGCTTAGTGTAATTAAAAATTCCAATTTTAAATTTCTAAAATACTACCTAAATATTGAAGGGCTCTGAAGTTTTTAGGAGTACCAAGTGTTGGCCTAGTTCTGATGCTAATTACAATTGCTGATCTCATAGGTATAAGGGTTGGCTTAACAGAACATTTTCAGAAATCCCTCTTGGAAGGGTTAAACTGGTGAGTTTGTTGTACAGTGTTTATTCAGCATATTCTATTCACTGTCAGATCAGAAGCTCTCTTGACTGGTTCCTGTTCATTTGACAAGGATTCTTGTTTTTTAGCAGAGTACAAATACAGCCTTAGGGACATATTTTCTCTCCTTGAGGGTGTCTCACAAGGAATTGCAAATCTAGAAAAATCAGCAGTCAAACTTGAATTTTACTACAGCAAAAGCATCGGAGTAGGGGTGAGTAGAAAGTCACCCCATTGTGTTTAAGTTCAGATGTGACTTATCTCTACATTCTGTTCTCCGGATATATTTGTCACTAAACATTTTGTAATTAAAAGTGACATGATGCCACTACCTGGAAAACCACAAACACCAGGACTTGGAGGAATACCTTGTATTTCAAGTACATGAAACAAAAACCTGAAGACTTAATTCCTTCTGTGCACTCATGGTTTTCTTTTTACAATAGCATGTCATGTTATGGAAGGCTTTGGCTTATTAACAGACTGACAAGATTTTTTAGCATTACCAGACATTTTCATGGTATTACTTAGCCTTTAGTGTGATTGTGTCTGCAAAACTGAAAACAATGTTTCAACATGAAAATGAAATACCAGTACTTTGTGACTTCACAGATGTACAGAGCTAAAGACCCAAAGTTTTCCACAAAAGAGATGTGATTGCCTAATTCACCATGGAATTGTTTACTTATTGCAGAATTGCCTAACGGCTGGTGAATTTTAAAATGATAGAGGAAGGGTTTTATACCACAGGCACAAAACAAAATATAGCCGACATTTCAAAAGCATAATATGTTCTCTTTTTCATGTCCCTCTTGGCCAGCCTGTGACTTGTGTGTTGTGACTGATGTCCCCTAAGCAGTTATACCCTTTCACATTGCTGTTCAGGCTACAGGCCAAAACTTAGCACAGCCCAGATCATCAGGAAAGAGAATAATATTATGAAAAAATCTACTCATAAAAGTAGTTTAGATTATGTTAGGAATAGGTATAAATATAAGTTTTTTTATTCTATTTGCCAAGGATTGCTACTATTTCTCCCCGCTGTTTTGAATTACTGGATGACTGTGGCTTTATTAAAAGAAAACAAAGAAAAAAGGAGATAAGGGTTTAATTATTATAAAATTTTAATTAAAAAGTAGACATGTCTGGGATTAACTACATTCCAAAATTCTTGTTGGTATTTTTGCTTTACCCTAGGAATTGTTCACATGTTCCCTGCCAAGGGAAGTACAAAATACATGTTAGTGTGATAATGAGAGAATAGTCTAGTCAGACGAAAGAGTAAAGTATAATTAATACAGAACCATCTGGAAGAACAGTCTTTAGAGTTACTTATGTTTTTACAATGGCATAGAATGACTTTTAGATTTGGTAGCAATTTTTCCATTTCTTCCAGTGGCATCTGAGGCTATTGCCTATTTTTCGTCAGTTACTGGAAGGATTGGTATAAGTGTAAGCATCATTCTCATTCAGCTTCTTGAACAGGCTATATCAGGGAGAGAGCCTTCATTTTATTCAGTACACAAATGTTGTTAGTAGAAATGCATTTTTAATTTCAACCTACTTTCAACCTTGCACTTTCCTTTTCCCCTTCCCCCCACCTCTTTTTTCTCTGGAGAACTTCTTTTAAGGGTTAATGAGGAAGATGCCTCATCATTTAATATTCTGTTTCAACATTTAGTTTTTCATGAGGAGGACTGAGTTGATTATTTTCTTCTTGACATTTGAAGATCAGTAGTGTGCCCTTGTCTCTTCATTTTCAAGTATCTGTTGGCACCAGCGTCGAAGGAGATGAAGGAATCGGCCTTTCAGGCATTGGAAGTGACAACTTCAGGAAGCATCAGCTGAGGCTATTCTATCACCCATTTAGCATTCATCTGACCATTGAAGGGGGCTTAAGAATAGCATTTGAAAACAGAACAAAAGATAAAATTGGTATTGCCCTTAATACTTACAGAAATTTCACTGCATCTTTGGCAAGTGTCAGCATCCTGCTCAGCACTCAGAACTGTGAAAGTCACTTTTCTTTAATTGACATAATTAGAGTAGAAGATAGGTCAGCTATTATTGATTTTTGATTTTCAGGGATTATCATGTGGAGTTGACTGTTCTATAGATGGAATATGAGGAATAGTCGCCTCACTAGTATCTAAACTGTTTTATCCAACTCACAGCTTTGGATGTGCAAGTATGACTTTGAGAAAGAAGGAGACAGAGGAAAGGATTAGGGTTAGATGATCCACTGGTAGATTGTATTAGGTTTACTTCAAACTCTGCCAATCCTATGAAAACATTCTCACTATATGGAAACAGTCTCACTCGTGAATATTGTCAGGAACTAACCATGACAAAAATAGCCTCACTTGAAATTGTTGGAGTTACCCTAATAGGAAGTGCAGTGACATGGGCCATGTTAGACACAGACAAGATGTAACATTTGCACTAAATGACGTTTTATTCTGGCAGATCACAGATTTTATTAGTTCTGAAGAGGCATGCTGTTTTATTTGTTTGTGGATACATGAAACTCAGAAATATAGCATGGAGTTCTGCAGTCCTGGTCTTAAAAATTATCACCTTGTTATCCTCATGACTTCCATAGACACATTTTTAAGTGAGTCTACAGTGGTAGAAGCTTCATGAATAGATTTGTACAATAAAACATTACTCATGGAAATGTAAAGAAAACATTGATTAGTTGTTTAACTGAAAAGTCAAAAAATACCTCCACAAGTTAGCTATTAACATAGATATTGCTGAATAAAGGAATAACGTAAAGGAATTTTCACACTCTAGGCATTCAAGGTATTGAATAAAAATTAAAAGTATGTTGGAAGAGATGCTCTGAATTTATCTAGGTAATTTTTTTAATAGAGTAAATAATCCAAAAATGCAGAAAACAGAAATGATTACTCAACCAAATTTTCAAGATTTTTAGGAATGGAGAGAATGCTGAAATATTGCCATAATTTTTAATAAAAGTTATAGATTATCAACAGAAAAGAACTTCATAAATAGAAGTTCATTTAAAAAGGCTCTTATTTTTATATGCATAAAGGGGTGTGTTGGTGCATATAATTAGACTAAGTCATTTTTTTGTTGAAGAGATGGACTTCAGAAGTTCTGTAAATAGGTTTGTTCATATGTCATTTTGGTTTTTTCTAGGAAGTTGAAACAACCTCTTTTTCTTCACTTTCTTAGATTTTTCCAAAACAAAATGTTGGAAAACGTCCACATCTATTTTCTCTCTTATTTTTGTCAAGTCCTATTTGTTAAACTAATGCTATACTGTTTTTCCTTTGTCTCTGGATAGAAGAAGAAATTTTATTTGGCATTTCATGGCCTGATGCTTTTTCTGAAGGTTTCCAACTCAGTTCCCGTTCCTGGTAGACAGCAGGGGGTTCTCTAGCCAGGCTTAAGATTGTTAGCAGTATCTTTCTGTTAATGTCAACATGATATCACTCTCTGATTGGAGTCACCTGGAAAGCCAGCTCTGCTGGATAAGTCCTTATTAAGGTGGGATGCTGTTCTTTCATTCCAAAGTAAATATCTACTTTCAACTGTAAAAAGACAATCAAATAAATAGTTTCATTTATTTGTTCTATAGTATGACTAGGTAAAACAAGTAACGATAAAAAATTAAGAAAATATTTTCATTAACATATTTTTCTTTGTTGAATTCCATTCTAAACATAATTGTTGAAATATTGGCAGGAAGTCAGGCTTTTGTAGGGTAGGTTATTAAAATTATAATCTTATAATAAAGGAATTTTTTATTATTATGTATGAGGAATATTATTCCTTATGAAGGAACATGTCATTATTCACACACTTCAGTAGTTTTCATGCTTTTGAGTAGCCTCATTGAAGGGGGAACCCTGTTGCTTCCATGAGTGAAACCAGAGCCTTAGCAGTGCCAACAAATGCCCATAATATCATAGTGACAGAAACTTATTTTGTTGACAAATTCTGCTTGGTGACCCCAAAAAATTTGACATGCAGAAATGAATGTAGCTTTTTTACTCCCTTGTGTGTTGTACAAGAATGCCAGTAAGGTTTCTTGTCTTCCTTTTAAAAAATAATAAAATTTAGAAGCTGTTTAATTAAGAGGAGTTTAATTGACCATGGTAACAGTAGTATATCTTAAGTGTCAAATGTGAAGCAGAGATATGTGAAAATGTAACAGTAGAAGCTAGTCTGCACAGCGCTTCTAGATCTTTCTCTAGAGTGTTTCAGTCCAGGCTCTGACAGGATTAAGAAGCAGCTGTCTGATTTTCCCATAGCTTTCTTAATTTTGAAAGTCACAATAAATTCATCATAGCATTGTAGCATGTGGTTTGAATGTAGTCACAAAGCCTTCTGTCATGTGGGAAATGTCTACAGAAATTATTGACAGATTCAAATGATTTGAGGTAACTTTATGGTAGAATGAATTTAAATAAACTATGAACTTTTTTTCTGCAGCTAGCCTGATGGAGTCTGGAATAGTCTGATGTAGTGTGGAATACCCTGATTTCTGCCACAAAACCATGGCAAAATTGCATTTTTCATCAAAACACTCCAAAAATGTGTCTTCAGTAGATTCTGTAAAAGTCCTACCTTTTTAACTTTTTAACAAAATAGCGAACAGTACGGGAACAGAGAGAAGACATCTTTTTCCTACTATTTGTTTGCTGGGGGCTAAAACCTCATGTTCAAAGTACCTATCTAAAAATGAGCTTTTTGTCTTTTTTTATTTGCTAGTTTTGGTAACTATTTCTTCCCTCAAGCCTGTTTTGTTAGCTAACTGGATTGCCTGAACACAGGGACTAAGTTGTAATTTCTTCCAGAGGAATTTTCTATTGAGCCAGCTTATCACTATGCAGATAAAACTTAACTTTCACAACCTCATCTGGCTCATTTGGTCTTGACCATAGGTATCTCCCAGCTATGCTGTAGATGAAGACAAAGCAGGACCAGGTACAGCTTTTTTTTTCTGCTGAGTCTTGGAAAAGTTTCCCTAAATAATACTCTCTTCTAGTCTGCTAGGTGCAACTTCTGCAGTGCAGAATAGTAAAAAACCAATATTGAATAGATCAAACACAACTAATAATTTCAGAGATCAGATTTTAGCACACCCATTGAATAATACATAATGATTTCAAAATCACATCATTAAAAAATATAAAATCCATATTTCATGGGTAGCAATTAGGTGAAAAGCATTCCAGGCTATATTCTGTTAAATCTTCTTTAGACTTGGCATCTACTCCTTGGTAGCATCAAAGGTGATTTGAAATGTAAATAATGCTTAGAAAAATAGCTATACTTTTATTCAGATCTCTACACTTAATTCAGTGACATAACTTGCAAACTTTTTTTATTTGTAAGGTGTTAATTCAATAAAATTGAACAGGGTTCTTTCTTTTTGATGTGCTTAGTAGTTTCTCTTTCATATTAAGATTAATGTAATAATGAAAGATTTAAGTTTGAAACTGAAAGGATGCTGATATTTCCACTTCTTCATATTAAAATCACTTTATATATATTCTGTGCAATAAAGCTAATAAAACAGAAAATATTGTCTTGGCATTAAATTACTATTTTTTCTAAGATACTGAAAAAATTAAGTAACATCTATGGCTAGGTGTAAGTGTGACATTGCGAGAGGCCTGTCCTCTCTTAGCAGAACTTCTGGCCTTAGGGAGGGGCCAGAATATATTATATTATTATATCTCATTGGATGATTTTCTTAATTGTAGCTCACCATGTACATAGTGTATTATCTGCATTTTACTTTGGGCTTCAAGAATGCTTCTCAACATTACTGATTTGAATCCTCATATAATCGTTCAGGTAATTTTTCCACTTTCTGTATTTTCAAATGCTGTATGTCAGGGGATATGAAAATATTTAGAGTGTGTCACTCCTTTTACTTCAAAGAACAGCTTTGGATGTTTTGCTAAATTTATGTTGAAAAACAGTGTCTTCTAGTGGTCTAGAAGACTGTAAAATGTCCTAAAAATGGCCTGGTAGTCAAAATAGTATTAAGCTATTGAAAGCCAATTTTTGTTTTTTTGCCAGGAAGCATAAGAGTATTGAGAAGCAAAGAGTATGGAACTCCTATAGGAGTATTCGTTTTTTTTTTTTTTTTTTTCTTTTGGTCTCTAGATTGCTTAAGAAATTGTTAAAAATGTAATGAAATCAGAAATATCCCCAAAGTTTTGGGTTTTTTCTTAAAAGTCAATATTAGAGCTTAATGAACAGCCCTGAATTGTGGAAAGAATCCATTCTGCAGTATTCTTGCAGTTAAAATGCTTAGTGCAATGGAGTATTAGGCTGCAAACAATATTCCTGAGGAGGTTAAAATGAGTGATTATTTTGCAAAACCCAGCTATAAAGGATTTTCAAAGAAAAGTACATGTGTAAGAGAGCATCCAATCTTCTGCTTTTGTTCCTTAAGATTACTGCTTCTTTTCCAATAGGAAGTGGAGTGTACATGAAGAGTACCTAAACTTTTAAACCGTAAGATTGGCAGAGCCAAAGATAAATGGCATCTTCTGTAATAGAATTATATTTTTATATATATACACATGGAGTTGGAAAACTTAACCAAAAAGATTTTTCATTATGTGTGATCATTTTCATTGGTGTTCAAAGGAACATTCTTATAACAATGGTCAGGGAAAAGAAAAAGACCTTTCAGAGAGAGAATCCCTTCAGGATATGCTGTGCCACCTAGACAGTAACCTTAATAAAAAATAAAAATACCTTAACTAAAAGAAATTTTTGTAATAAAAAATTTCCAGTTAACTTGGAAATGTAAGGTGGTAATGAGAATGCATTTTTCTAACATGCAACTCTGAGTGGCTCTTCAGGACAATTACCAGGAGAAGGTAGGAAGCAGACTAGTGCACCTGAAACCCCATATATACAAAATAGAAATTGCTGGAGAAATTGCTTTGAAATGAGAACAACCTATGAATGAAGAGATCATAGAAACAAATGATACTGGAGGTAAATTATGTGAAAATGTGTGAATAAACATGTACCATATTTTTTCCTGTTGAGATCTGAAAGGTAATTTGTGAATTTTACCTGCAGAGTACAGATTTGTTATGTAAATTTAAATGTTATCTATAGCAAAAATAGAAGTCATATTAGTCTGTAATATAGCTTTTCCTTTGTTTTTCCCTTTATCTTTACATACTGTTGAAAAATTTTTTCTATAGTATTGCTTTCCAAGGTGTGCTTTCAGCTTAACCTTTTTAATGTCTAAATTAAACAATTAAAAAATGTTTTCCTAATGTAAATCCTTAGAAAAAAGTTTTGCCATGTGTTCATGGCATTTGAAGGTCTGCTTCCAAGCATTAACAAACTTAGTGGAATCTTTTAGAATCTCTGGTACCATAAACTTTGGTCTAATTTCCTTTGATATTTCAATTTTCATGTGACACATGCAAATTAGTTAATAATTGTTAAAAATTGTAGAAAAAAATGGAAACAAGGATATGAAGAGGGGTTTGGAGTCTAAGGCACGTGGTGTGACTCTTGGGGACAGTCCTGTGAAGTGCCTGGCGTTAGACTGCGATGTTTCATGTGGGTCTCTTCTAGATCAGGATTTTGTATGATTCTCTGATTCTGGTAGTGAACTGATCTAGTGATGGTCAGAGAGGGAAGTTAACTCATGCTTCAAAAAGTAGAATTTTCCCCTGTTGTGCTTCTTTTGGTCTCCTGGCCTGTAAGGCTCATGTCCCCTCCTCTCCTGATTTTCTTCTCCTTCCTTCTCTATCCCCAGTTTTATCATCCAAAAATATTTTCATTGCAACACAATATATTGGTAATATTTATACACTCTTTTTTTAAAAGAAGTCATTTGCTACATGAAAGGGAAACTGTTGAATTTAGATGATAAACAAAACCTAGTGCTCTGGAAATCTGCAGAAAGGTAGTTACAGCACTAGTATCAATCCCCAAATTTCTTATCCCAATCCACACAAAATACAGCTTAGAGCTTTATTTTGAATCATCGCATACTGAAAGAAGAATATAGGAAGGGAAGTAGCAATGATTCAAAATAGAAATTAAATCCAGTAAGCAGCATGGAGCATAGAAAATCCTTCTAATATATTTTGTCCGCTTCCTTTCTTTCTTTAATTTGCTTTTCTCACAGGTTCCTACTGGTAGTTTCTTGTCCAAAGCTACAGTCATAGTAGACATTAATTTTCATTTGAGTGTTCAGAGCTAAAAATGAGCCCAGAAAAAAATCTTTACTCTCAAATGTTCTAAATAGTTTTGAAGTAGTCTTCAGTTCTGTCCGTTTTTCCATGGAGGTCTAGACCTTCATTTTCATCCTTGAGGGAACAAAACAAAATGAAACTATCTAGTCTAAATTATTTCTCACAAAACAATGCATGCAATGGCCTTCATTTGATGTCCAGCAGAGCTCAAAGAAAAAGTAATGTGTGGCTGCTGCGCATGGTTGAAATCTCATGGATCAGCAGCACAGTTTTGTAGCTACAATGTAGGTAGCTCATGACCTCCTTCAGCAGCTCCAGTGGCCCTAACATAAATACGTTAATTTTAGATAAAACTCCCGCTAAATTCAACCAGAGCAAAACTCAGATAAGACTGAATACTTTTGAAAGTTCAACTTCCTATTTAATTAAATGGAGTGATGAAACAGTTGCCTATTTTCTGGTGTAATGAGGTTGTCACAGAAAATGAGGTACCACATAAAAGGACTGAAAAGTAGTTGAACTTATAACACTTTGGAAAAAAAAGAAAAAAGCATTTATTGCTGTGATTTACAGCTCAATTTTCCTGGCATTAGTTTGATTGTGAGGTCTGAGAAGCTTTAATATATTCTTGAGAGGTTATGTTTTTATGAAGTGAGAGAAAATAATAACAACACTTGATTAGTTCAGCAAGATGTTTAAGAGTAAATTTATATTTTAGTCTAACCTTCTGTGTTTAGGGATAGTTTATATTTTCTTCAGGATTTCCAGTATCTTTGTGTTGTGCTGAGTGCATTTTAGTCTGAGTTGCTTTTCACTGTGAGGAGAAAATAACGTTAGAAAGTGAATGGGGTGATAATCAGATGGCAATTCAGAAATGGCATAATAATCCTACCACTAGTGTAATATTTCACGCTACTGAAAGGGAAAAAAAATTAGAAAACCACAGGAAAACAATTTTGATAAGCTGTGTTAAGAGTAGAAAAATATTTCACTTAAGTCATGGATGAAACTTTAAATGCTGCATACTCTTTCATTTTTTCACATCTTCAAAAAAACACCAAAACATTAATTGTCAATAAGGGAAATTTTATCACAAGTAATAAGTAAACTGAGTTCCAGGAGATTCCACTAGCATGCTGTATAACAGTAATAACTGAAGTATATATTCTTTGAGGAACATTTTCTGTGAAATCTCATGTGACTTTTTATTGAGTGCTAAAATGTGTCTTCCTAAGAAGCTTCAGTTTAAGCTTTCTTTGTGCACCACTTCTTCATTCTCCTCTGAGTTATTTTCTAGCAAAAACCAGAAATAGTTTTAATGCCTATAAATTCCCTTGAGGACAGATTAATACAACATGGCTGTGCAGTAGGGCACAACCTTTGAGCTTGCTGTGATGGTAAAGTATACTTTAGAAATATTACAGAGATTAGGAAGCAATCAGATAGATGGTTATGACTTCAAGACTTAAAAAGCCTCCACAACACTAAAAGCAGGAGTGTTCCACCTTTTTTGAACATTGACCAAAAAATGTTTCAGAACACAAAATACTATTGTGTAAAAAGTTGATTGAATTTTGGATTCATGCAATAAAAGATAAATAAGTAAAATTCATGTTTGGTCAAATGTTTTGGAGCCACATAAACCTACTGCACCAATTTTCTTCCATTACCACAAGTAGGTTGGAAAATACTTGAGGTAATCCATAACTATAAGCTTTCTTGATGTTTTTAGATTACTTCAGTAGTGTGCAAGTATAAAAGCTTCAAGAAGTGAAATTATGTAGGCATTGGCATGGAATATAACTATTACTATAGGAAGACAAGTCTGCATCCTCTGACTAATAGACTGGCAGTGAAGACACTCATCTCTAATCTTAGTTCCTTCAAAATAAAATCATAATATTCAGTAGTTTTCATGGACCAGGTTCAAGAATTTATGACTGAAAGAGTATTTAAACAAGTGTGGTGGCTTTTTGCAAATTAATTGTTAAGCATAAATTTACCTTGATTTTGTTTGCGATAGGGAAAGTTCTAGACACCAGTACTTTTGGGGTGTAGAATTACTAGTGAGCTGATTGTTCTCCATACACACATAGATTAGGAGATATGTTACTGAAGATAACGAAACTGAATTAGTGCTTAATTATTCAGAGGCTATTGTCCAGATAATTAAAGTCTCTGAATTGCACTTCATTTGAATGACTATCTTAGGGCAGGTAGCTCCTTCTTCACTACGAGTTTTTCGTTGGGTGATAATCTAGTGTCACTTTTGTTTTTATTTGGAATACAAATTTGCTATATGCTAAAGTGTGTTTCTTGTCACACAAAACTACTCACTGCCATGGTGGCAGTGCTTTCTTGATGGGCTTGTAAAGTCATTTCATAAGGACTGCATGCTCATTGTGTTAAGTGATAAATTTAAGATTTTAATTAAGCCATAAACTACAGAAATAGCTAATTGTTTTGAAGGTTTTCGGGTGGGTTTTTTGGCAGAGCACTACATTGTAATTGTAGTCACCATGAAAGCAACAAATTATAAAGAGGTTCTAGCTGTCTGTGTAGTTCAGCATGCTAAATTTCCAAAACTTTTCCCCCATTGTGTATAGCAAACATTTAAACATTTAATTGAAAACATAAAAAATTCCACAATTAAAAGTCCAGAACCAAATTATAATAGCCCTGATCCAGAACTAATCATCTAGTTTGTGCAAGTCACAAATAGAGATAACGCCCAGTATCTTCTAAGACTTCTGTGAAGAAATGTATTCATGTTAAAACATTGTTCTTCTTCACTGAAAGAGATCTGCCTCCACCCTACTCCATCTCCCTTTTGCTACATGCAAATGTTGTTACTGTTCTTAAAAGAAAGGAGGGCACAAGCATTTTATTTAATATAGGCCACCAGCACACTAGGAACATACCTGAATATGATTTACAGGTTTAGGCTTCTATTTTTTTTTCCCTTTTTTAAAAAGAAGTAGTCATAGTGATTTTCTATGTACGGTAGGTTTTCTGTGTTGTTTGTTGTAGGTTTGGGTTTCTTTGTTTGTTGGGTTTTTTGGTTTTCTTTCTTTCTGTATGAATATATTTTTGGCTGCTGTCCTGCGTTACAGGGCTAGATAGACTTTGTTCCAGTATGACCCTTCTCTGTGGAGCCTTATTCAATAGAATTGCAGCCAGGTTTATACTGCTTCAATTCTGCTGCCTTCTCTGTGCTTACTAACTACACACAGAGTAAAGGCAGTACTTAAAGATTTTTTGAGGCCACATCCACATTTCCTGTACCTCTGTGAAGTTTTTCTTCTTTTGTGTTCCCCCAGATTGTAATCTCAGCAACAGCAGTGTTCTGTATCTTTGGTAACAGCCAACAGCTGGCATCATGCTACATACAACTCCTTGATGGCGCAAAGATATTTGTAATATTTTGTAGGTACAGAATTCAATATAAAGATTTAAATTGAAGCTTCAAGATTTGAGTTTCTAAAAATTCAGTTTCTCAACTGAGCAACAGCTTCCTGTGCTTTTTTGCTCTTGAAAGGAAACATCACTCATTTATTTATTATATGGTAATTAGCCAAGAGCTGTATTAATGTATGATTTAAGATCTCCTGTGTCAAAGTGATGCCACCTTGGCTGTTTCCTGGGCATTCTGATCCTGGTGTTTCTCCTTGCCAGAGCAGTCTGAGGAGACAGGGATAGATACTGGGGAGATTTCTGCCTGTTATAAGGTTGTACTCATTCCTCTCGTAAAACAGAGTTGGCATGTGGGGTTAACCTAAGCAACCTGGAAAGAATCTGTGATCACTTTTGCAGAGACCTTGATCCAGGACGGTAATACAAGACAGGAGCCACAGGGGGATGTGCAGACGGGTTACTGTTCCTCTGTGCTGTCCTGTGGGATACCTGCTGTAGTGCATTTCCAGGTCTTTGCTGCCCAAGCTGTTTCTCAGAGGACAGGTACATGAGTGACCACTGTCTGTAACCAGTCACAGAGCATTTTGCAAACAGCTCATTTTGCTTTTTACTCCCCCTTCCAAAGAATCATTATGCCACTGCCAGGGCTGACAGTGCTACTTCAAGATAGATGGCACATATCACACCCTTTTAGAGCTTTCTGCACTAATTCTAGAAAATCCTCCCAGTATTTTCAAATTTTGTGTCTATGTTTTAATTAGCATGATTTTAAGAGTGACACACCTGGTTTTGTACATGCAGCCATTCAAGGGAAACACAACAACTTATTTCTAAGATTGCTGCAGTTTTACCTGAAAACATGACTGAAGAGTGCTCCTGATGTAGCACTGACAGTGGCTGTGATTTTATTTTAATTTCTTTTTAACTAGAGCTACTTGTCCATAAGGGAGACTAGACACATGTGAAATATGAAAAGTTTTGTTCAGTTCTTAGTCAGTGATTCATGTAATTCTTTTTGACCTCCTTTTTTTGGTTGAGTTTTTTTGAGGGGTTTTGGGGTTTTTTTTTTGACTAGAAACATAAAACAAGGATAGAAGATTTGATGTGGAACTTTGCTTATTAATTTTTTTCTCACATACAAAACCAGAAAAAAAATGTTATGCAACAAATATATATTGTATATTGTATTTATTGTAATTTATATAATATATATAATCCTAAAATATGTTCTCTTTTATTGGTGGGAAGTATTCTCTCTTAAATAGCAAAAACAATTGGAATAACAGTAGCTGTATATAATATATTTAACAATTTGTGAGGACACAACTTAAGCAATAAAAAGAAAAGGAAGACATTATCTCAGAACAAACAACAGCCCAGTTACTATTATGGATCTAATAGAAATCATGTTGGCTTTTTTGTACATATAAAAAATCAATTTTTACTTTTCAAGCACACAGAAATCAATGTACTATAGTGAGTGTCATAAAGACAAGTACTTCTGCCTTTTGGTTTAAAACTTCCAGATGCAGCTAACTTTAAAGGGACTCAGCAATGCTTCATTTCTGATAAAAAGACAGATTTATTTTATAGTATCTGGGGCAGTTGCATGATTTGTTTGTGGTTTAATGAGGGTGTTTTGGTGGTAAAGGAAACCATTATGGCTGGTAACAATCACATTCATTTCGAATGGCTGAAGCAATGCAATTCAGTGAGCAAAATTTGCAAATCAATGCTGTAAAAATGATTTGTTGTGCTTGACTTGAACAGCCAATGTGCATGTTGCCTATAAAACTGAGATACAATACATAGTGCAATGATGTGTCAGTGGATATATAGTAAATAGAAATAGATGGGATATTTTCTTGCATAAATTTCTTTTCAGCACCTATCAAGGAAGCATCTGCATTTTATGTAATAAAGGCAGAACCCTTATTGGTATTTTTTCATTAATGCTTTAGTATTTCAGACAAAACAGACTTAACTCAAGGTAAAGCAACAGATAAATGTGACATTTCAATAACAGTAACTGTTAGACAGTAGTGACACAACTGAACTTGCATGTTTTAGAAGAATATGCAGGTGTAAAACTGACAGCCTTAATTATTTGGTGTGTTTGAGGACACCCAAGTCAATTGTTTTGCATTACCTTCATACCTTACCTAAGCATCTGGTTTAAATCTTCTGCTTTAATATGTTACCATAAGAGGTTAGGTACCTTTTTTATTTTTTTTTTTTTGCTCTCAAGTTTTCATTACGATGAGTAACCAAGAACTTTTTCAGAAGAAAGACTGGAAGATTTGATAAAATTTTAGCTTTTGATTTTCTAGACTCTGTGATTGTTCAGATTTGGCTGTACTAAGTTGATAAATAGTATCTTTTTCACTTTTATCTATATTGGAGGAATTTTCAGTGTTTGCTTTTGTTCTGGAAAAGCATCTGCCTGTCCCTTGACTAACATTTAAATCAAATTCTATTTTTAATGGTTTGTTTATTAATTTTATGAAATACTGAATTTGAAGATTTGAAGAAGTGAAAAGAAATTTAACGATCTCTGCCAAGCAACCCTTTTCAAAGCAGTTCTTTTTCTCTATTTCATGTTTTATTCAAATCTCTGCAAATCCGTGGATTTGTGGATTTTCAAAGCATCTATTTTTGTCATCAACTATGGCTTTTAATGAACTGGACATCCTTCAGAAGTTAAAACAAAACTGTTACTTTCCTTCTCCAGTGTGCTTTGCAAACATATACTGGTCAATTCTAGCATTGGTGTTACCACCTTCATTGTTCAGCAAGTGCTGTAAATAGAATTCTTGTGTTCTGAGACTCCAGACCTGGTGAAATTCTAGATTATAGAGATGTCATTGTGGAGCTTAGCAGAGAAGGGGGAGGTCTCCACACAGCCTCAGGTGCTGTGATGTAGGATGCACTCAGCTCTTCTATATTGCACAGCTGTACAAGTTTCTTCAAAAGTTCAGTTTGGACAAGATATATTACCCCTTGTGAACAGACTACAAAAGAAATTCATTTGGGAGATGATTTTAGGCTGGAGAAGAAGAGAGGTTGGTTCTCATTCATGTGATCAAAGTTGATCCAAAGTTAAGCAATTTGTAGTACTGCTGACATCATGGCTTTTGACCTCCACATCTCGGCCTTTGTGATGTTACAGTTCTTGTCTCTGACTTCCCATTTGATCTTAATACCCTCCTTGACAAAATAGACCAGATGAAAATTCTCTTAAGGTTTTTTACTTCCTTCTGTATTCCATCCAAAATATAATTCAAGCCCCACCTTACTTCCCAGGTTTCATACACCATTAGAAATAGCTGCAGTTTTTAATTAAGAGTTACAAATAGAGGAAAACCAAGAAATGGTTTCCCCAGCATTTCTTAATAGTTCCTGCAGTTTTGGTCATGATACGAAGCTACACTGATACACTATGCATCCTTCTGTAAAGGGTTTCTCCAAACAGTAGGAAGTGTAGTATCTTTGTAATAGTTTTAATTCCACATACTACAGCACCTTCAATGAGAAAACAAGACAGAACTTCACTGACTTAATGGTGTGCAAATCTCTATAAGGTACTTAGGTTTATAATTAATAAGAAAATGTTAGGATTCCTGTGCACAAATTTTGAAATTAATTAAAAAACACATTGAGATCTTTATGCAGAATTTCATATTTTAGTTTACAAATGCCTATATCAAGAAAAATATTACAGAGAACTTCTGTGTTTAGTAGGGGATCTGATAAGCTGAGACTCCATAAAATAATTTAATATCTACAGAGGTATCTAGAAGCATTCACTGAATTTCACAATCACGCTCTTGTGCTTGATAAGCATAGCTCTTAGTGAGACATGCTGCCTCAGATATTTGAATTCAGCAATAGGATTTTTTTAATCACCAAATCTCCAGTCTAGTCTAAAGATGACCATCTTTAGGGCTGAACTGAGCTGAGTTCAGGGCTGTACTTAAACCTGGATATAGATAAATCTGAGGTGTTCTCTTTGTTGATGTTTTGTCCTTCTGTTGCATAGTTTTGGAAAGGACTGAATGTAAGTAGAGAAATGTGAATAGAAGAAATATATTTTCCCAATAACCAGTTAAACTAGAATTTTGTGCCTTGAATTTCTATTTGATTAATAATATGCACTTAACAACATTGTAGATTTAACTTGGGAAGACCTAGCCAGTTGACCTCTCCTAGTCATTGCTCACTCAGAGTAAATGTACCAAATATCAGCTTATAGCAAGGCCATACCTGACTGGGAAACTTCCTTCCCTGGATCACACTTACCATTCCCTCACAGTGTCCTTAGCTCCTGTTTCAGGCTCAGCTATCTTCACATTCGCTATTCTCTTCAAGGTTGTTAAATCTTGGTCCTTAAGCCATGTCATAGGACTTCTCTCTAAACCAAATCATTGTCTTTCCAGAACTCGATGAAATTATATATATATATATATTTTTTTATGTTCAGAGTTTAGCTTGCCTTACTGAATTATACACGTCAAAACACAGCTAGCTTCTAAGGATGAAACAAACGACTAAAAATCAATAAATTTTTTTAGTTACCACTAGGGATCATTACACAGTGTTTATTAGTTGTCTTTCTTACCCTTCAGATGTAAGAAACAACAAATGTGTTGAGTCTTGGTGTGTCAGACTACTCTGCTGCCTGCCTGTGCTGCCTGCCGTGAGGTATCGTCGTGGCTGGCGTGAGCAGCAGCAGTGCAGCCATGCTGGGGAGGCATCTGCTGTGGGCTAGGTGTTGGATCATAACACTGGGAAATCTTCTCACAAAACACTTTCTGTAGCCCTTTTTCATCAGCTTTCACACTTCCTCAGCAGGACCACCAATGATTCAGTGCCAGGTACGCTAACACCAGCCACTGAAGAATAGGCATGCTGGCACTTAGGGCTTGGGAGGTGTCAGCAGGCAGGTTTACTGCACATGGCTGTGTGGATTTTTCTCTCCCTCATGGCTGGGGCTGTGAGGACCCCCAGACATGTTTCAATCTTGGAATTTCTCATCTGTCCCCTGCTTAACTGAGGTGCTCCCCGATACATCCATGTGATCAATGTATGCAGTTCAAGCCCATATACGTGATAATATAATTTTCTTATCATCAGAGAGACTAATGAAAAACACAACCATAAGAAATTCTGAGAAATGAAAGCATAAGGTACTTTTCTTCTTTTCTCATAATTTTTTTTTCCTTTTTTAATTCTTCCTTAAATTTTCTGGTTTGGCTTTTGTACTGATTTTTAAATTCCAGTTTTACAGATCATTGACCATTGATGTGGATTAGAGAAATCTTACTTGGATTTTTCATGAACAAGGAAAACGGACCATTTCTTAGTTTAAAATAATAGTAGCTAAAAAGTGTTTGCTTAGCAATTTATGCAAACAGTGTAAATATGAAGGAAATAACATTTCTCATTAAGTGTTCACAACACCAAGCTTGACAGAGTTCAAGAAGTATTTGGATCTCTCAGGCACAGGGTGTGATTCTTGGGGATGGAGCTGTGCAGGGCCAGGAATTGGACACGATGATCCTTGTGGGTGCCATCCAACTCAGCATATTCTGTATTTATGTGATTTTATTCAGGCTGGTAAAAAAGGAGATAATTTAATCTCTAAATCTGGAAGAGTCCAACACACATTTTGTCCTAACAAAAATTTATCACAAAAGAAAGCTGGTTACATGTCTGTTTGTTTAAATGGCTGTTTAAAATTTCTTTTATATTTGTGATAATTTTCATTATGACTCTTTTTATAGACTTGGGAAGTGGTGGGCTGGAAGCCATTATCAAAACTTGGTAATGAAAACTAGAGGCAAAAATCTGAGACAAAATAGGCAAGTGAGCAAAATTAAAACAGAAGTTAAAAATGGGCCTTGTTTCAGCTATTCTCTGCGCACTGAAAAGGCTTCAAATAGCTTTTTTTCTCTTGAGATCTAGGCCAAAATAGAAAATCTGAAGTTGAAATTGCCACCACTAACCTACACTTTTTCCTGCACATCACAGGTGATATTTACAGTCTTAAAGTTGTTTAAACATGTCTGTATTCTGTACAGAGTTTTTAATGTGAAGGAGAAATCAATGCAGAAGACAAAGCTGCAGTAGAGTCTCATTATCCACAAATGTAACCGGGCTTCTATGTAGATCTCTCTTTAAAGTGATGTGAATTTCTTCTTTGCTTTGTGACTGTTTCAAAGCTTAATATCTTTCATTCCTGTAATGTGTTGTGTAAAGCATCAGACACATTAGTTGCCTGATGTATTTTTTGCTATTTTCTTTTGACATGTTATCCCATGAGGCAAATGACTAATCTGTACTGGCATATTCCCTGGTGACTTTGTATCGGCAGAATTAATTCATAACTCAAGTCTCTTCACATGCTGCTCTGTAGAGAAGTAGTTAGATGGAGCAGGTGTGCCAAAGGTCTGAATCAAGTCTTGAGGGCAAAATTATGGGTGAAAAGGTTAAGGAATAAGTAGCACTTTTGTTTCCATTTGTTCCTAATTGAAACATCGTTATCAGGAACAGGATGTGCCCCGGAGTAAGGGGAAATCAAGCAGACCCAGCAAAACCCTGAAAACTGCAGCAACAAACCTCTGCAGATAACTGGAAAAATACTGACAGCTATCCCTTAACTGTTGCCTGCACAGGTGACTGGTATCTCTGTGACAGGATCCCAAATAAGAGGAGGGATATTCCCCAGGGTGTGCTGTGGCATCCTAATCCAGATTAGAGAAACCTTTTAACACCTCCCATGAACCAAATCTCGCTTTTCTCTCTGCTATTTTATAGATGTAATACAGGATAAAATCTAGTCTGTTCATGCACCTGGCAATCAAAAAGGAAGAGGGGAAAAAAAGAAGGTTAATGGTTCACCATTCAACACTTTTATTACTTGAAATATTCAACACCACTTTCTGCTCTTAATTCTCCAACCTGCCTGTACAAGTTTTTCTTGCTATCATACACTCACAGCATCATTGCAGCACTGCCTGGTAGAATGGTGGGGGATACCAGTCAGAGAACTTTTTTGCCTCCTGGTTCCACTCATCCTAAGCAGAGCTGCATCTGTTTAGTGGCAGTTTACTCAGATACTGGCAATGGCAATGCTTTCTGAAAAATCACATTGGAATTCTCAGCTGTGGAGTTCCACCTGAACAATTCTTGTGCAGTTCCCTAATGCCCATCTTTTCATAATTAAGCCATCACACTCTATTATGAATTTGTCTCCAACCGAGCAGTAGAGAAATTCTTCTTCTAGAAAGTCAGTTTAAGCTGATAAAATAGATTTTAGATCAGTTTAGGGAAGAATTAACCTATATAAATCTATCCAGATTTGGGTGTGGCTGCCTGGTCTTGATGAGTTTTTGTTGCATAACTTTACTGATACACAGTGCTCCAGCATAAAAACCCTCAGAAATGAGCTCTCTAAGAAGATAGCTAAAGCTATATAGAGAATGATGATTAATAAAGTCTCCTCCCCTCTTTCCTCCCTCCATCCATCTGGAACAAAACTGTGGCAGACTAGAGAGATACACATTACTTATTTTCTGTCATTATGATCTGGGTGTATTTATTTGGAATCTCTTGAGAGGATGCAGAACAAGCACATTTTGATTTTACTTTTTGATTCTGTCACAGAAGCATTTTCTGCTCATATCCCAAAATATGGATTTAGGTTTGCTTGTACGCTAGGGCAATCAGTAATCACTTTAGGGTCAGTAGAAGCTTTTCTGTGCCTTAAAATGTCATTGCTTCTAAGTATTGCATCTTACTACTTTTGAGGAGTGGGACTGGAGGGTTTCCAGATTCTCCCTGGATCACAGCACTGAATTTAGCTCCTAAAGGCATTCAATATGATACTGTTTTCAAAAGCAAAAGAGTGTTAAAGCTCCTGCTTAAACTTTTAATAATGATAATTTAGACATCTTGCAGAAGGATGAGAAGCACACTTTTAGTGTTATCATTTTACAAAGCCTAATACATTCTTGATATATTCTTCCTCACAAGAAAATTAATGTATACCAGCTCACACAATTGCTAGGTATAAATATTCTGATTACTACCCGTGTAATGTAACAAATATAACCAGCATTTGTTCATCAGTCCTGAATTTGATATGGACATGTGACTAAATTTTAGAGAACATTCAATTTCATTTTTTCCCCCCTCACAGTTTTCTATCTCTTCATTCTTAGAGAAGCAGCATTGACTTATGCTCAAGATATTGAACAGGTTAAGAAACACAAAAGCAGCCTATTTTCCATCAGTAAAGTATCCATGGACCATGAAGCAATAAGACAAATATTTGTACTACATCTTAGTAAAGTGCTATTTGTTCTATACATGTTTATAAAAGAAGCCTTGTAACCCCAGGGATTTCCCCATGCACAGAGTAACTGGGTAAAATGTGTAATACAGAATTATTTCTCAATTACTTTGAATTTGGAGATGGTACAGTCTTTTGATTGACAAGTACACCAGTGTGTTTTGAAACTGCCATTGCAGATGTAGGATTTACCTTCATATGTTACTGACATTGTGATATTTTAGTACACTCAGTAGAAGATAGTGTTCCCTAGTAATTAGTCTATATTAGAGTCTTGATTCATGCTCCTAAACAGTCAGTAACTCAATAGACTTTTAAATCAGTAGGAGTCAAACATACTAACATACCTTTTAAAAGTATTTTATTTTGTGATAAGCATCTTTATGCTACTTCAGGTTATTTATTGCATCTTGTTACATAATAAGGGGAATAGGTCACATTCATTCTTCTAGGATTTCAAAAGATACAGCCTGGATTTTTTATTTTTTTTAATCCAGCATAGATCAAAACTCAACTGCTGCCACTTGCAAGTACTCATCAGCGTACTAAAATGTTGTGCTAGTAAAATATCTGGTAGCACACAACTTCTAACTTTCGTCTGGTTTTCTGATTCTTTCCTAATCTTCCTTTAAGGCACTCCTTTCTCGCAACATTATCTTGCAGTGACAGAAATTAATCGCAGCACTATGTACCCTTTGTCCTAATATTTCCAGGCATGCAGCATTGTGTTGTGCTGTAAAAGAGCTGCTCTCAGGGTGTGATAGGTGATGAGGATCAAGCTTCCTAAAATTTCATTTTTTCATCTTCTCCATTATGGGGGTTTTTTAAAGCATCCAGCCACTATCTCCAACTTGTTTCCTGACCACTGTTTCTCAAGCTGGCTTTCACTTTACAACTTCTTCATCAGAAGCTTCTATTTTGGAAAAATGAACTTTCCAAAGAAAGTATCTGAAAGATACTTTCTTTCAGAGTGTGTGTAACCCATTCTTTTCCTTCATTCAAAACAACTGCTGAAGCAGACAGTCATGCTGTTGAAAGTTAGATCATTTGAGAAATGCATGGTGAAGACAGCAAGTGGAAGTCAACAGGTGACACAGGCATTTACACGCCATACAAATTGCTTATGATGGAGTAGTAGTTGTGAGCCCATTAAATACTCAGTAACAAGTGTGGGAAAATGCAGCTATGTTTTGGTTGTTACAGACCTTTCAAACAGGGGGATATAATTCCTGAAACTGTGCATCCTGCTCTTCCTATCCCTGCAATGCCATCAACTGTGAGATGAGCAAGATCTGTCTTGATGATGGAAATACAGCTTGCCGTCCTGCCTAGATTTGGACAGTGGTAATTATTTTGGTATCAGAAAATCCAGGATAAGCATGTTTATCATCCACAGACAGCAAATTTCAAGGTCAAGCAGGAGTATTCAGTGCCATTGCTATCCTGATAACAACTCTTTTGGGCCCAGACTGGTCTCTACTTCATGAAACTGCAACATGGATGACACAGAATTATTTACTGTTGGAGCAGACACAAGCTGGTTGGGCAGCAGATGTATCACAGGACGATATCCAGATCCTAACTCACCAAATATTGCTGCTGTTGCTGAAAGAAGTCAGAACTAACAATGTCAATGTGTGCTACTCAGAGGTGACCTGCTGGAGCAGAGCAGCAAAGAAAGACAGATACACACTCACTGTGGCACATATTTTTCCTCACTGGAATATGAGGACGTTGCATAACAATGTGGGCCAGTGGTTTGGGCCAGCACCTCCTCCTCCACCACCATATGAATGTGAGAAGAGTCTTTGTTTTACTTCCTTCCCCATGGGAAGACAAAATTTATTTTCTTTTTAGAAAAAAGTAAGATAACAAATCAGTCATTACTCCAGAAAAATTTAAATAACTGCACTGGTATGAAAAATCTAAAATTAATCTCAGAGGAACTGTTGCTACTGTTTTGTTCTTACAACATTCTGTAATTTGTCTGATTATTGAACTGAAGTGCAAGATGCAAGCAGTTTCCTTTGCACTTGACCTTTTGGTCTTGAATACAAAAAAACACATGTATTTTAGGTAGAAACACTAATTTTGAGGAGTTCTTATTAGTATATTTGTAATGTGGCATAGTCCAAGTACCCAGTTTCTGAATTCTGTATTGATTTCTTTTCTTCACCACACTTAAATTAACTTAAATCAGTAATGTTCTATATACATTTCTGTTTCTTTTATCAGCATGTTTGATTTTGACTACCTTATAAATCTCTGATAAAACATTTTCTTTGTGAATCCAGACTTTTTTTGTTGACTTTATTGCTTTTTATTTTTTATTCTTTACTTTTTTTTTTTGGAAGACATAACAAGAAAACCATAGCCTACAACAAACACCACCATACACTATATTTCAGGGATCAACTTGTTGGGCACAAAATGGTTTTGGCATGCTCCTCTTCATAGGTTGAGATAGATTAACAATTTTTCACCCTCTGTACCTTCTTTTACTACATACATGCCGCAGAAACAAACTGGCTACCTTGAAATAGAATCTTTGTTTCTGATATTTACAATGAGGAGAGAAGTATTTGGAGATTGTGATGGGACACAGAGAATCAAATGCTGAAGCAATAAGGAATGTAAGGAATTATGGTTTTGTTTGTTTGGTTTTTTAATGCTTGTGATACAGAGAGTTGTAAACTGGTGGTTTCCCTTTCCATATTTCTCCATAGTTTTTTTGAGTCTGAAAGAGCTCATGGTCTTTTTTGGGCTCTGCATCTTCTGTGTTTCCTTGCTCTATGAACTCTTCCTTGCCTTTAGATACTGGGTAGCCTTTCCGTGGGTGTTTCAAGAGTATTCCATGTTCCTGGAATGGCACTGATCCCTGTACAAAATGGTGCTAAGCCCCACACAGCATTGTGGCAGCAGTCTTTTGTGTATGTCCTTTGTTTTCTTGTTCCAGATCTCGGCTTCCCCCTTGTGATGAAGAGCATCTTCCATTAGATTTTGTGCCCTTTTGAAATGTCCAAAGGAACATCTATATTCCCTCTTATTTCTGGCAGCTAACCTTCTTTACTGTTTTATTATATCCTCAGACTGAAAAAACAGCCAGGATATCTCTCCTTATCTAGGGCAGTAGAATCCACTCATGACTATCCCCTTGATGACCTAGGCAAAGAAGGGGCATTTCCAATACACAGTGACATCTTAAAGATTGTGAATGTATAGTCATTTAATCCTTGGGTAACAGAGTTAGAAAATCCGGCCAGCAGCACCAGTGATATGGACAGAAAGGCACTGCCACATTGGTATTAGAGCTGTTTGTGCTGCCAGACACCTACACAGACAATCACAATGCACCAGTGTCAATCAAAGGGTCACATAACTCCAAGAATTGCTATTACTTTACTTGCAGAAGGTCAGAGTTCAGCTGTCAGGACTGAAATGAGACTAGAATACATGTATGCCCTGGACCATGCTGGTAGAAGTTATTTTACAGCATAAACCATAGCTGATATATTTTCTATATAGAAATCTCTCTCAAGATAATTCCTCAAACAGTTTTCAGCCTAGATTTCTCTCTTTAGATGTCCTTGGTTGCTTCATAATCTTTCTTTTGGGGGACTGTTTGATACCAGTCCCCAGGCTGCTTGTGTTCCTATCCCACTGATGGTAACTCTTGTTCAAAGGACATTTGTAGCAGCTGTTTAATTCTGTGTGGGGAGCAGAAGCCTTTGAAATGGATGGAGTTGTGGTGAAATGTCAGAAAAGAGCATTAAAGAAACACTTTTCCTGTATTTAGAATATTGTTAGCATTTTGCATAATTTAAACATTTGGGTAGTCATGTTTTACTTATTTGAATGCTGCTTACTGTGACATGCCTTGCAGTAGAGCTGTGAAAGGAGCAGTGATATTTCAGAATAACCCAGCTTACTTGGGCAATATCAAATTCTGTGAAAAGGAGGTGATCTGAGGGGATTAGGCTGTGCTCATACATCCCTAAAAGTATTAGACAAGAGCAGCAAATAAAAATATCAATTTATTTCCTTCTCTCCTCCTCTTTCTTTCTTTGCTATTTCTGCTAGGCAGGTCTGTCCTCACAGCACTGAGTAGGAAGCTGAGGTTCAAATGGTTCAGAGGGTATTTCTTGGTTTTGAAAACTGCAGGTGAAATTAGGAAGAAGGAAGAAGCCAGAGGAATTTCAGCAGTGGACGAATTTGCTAGAACTAAGAGTAAACATAACTGGTTGTAAAAGGGATAAACAGTTTTGTAGATGCAGCTGCATATTCTGAAGGGTCTACCCAGGACTATTCTGACATCCTATGGCCCTCAGCTGCTTTTTGTGAATCAGCATGCTAAAGGTATCTATATATGAACTGATACATAAACTGTTGCCATTTCACTGCTTAATATAATTTTCTAAAAAAATTTAAAAAAAAATGATCAAAAAATTTGCCCAAAAGACCCAAGCCTGCCCTCTAGTTCATTGGTTACCAGTCCTGCAGATAGAATTAGGGAATCTTTTCCTTGCTTTCTGGTTGTCTATTTCTATGCTTGGGGAACTTGGACTCCCAGAGGAAAACAGCTACTGATTTTCTTGTTCTTTTGGAGATACCTTTTGACTGAGCTTCGTGATCATAGATTTTTGACAGTGCAGTTCAGATAACTTGAACCTGGAGTAATGGATGGAAAAGGGTTTAAAGAGAAAACCAGAAGCATTTCTACAAGCTTGTGGACTGAAGAAGGACCAGCAGCTGTATTCACCTTCACAGTGGTATAAAAGCTGTAGAGGGCCAGTGCCAATTGTCTATGTCTCTTCAGTTCTTTAATTGCTAAGGTGTTGAAACTGGGCACTTGCTGTGCAAGAGAACCACAGGAAAACCTTGTGTGGTGGGAACTGGGCAGGAAGGGTTAGTTATTTAATAATGCAGGGCATCACCTGAATTCAAATCTGTCATCCCACTTGACTTGGTACCATTATGTTTGATTTCAGATAAAAGCCAGTGGTGAGTAAAGTGTGTTATTTTTTACTTTTGGTTGTGCAAAACAGGATGTTATGCATTATTACACTGAGAAACAGCCCAGGTGTGCCCCAAACTTTAGATATCCTACTGGCATGCTCAATTCACAAGGTGAGTCCTTCTATCACCCTGTGCAGTGAGATAGAGGATAGAGGAGTCACTAGAAAGTCTCTTAATTAGGCTAAACTTGTTTTCTGAACTTTCAAAGTATGGGTCCAACTTGGATGCCATTGGTGCACTGAATTCTGGCATAATCTATCTTTTTACTAGGGCAAGACAACAGTGCTGAAATGGTGAGGTACACACACTCAACTAGCTCATCTTTTTCACCATCCATTTGGATAATAATGTTCTTGAAATCATTGTGATTACTCTGTAGTTTCTAAGTTAAAACTGTGATCTATTTAACCAAAACTAAAACCTATACTTAACTAAATATTTTTTTGAGAGAAATCAATTTCTTCTACAAAATGTTTAGCATTAATTATATTTAGTTCCCAAAAATAATTTTTAAAACACCTTAAGTCTCAAATATGTACTTTTTTTTCTTCTTCTGTTATCAGTTTCCATAAGTTACACACACAAAAGAGATATCCTCTTGGCTTCTAGTGCTTCATCTTTGACTCTCTTGTTCCTCCTTGAGAAAATTGCAGTCAGTCCATTGTATGCCATTTGGTTTGATGGGGTCAAAAATCTCTGCAAAGCTGAAGCTGTAGGTTGCCATCCCTCTATTGCCTCCCTTTGTAGTGCCATCCCCCGGGTGACTGTGCAGCAACCTCAGGAGTGAGTGCTGCTCAATTACTCACACATTGATCCTCAGTCTTTCTCCACTTGTTCAGACTGTCTCAATATGAAGATTAAAAAAAAAAAAAAATCATAAAAATGTGAAGTTTCAATATAAGCATGAGATTGAAGTTATGACAAGCTATTGGCAATGGCAAAACTACCTGCAAGTCATCTGGCAGACACAAGAGAATTATATATATATACATACATACATATATATATATATATATATATATATACACACCCAAATGTATTAATAATATAAAAAATCAGGCTTCTGATGAACTAATAGAAAATTTACAAGAAAAATTACATGAAAATAGCAAGACCTACATTGTCTTATAGCTAGTTGTCAATCCCATTTCAAAACACCGCTCTATAATAGCAACTCAGTCTTGCCATAATGGCAGCTCTTTCTTGATATAAACATTTAAGCATCTAGAGAGATATGGGACACATTTTAAACTTTATCCTCTAAAGCCCTCTGAAAGTTAAGTCCTATTAAAATGGATTTAGCATCATCTCAGTTTGATAGATATTTATGATATAAAAGTCCTATCCCACCTGCTATTTTCCTTTGTCAAATAGGATTATTCTTATTCTTGTTTGCTTGATAATACTTTAGTAAATGGATTGTGTTCATTTAGATATATAAACTTTACTTTCTTTCCCAAAGTTCTTTCCTTTATTTTTTGTGTTTGGCCACAGTTAATGGCTTAAATATATTTAATGTATAAAATTTAAATAAGATAGCAATGGCAGCTGTTCAATACAGCAGTGTCGCTTAGCATAATGAGCATTAATAAAGAAGATAACAAGTCTATTAGCTAATATTAATTCTTAGACAATGCATGCAATTAAACGCAGGAAAATAAAGAGGAATTTAATGGTTGAAAAGGCAGTAGTCCAGTTAGTTTATCAGGACCTAGTTTTAATTTCAGAAATGTGAATCCTGTTATTTTTAATTATGTCTGTTTCTATCTCCTCGAGCACTCCTTTTTCTACATACATATTTGAATGTGGAATTTTTGATTTTGTTCTCTCTTCATCAACATTTCTATATTTGTTTTAAAAAGTATCAATGAATGAATGAACGCTTTCAACCACCTCTGTGCATTTCTTCCAGAATTGCTCCTGTTTAGCAGTATGGATTAGCTTCAAACTGCATAGGCTACTCTCAAGAGTATAATCCGCAAAGTCATGTGGTTTAAGAAATCAGTTCTAAGAGCACAGCAATATATAAACAAGATCTCAAATTCTTAATAAACTTGTGCTACACATGCCTCTCTAGGATGCACCTTACATTCCTACAAACCAAGTCTCTTTGGGACTTACCCCAGGAAAAATGCGGTCAAAATCTCCTGCTCTGTGTGTTCCAAGATGCTTTCTCCAAAGCACATGGTTTTTGTTTTTCATTTACTCCACGCGTATTATTTTAATATTACTTTCTTATATCAGAGTGTTTTATATCAGATCAGACTTAGAGTATTTGAATAAAATATAGTGTGGGCTATTAAGAACTTAAAAACTTAACTTTCAATTATCTGTTAATAGAAGATACTAATAGAGGGCAATCCTCAGGTCTGGGCAAGAGTAGCTCTTGGTAGGTTATTATTCCTTTGCACTATATCCCCAATCCCATGAAGACATACAGAAACTTTCAATTTAATATAAGCTATGAATTTAATTAGTGTTGTTATCCTGTTAGATTGCTTATGACATTTCTAATTAAAATTTGAATTAGCACTGTTGTCGACACTTCCCTACTGAAAAAATTAATGGTATGAAAGTGAGAAATACCTGAGCACTCAAAATCAGTATATTTTATATTTTTATTATTGTGAATTGCCTTTATGAATTATCAAAATTACCGATTTCTCTTTTAAAACTTTTTGAGTAATGACATCTAACCTCTTTTTTTGCATTACTTATAGAATTTTTTTTTTCTATAATTTTTTTTTTCTCTGTGGTGATACAAAGGCAACCTTGGATGATATTTTCAGTGTAGTATCATGGTGCTGCAAATACAGAAATAATGTAAAATTCATGAACAAAGATAGAGAAAATATAGAATAATGGAAATAGAAAAATGCAAAGAAGATAAATGCAAATGATAAGGACATGCAAAGATTTGATGAGATTGATTCTTGCTTTAGGATGGAAATGGACTGGGGAGCCTGAATTTTTGATTTTATGATATTTAGGTTGCATTTTGCCCTGAATTCAGAATGGTTTAGAAATGATCTGCAATAGTGCTTCTTCTTCTCACTCCCCAGACTTCTGCATTCTCTGGAGCATAAAATCTATCTTGAAAAGCTTCTCTCTGTTAGAATGGAGAGGTTATATCCCAATTGCAATTTGCTTTTTTGCCCTCTCATAAGATAACCAGAAATAATATCCAATTTCATGTGGTTTTGCAACCTTTTGGGATTTAGTAAAATTGAAGCATTTTGTTGAATTTTTGCAGAGGGATATTTTTATCAGATACTCTGTCATATCAAGTTATTTCTTGCAAAGCTATGATGTGGACTCTTTTCCTGGTTGAGCAGATACTGCTTTGGCTTGAACAGTTTTAGTCAGAGAGTATTTCTCTGTGGGCATGCAATAAATTGTAGAAACATTTTATGAGTTCGTGGCATAACCTATGATGATAATGCATGTTAAAATAAGTTAAAAAAATATTTTTTCACATCTGAATGCTTGGCTTCCTCTGGAAGCCAAAGGTGCCTTCATAAGTATACACTAGAGATTTAGCAAGAATGGAATATAAAAAGTATTTTTAATTTTAACATTCAGATCTTGTATAAAATAATATTATAAATAAGGAAGAATTTATTTTAAAGTTGTTAAGTGTTTTTGCTAGGAATATTTAGTTCCTTACCCACATACAACAAAGTTCTTTGAAGTTTTTGTTAAGGGGATGCCTAGGTATCAGTTTTCTATTAGTTCCTCCTTTTTATAAAAGGGTGGTAACATCATGAATATTTGGGGAGGGCAAAGGGAAGATCAATAACAGTTACTCTAAGTGGATGGCACAGTCTGTGATACAATACAACCCCATTCAGACAGCATTTTTGACCAGTGAACATTGAATCAGTCCTCAAAGATAGGTGATATATATCTTCCAATGAGAACTGTGATGAAAGAATAGATAAATGCAATGCTGGCCAGCTCCACAGCTGCTTATTCCCATGCTTCCAAAGGTACAAGAATTGGCATCAGAAATGAAAACACCTTTCCATCACTGACCTGGTCACCCTATCCAGAGAGATAAAGCCACCTCCACTTGGTTTTGGTTTATTAAGTCCAGATTACTGCAAGCCCTGTTTGCCAAAGCACTACGCACTGAGAATTCATGCTAAATTCATCTCCACTGACTTTCTGTCCTGTTTAAAGTTTGAATTTTCCATTATTCTTAATCTTTGCTTGAGAATTTTTATTTGCATTTTGTCCCTAAATATCTAAGCTTCCATGTGGTTGTATTAAGGTATTTTGTCTTAATTTGCCCCTCTTACAAGCAGTCCACCACAGTACCTGTCCTTCTAATTTAGGGTGTTTTCCAAGAAAGATATCATTGAGATATATCTTAATTTTTTAAGTCAAAATTCTGTAAAGTATCAAGTAAGATGCTTTTACAAGTTGAAATATGGTGTGTACGAACAGAGTTTATTTTCCTTTGTTAGCTGCCAATTTTAAAGTGAGGAATAAATTGTTATTTCTCTGAAAAAATACCCAAGCATTTTCCATAATGTTGAATTGACTACTTAAATGTGTAAGTTTTAATTACTAATTAAATCCAATACAATTTTTGTTCTGAAAATTCTTTTCTTGCCTGGTGATTGATGCACCTCGTCGTTGCTGTGTTAACTGACATGCAGTCAGTGCATTTGCCCTTTTCAAATATTGGCACAGCTTTAAAATGAGAATTTCCCTACTAATACCTATCCATATTAAAAATGAGAATGGTTGCTGGAGAGTCATCCTAGCCAGTTCTTTCACTTTTTAGAAAAATAATGTATGTGCAGTTCTTTTCTGCAAAAAGAGCTGTCAGGCGTTTGTAAAGATTTTGGTGATGTTTTGATACTGCAAAATGGTACAAAATATAGGGGATATGGTTCTTGCCTAAAAGATTTTACAAGATACATTACTTGTCAGTCATGCATATTCACACATACCTACAAACTTATCCTCTCTTCTCCATGGGGAGAAACAGTGATGTTACACTCCCTCTCTCACCAGAGGTAAAAAACAGACTGGCAAGAGAAGTCTCCTCCTCATTAAGTAAATTGCATGGTGAGCACCATTTCAATAAACCTGGAGTGATCCCCATGTTTTTGTGCCCTGAGAAAATTTTCTGGGATTTTAGTATTTTGTAGTCTGTAGGGTAGCTTAGTTTCCAGAGCTGTTGGCTGGTTTCTGTGTCGCTGGAGTTGGCACTTCAATGGGCCCACACTTGCTCCCTAGCTGCAAGTCAGCAGAGACTCAGCAGCCCATTGGGAGCATATATATTTCATGTTTAGATGAAAGCAGGCTTCCTATGCATTTATTACGTACTTAATTTGGTGTGACAGGTTGCATTCATTTTGCAGTTGTGATTTTTGAGTAAAGAAGCCCTTTCAGTAACTGCCAGAAAGATTTCCATTTGTGTTGTACCACGCAGAATTTGGTACAGATAGTCCGTTCACCGATTGGCCTGGCACACATTACAGAAATCAGCAGAAAGTCTGGATTCAGAGTGAGTCCAATGTACCAATATTACACATCTAATGTAAAAGCAGAATTAGACATCCAATGAGCAATAGGGAAGTATAATTATCTTTCCAGGTGGGGAGTCTATTACCACATCCAATATTACACACAGTCTTCAAAGTAATTCTAACTTAATTGATAAAATGAAAAATTCTTAAAATAAAAGGATACAAAAGCATTAATCAAATACAGTATCCATAATAATTTATCATGCAATTAATTGGAACAATATCATATGGTGAATGTTTAGGACTGGTTTTATGATGGAACTGAGTCTTAGAAGTTGTTTGATGTCATCTTCACTTGCATATCCACTAGGAACTATTCAAACAGAAAGATTGGATCTAGCCTGTTACCGTCTCTCTGAGTTTTCATGAGTTTAGTTACTTTGAAACTTCTGTAAACTTTGGCTAAAACCTGAAAGAGGAGGAAGGCAGAAGAAGGACAGGGACAGGTGTACAAAGCAGCGTCATATCTCCACATTCATACACCAGTATAAATTTTTTGGTCTTTACTCTTTCAATGCTTCCACTGTAAAGTGGAAGCTAGAGACAAATGTTGGTGAGTGACCATCAACATGTCCAAAAGACTATACAGCTTCCAAATGAAAGGCAGAAAAACCTTAAAAAAATTAAATCTTGTCTGCAAAATGTAGTTGCAGGATTTTAAGACCATATAAAAGAAGAAATTCTTTATGGTTGCAAAAAAATTTCTGGGCAGTCTCTATATTCGTATTTATGTCAATCCTTATTCTATTTTGGCACTTAAATTGTATCTTTACGATAACTTCTCCTTGTCTGCCTGAACAAGAAGCAATTAATTTCTTGTTGAAGTTCAGAAAAAGTGCCTGGTATGTTATGCCACAAACTGCATCTCTAATCCTTAAAAAAAGAACAGTGTGGGCAGATGATTTCACCTAAATGAAGGTTTTCTTGGGGGAAGTCAGGGGACTCCATGTGGGTGTAATGATCTCCATTTATGCACCTGTGGACCTCAAGACTCAGGAAATTTAAGGCATTAGAAGCTCTATTTGCTTAAGTGCTTCCATTAATTTTAGGAAGACTATTCACAAGCACCAAGATCAGAATCAAATCAAGATCAGCCCCTACAGTGTTTAAATGTTTGTGTAGTTCTGGCATGTTTGTCACTGATCTTTTGTCTTTTATTCTTGCATAAGCAAAGGATGCATCTGCAAGTGAGTCTGAAAACAGTGGTAACCTCTGCAGGATCAAAATCTGTTAAATGCACAAGACCACACAACCTGTGCATGCTTCTGTCATTTGTCAGTTTTCTCCCCTGCTTCAGGAAAAGCCCAAGGACAGTGACAGTGATACCTGTTGGTAAACAGGTGATCTCTGAATGATGACAGCTGTAAAATCCCCACTATGGATAACCTTGCCATACTATTTGACTTTGCAAAGAGTGTCTGTCCTTTCCTAAACTGAATGATTGGATAGAAATTGTCATTCTTAATATGTTTACCTTCCACTTAATGAGCAATCCCTTTATGAAGGATGAAGAGAATGCAACCTCATACACATATTTTGTTACAGTTCATCAAAGAAAATCCCCTTGCAATGTCAGAGCTCCTCTCCGGCAGGCAGCACCAGGAGCTGTAAGCACCCACCATGGAAGAGGGAATCGTTTAGAGTCAGTGCAAAAAGATTAAAGGGAGAAAAATTCAAACTAGGACTTATCTAAGGCCAGGAAATGCCTCAAGGTACTTTCTGTGGAATTTCAGTATTTTGCACTGTCTGGTAATATATTGTATAAGGTCTTACAGTAATCAGAGCTTCTCCCCCCTAGTACCCTCACACCCTTTTTCCTATTGCCTAGGCTTCATCATCATGACAATATAAAGACAATAGAAAAACATTTAGAGAGATTTTTTTTTCTGCTTTCATGAATCTTCTCTGACCAATTTCTGCCTTTCTATTGAAGTTAGAAGAGTAGTTGGTGGCAGAATCTGTGTTGCTGACTGTGGTTTTGAATGACCCACATATTCTTTGGCTAGTCAGTAAGTGAAAAGAGAAGTCAAACAAGTGTAAACTATAGTCAAAAATCTATTTTATGGCCAGGGAACATGTGATGTACCATATCGTTGCCTGCTTTTTACGGTGCATTATTCCAGTGAATGATTTCCATCAATACAAATGCTTCCACAAAATTCAATTTCATTACTAAACTGTGGTCAGAGTCCTGGTCACAAGAACAGGCAGCCAGAGTCTGTGGCTGTCACATGGAGGGCTCCATGTACATGTTGGGAAGTGCTGGGGCTATGTGTCCTGACAGTTTCAGTGACAAGCCAGGTTTGATGTGCCATTCAGCAAAGGTCAACTCTCATCTACTCTCATATGGAGCCAGAGAAGTGCTTTAAAAGCTATGTTTGATTGAAATATCTTTACCATGGTTATTTATTTCCTGCATGTTTAACTCGCAAAGAATTTACATAACCAATCTTCTCTAAGTCCTGCCCCACACATTTTTGTTTGTTTTTCTGCCATGTAAAAACATGTAATCAGTTCTGCACTTTATAATGAAAAAAAACTCTATGAATTCTGGCACTTAGGGACAATATCTCCTTATTTGTGATTGCATATTTTAGACATCTGTCAAAAATCTCATGAACTTTTGATTTTATTTTCATTGTTAACACTTTTAATTCAAAAGAAGAAAGTATGTAGGAAATATCAGATTAAATTTCTATCAAAGTTGAAGTGATTCTAAAAAATAACATGAATATATTATTAATAAATCATAACCTCTTAAAAATGAGGGCTACTTTTGTTTATATACAGACATCACATTTACTAGGAGCATACTTCTTGTTAAGCACAATTAGTTACAGATTAAATTGAAGGAGGGTTTCTTTTCAGATTCTGTGGCCTCAGATTCATTTTGCTTTTTGATGTTGGAAATAGCAAGCTGAGTTATTTCTGTATTTTCAAGGGCTACTGGAAATACCAGAGACAGCCAGGTGAGGAGGTTAAAATAAGGATAAAACAATTGCTTGGTGAACCATGATACACAAAAGAAAAAGAAATAGTTTTTTGCCTTATCTAGTAGATTGAATCAGTTTCATGTTTAAAGCTGGTGAAGAGAAAATCACTTGGGATCAAGAAGGGACTTTTTGCATTCTAGGGAGAGCATAAGCTTCTTGGATTTTTGCTTTGAAAGAATATTGAAATTGCTGTTTCCAATACAATGTGAAGCAGAATGCAATATTTTTCACCAGAAAAACAGTTTGTTCATGGGAAACTAATGGAACTGAAAGCCACTCTCTGAAAAGGATACTCAGCCGAAGACTGACAGGAGTTTTTTTAACACATGCACATATGTCTTTGTGGTGCTACCTAAAAAAGTTATCAGTCAGTCTTCTTCCAACTAGAAAAATACATGCAGAACAATGGCTATATGTCATTGGAAAAAATTGGAAACAGCCTGGACTCCCAGAAGCCAGAAATATAAAGGACTTGAGGAAGCAACTGCTTTCCCATTCTGAAGGAAAAGCCAACTTTTCCTTTAGTTTCATTCAAAGCCAAAATTTGGCAGTTATATAGGCCACCGTTGACTACCCTTTGCACTGAAGCTTCCCTAAGACTTTTTTTTTTCCAATCATGGTTTTCCCTTGAACTCCTCTTAAATTTTAAATTGACTGTATTTTTCAAACAGCTTTTTCTGAAGTATCTAACAGTAGACAGCTACTCTATGGTAATGGTAATCTCATGGCTGTATTTGCTTACTTCGTGTGGAGTAACAGTGACATCCAGTGGTTGGCTATTTCAGCCAGATGTATAAATCATTATTCCAGGCAGTATTTCAGTGAGTGCACTTCTGCCAGTGCTTCTCTTTTAGGGGTTCCCGTGGGTGGGAGATGAGGGGAAAGAGAAATAAAATTTATAGTGCAAGAGATTTACTCTGGGAGTTTCAGCAAGTGTGCTGAAGTGAGAGAAAAATATTTATGATTTTAAATTAAAAAAAAAGGTGGGTTTTTTGTTCATTTTTCTGATTTGAAATCAGTTCATGCAGCACTAGAAGTTGCTTCACAACGTTTTGAATTTTACTTTGTAACTGAAGTTCACAGAATCATAGAATATCTCTACCACATAACTAGGCAGCTGTGCACATAAAAGAAGACATTTTCCTTTTCCATTGCAATTAATAATCTTGTCATTGAATAAGGGAAAGAGAGAGAAGATAATGGGAAAAATTTTTCATCTCTTTTCTTTGTGGTATGACATATGTTTATTCTAATGACTTGTGAAAACTAAAGCATCTGTTATTATATATAAAATAAGCATACCAGTAACTGCATTCATTCTATATTGTGCAACTAGCTGGACAATTTTTTGGTTGTCAAATCTTGAATGAAGCTCTTAAGAATGAAAAGAAACTTTTATTATTGTTCATCTGAATCCATCAAGTTGGAAGGCATCCGAACACAAATTCTTTACAGCATGTTACTGTGCAATTTTTCTTGTAGGCAGTATTTGCTTCCATTCTAAATAGATGATCTGTCAACTAGAAAGGTAAAACCAAATGACTTTTATTTTTTATATATATAAATCACTTATTTTCACTTGTCTCACATTCTGTGATAGTCTCTTCATAAGTCCTCAGTAGTAATTATTTCCTTGGTCAATAAGGAGAAAGAACAGTGGTGGTACCTCTGCACCTCCTTTGCAGAATGCTAAAGGATTTTTGTGCACCCAATAAGAAATCTTTGTTCTGAAGTGCAAAAGCATTTGAAATCATGTCTAAGCTTTGAAAAGGTTGAAGTGCTGGTGCATGGATTTTGAGTTATGGCAGGGATCATTCCTGAAATAGTGCTCAAAGTGATTAAGATAAGATAGATGGAAATGTCTACAGGGTAACAAAGAAGTGGTTCTTTATGGTCCCCCTTGGTGATGTGACTAAAGAAGTCAACACGTTGCAAATCAAAACAGGCAATGTCCCTATAATTTCAAGCAAAATACTGAATTTTATTTCCAGGTAAGTAAATAAGAAACACTGATTTAATCTTGAGAAAGTAGCAGTCTCATGTAAGTGTACTTTTCTGCTTCCCTAAGTACCCTGGTTCCAGTAGTCCATAATGAAATTTCTTGTTAGAGGTTACAAAGTAAAACTTTGAGCAAAAAAAGCCCTTGTAGACATTTCAAAAATCTGGTGATTTGCAACCAATCTCTTCCAGGGTTAAAATGAACAATACTTTTCAGTTAAAGGCTGAGAACTGTCAGATTTACTGTGAAGTCCCCTAGGGCTGGAAATTGTCTTTTCAGCCATGTGTGCAGTGAAACATTTACTCCGGAGGTGTCTGAGGAGACATGTCAGCCATTGTTTGAGGGAAATCTTGTGTCTGTCCAAGGTTTTGAACATGTGAAAGCTGATCTTAAAAAAAAGAAAAAAAGAAAAAGAAAAAGTTTATTTGTTTATTTTAGCCCTTCACTAGTGCAGTTGGATGCTTAGTTTAATTTTATAGATCTCTTTCAATTCCGAATTTAATGGAAAAACTGGTTCTTGGTTTCAGTTATCATTAGAATGTAAGTTCTTCAGTGCAGTCAGGTAGGTGAGCTTGTGGGGAGTTACAGCTCAGGGCTGATTTGCTGATGTGTGAAAAAGAAGAGAGGATGTTGACTTGCTCCAGTACTTTCAGTGTAGATGGAGATATCTTCAGCATGAAGTGTATGTTTCTTTAAAACCTGCTTCAGAGCAAATCATGCATAGAAGGTGTAGTCTGAAAAAGCCCTTTTCTTAATTACAGTCAAAGTAATACTTTGAACAAAACAGGGTTTCCACCTGCATTTCATCTATGGTTAGTTAAAATTGTCTTCTGCTCAAAATACTATATTGTCTTCTGATTTGGAAACCAGTTGCAGCATTCCAACTCTTTTCAATTCTTGCTTAGTAAAAAGTGAAAGCAGTGAAAGGCAAAAGGCTGTTATGAAATAAGTAAACATCTTGTGAATTGCTCTTAGATAACAATGACTGTGAAAAGGGTCACTGGATTTCAACATATGGAAACAATTCTGCCTTAATAAGCAAGAGCTCTTGCTAATCTGTTTAATACCAAAACTTTCTTATCCAAATCTACAGCAGTTTCAATCCAGCATTACTAGCACAAGTCATAATTTAATAAAACTTGTTTGGTCAGAAGGGATTTTTAGAGGGATTTTTAGGTTGTCTCAGTGTATTTGACTGGGTTTTCCTGACTTCTTTGCATCTCTGTAGCATACAGGCTGCTATTCATTTGGTCTCTTTCCAAGCTGGCATCTCTAAAACACAGTTCTTTCTGAACCCTTTTTTTGTCATGAAAAACTTCAGATATCTGTTTCTTTCTTATTTTAACCTTGAGCTTTGATCTTTAGTGACAGTTCAGATTTAAAATCACTTCCTACTGGATCACATCAGTAGGATGATTGAAGGGAATTGGAACCCAAACTGTTTACTCGGTTGGCCATCAGAAAGTTTCCCTTCAAGGGAAGCATTTCAGTTTATGTTATACAAACCACAATGAGAATGGAGACTGGCCTAAAGCCATGTATATGGGTGTCAGTTAAAATCAGATGTCAAACATGGCTTTTAATTACAGACCTACAGCTGCAAACGGGTGGTATTTGAAGCACACTGCTGATTTCAGCTTCACTTTGGCAAACCAGGTTATCTGAAAGTGGAGTGAGAGCCTACAGGTAAAGGTTTGTGCCCAGGCTCCTTGAGCTTTGAACTGTGAATATGAAAGGTTTGTTTGCTCATTAGCCAGAAGTCTAATGAGTAAACAGCCTCTGTTCTCTTCACCGTATCTTTAAATGATAGAAATGACATTCTGGAGAGGGCAAACACAGGGTAAAGATGCCTTAGAGGTCTTCCAGTTCCTCCAGCTGTTTTCTCTATATATCCTGCTTGTGACCACAAGCTCACCCTTTAGGCAGTTCTTTTTGGAGAGCTTGTTAATGTTTGAGCAGGATTTTGAGAGAAAATTTTATTAATTTTTTGTATTTCACCCTGGTTATACACAGATTTCAGTGTTGTCTGCAGAGTCCAGTTTATCAAGACAAATGTTTCTCAGATTTCTTAGATTTTTTTTAAGCACTTCTGGACAGTGATGAAAAAAAGGAGGACCATCATGATTTCCAGACAAGGGTGAAAAAATTGTCAAGTTTGCATTGATATAGTATTGTGGAATCTTTCAAATTCAATTGATGGAATAGTTTGCGTAAAATAAAAGAATGAAAGTTCAGTTCAGTTGGAAATGATAATTTATTCCAGGTAGAAAAAAGTTCATCTTTCCTTGCTGGGTTGAGTGTTCCATTTACTCTTCCATTTAGCAAGAATCATAGTAGCATACCACTCTTTTAGCTTTTTAGCTTAATGATTGAAGCTTTCTATAAAAGTATTCTCAATATTTTACTTTTTACTTTGGAAAACAGAAAATAATATTTCATACAATAGCAGATATGTACAGACAAAAATCTCTAATTTCTAATTACAGGGAATTTTCAATTTTTCTATTCAGACTCAAGAGGCAATTAAGTGCTTTACATTTTCTGAATTTGTCCCTTTCACTTGACCAAGACAAAAATAGTTTTTTATTTGAATTCTTGATTCAGTTTGAGGATCACAACAGCAACGTGTCTGAAATATTTAAAACCTATCATTGCTGAAGCAAACCTATGTCTGAAAGCACAAGAGTAAAATCAGCTTGACACAGTACCCTCAATTGCATCTATGGAAGCAATGATACCTGTGAAGCATTATTGCAAACTGCAAAGTCAGTCAGCAAAAAAATTTAAAGCAAAGAGTGTTTAGCTACATAAATAGAATCATAGAATCAATCATAGGTTGGAAGGGATCTTTGAGATCATCCAGTTCCATCCCCCTGCCATGGGCAGGAATACCACCTACCAGTCCAAAAACTGAACTGAAAAGTAGCTGCAATAGATTGATTTTCTGGTGATTAGTAGCTTTCTAAGCATGAAATCAATAGTTTTGTTAAAATTTTGGTAGTCTTGTTCCCCTGCTATGACTTCCATTCACTTCTAAAGCTTAGCACACCAGAAATTTGGATAATCACTGCAAAACTTAGCCCCAAAGACACATTTCTGTACTGCATACATTTGATAATTATAATCCAGAGCTAATTTGGGGGGGTTTTCTATGTGCATTTTTTGGAGCCTGTGCAAAATGAAGAGCAAAACACTTATGTTTAAAAATATAGTATATTACTTAATAAGGAGTTGTCCTATGGGAACTGTTTTTCTATTTGTATAGAGATGAGCATGTGTTATTTACACAAATAATTCTCTTCATTGTACATACCTGTGTGTATCTGGAGAGAAATAGACTTTTAATACTCTCAGTTATTTCCCACTAATTATAGAAAAGTACTTTGGACTATTTGAATTCCTTGTTATACACAGATGAACGTATTTTTCTTTTCTTTTTCAGAACTTATTTGAAGAAGGTTCTGATAAGGGTTAGATAAAGTGTTAATTGGATTACAATGTATTGGTGAGAGAGATGAAGAGGAACGACAAACATCTTGCTCTGAAAAAAGAGTGAAAGTAACTGCATGTCCCAGACTATGATAATGTAATTTAGTTCAAGTAATTACAAGGCAGTTCACTTACAGGAAAAGTTTTATTGGCTCCTACTTGAGCTCTTTTGCCCTACTGTAATGACAAATAGTGTCTGCTAATTAAGTTTATTCATATTTAACTGGGCGTTTCTCCACTTCAGAGCAATGCTTATTGTCATCAAGCTGTGATTCAGCTGCCTGCCTCTCATTTTTGTCTCTGGGCCACAGTGGTTTTAGAAGATGCTGTGGTGACATACAGTGAGCTCAAGAGCTGCTGGACATCATTTAGGTTAATTTAAACTAAACTGTTCTTGAGAAAGTCTCCAAAATCAGATACCTAAAGTGTGGAAGATCAGACATCCTCATTCGGGTCTTCTGTTGAGTGTGGGGTTTGTAGCAATACAGGAATTTTAAGCTTTTTCTGTCTTACGAATTGTTGTGGGATTTTATTTATTTATTTATTTTATTGGATAGAGATGTTTAATTATTAAACTATTTAAAGTAAGTACTTACTTTGAGCTGTTCTGAAATGAAAATTACTGCAAGTAAACAACTCTGTAGTAGCAAATCTTTTGACTGCAGAAAAATCTAATATGCCAAATCTGTAAATTATTTAAATCAGGGTAAATGGCTTTATAACCTGATATCGAATTGCTGTAGAGACTCCTGTCTCCTGTTTGTCAGTATGCCTGGGCAGTATATGTGAAAGCACCCAAAGCAGTCATGATTTGTCTTGTATGAATGTAAATAGCATTGCTGTGCTGATCTGGGGTCACTGGGGCTCCTGGGAAAACCTCTTACAATTAATTAATCTAGCACATGCTCATTAAAGTTTCAGAAGAGGGATGCATTTCCAGCCAAACCCATGGTGAAATTAGTGTGGAATTTGTCAGGTAATGCTGGGACAGTTTTGCAGCATGACCAGGAGGACTTTCGTATGTGGGCTGATTTGACCACCTTGTGGCCTGAGAAGCTGGTTCAGACTTTTCTATAGGTTTGCATTCAAAATCTTTTCCAGCTTCATCCCTTCTTGATGAAAAGCTGAAGTGAACAGGAGTAGTTTTCAAATATAAGAAATCAATTGAAGTGGGCTTCTTAATTGCTACTTCAGTGCAGTCCCACCACTCTGCTTCTTGTGCTTGCTATGACCTTTCCAATACTTTCACATTTGTGCAGACCATTTAAGAAAAGATTGCAGATAATGGTAGGTAGTAGGTATGTGGTGATAACTGCCTGTCCAAGAGTTTAAAAGGGTAAATGAATACCAACTGAGGAAAACCATGATAAATTTAGGACCAGTCTGTGAAGAGGAAATAATGGTAATTAGAAACTCCCCAAGTACTTGGCTCTGAAAACTACGAGGCAGGAAACGGAGTCAGTAGTAATGAAAGCAATGAAATAAGGCTACTAATGATGATGAGCTTTCAGGTGAAATCCTGGTTGCAGAAAGACCACTGCTGATGACTAGCAGTTTGAGGAAAAAGCAGCAGTTTTTTTGTGCTGGTGCCAGCTCAGCCATTACCAGGACCAGCCAGTGACATGGCTTTTGGGAGCTGTCCTTCTTCTCAACTATGCACGAGTTGACTTTAAGCATGTTGCCCTTTTTCTCTGTATTTTACTGCAAGAAATGGATGTTTAAGTGCAATATTCCACCTAAAGTAAACACACAGGTGGGACACAGAGTGCACCCTTAGTGAAGGGGGACTGATGATGAGGAGGAAGTTCCTCAGCACTTGTATTTTCATGCAATCTCCATCTCAAGAAAACCACATGTTTAAAAATGTACTTAATAAAATTAATTTATAGTGGTTGTTTTGTTCAGGCTTTTTCTAGAAGATAAACTTTCTGGAAGAAATAAACTCTGTCTTCCAATTAAATCACAGTATCTCATGTCTCTCTCAACACACTTGCCTGTGTGTGTTGGTTTCTGAAATACTGAGCAGTGCAGGGTGAATATTAATAAATGTTTTGTTCCAGAAGTATGACTTTTTGTAGAGACAGTTCTAGATGATATTAAGGCCAGTAACCAGAGCAAATACTGGTGTTAGCTCCTGTTTGTCTGCCACACATAAGAGGAAGTATTAACCATGCCATACAATTGTGGTACAAGCTTTTGCTTGCATGGAATAATGGTTTCTTTAGATAGCTTGTGTACTACAAGTTTGGAAGATGAGGAGAGATGTGTTAGCACAGACCTCTCTCAGTCCCTGTGCTGCTGCATGTCCTGCAGGGAGCAGACACTGCCTGCTGTCTGGATTCCCTGTTACCCACAAGCAGCGACCAGGACTTCTTATTTACCTTGGACTAGCTCACAGGTTTCCAGTCCTTGTGGACTGAGCGTGTTCTACTTCTCCACCTTCCTAAAATTGCAAGCATGTAATGTGCTATTAAATAACAATCTAAATAGTGACTAAATGATCCTAAAACATAAATTGTGATAACTATTGTATTTAGGTTGTTGGGGTACTTGGTGTGATACATCTAACTCCTTTATAAGAGAATAGGGATCTGGTTTTACATCTGCTGTAAAATTAATTACTCTTAGAGTCTTGGAAACACTTCCAAGGCTGCAGTTGCTATGGTGATAGATGTAGTATGGAGATGTAGATAGATTGCCTGAGCAATCCTAGCCAATCATCTTTAAACTTCACTTACCACAAACAAAACAACTGTCATTTGTTGTTTTGTTTTGTTTTTTCTTTCTCTTTCACAAACTGTATTATGCCTGATCCTATAATTGAAGCCTTGTGGGCTGTATTCATAGGGCTTGAGTACAAATCCTATTGTCTGGACCCTGTGGTCTCTCTATGTGAACACAATTAGGACTATGAGCCAATGATTATTTAATACACTTTTTAAATAGTTAAATATATTTTTTTGATAATTAGTTTATTCTAACATAGAGGGATATTTCTGGGTTTTTCTCTCTTGCAGTGTGCACTCAATGATGCTGAGCAATAAACACCAGCACCACTTCAAGCCTTGAGATTCCTCAATGCCAATTGTCTTTAAGTGCTCACCCAGCATTTTTATTTATAGAGAAGTATCTATGCTAGATACTGATGGATTGCTGGCAGCCTAGATCCCTGTGATATTAAATAAAATAAGAGAAATTGTACATTGATTTGTATAAATTATTAAAGGACATGTTACTTATGGTTATAACACTTGGTCACATGTTTACTATACAGTATTTTTTCTTCACCCAATAGCTTTGGGGCTTTTTTCTGAACTTCAGCAATTAGAATGAGATGATTGTCCTATGAGATTGTCCTATGCATTCCTTATGACTTGGACAAGAGAACTAATCTTACTTATTTTCAACTCAGGGTTTGCAAGGGATCTCTCTGTGGAGGTACATCTGTCTCTCAACAGGCTACATAAAACTTGATAATAGTTAATATTATGCCAGAGAGATCTTTTATTATATCCACTGCTACTGGATATATATATTCTAGTGTAGAGGGTATTTCCTGTGTTCCAGGAGGATGTAGTTACAGTAGTTATACCCTAAACAGACCAGGACTTAGAATCATAGAATGATTTGGGTTGGAAGGGACTTAAAAGATTAATTCCAAACCCCTTGCCACAGTCAGGGACACTCTCCACTAGAACAAGTTGTTCAGAGTCCTGCCTAAGCTGACCTTGAACATTTTTAGGGATGAGGCATCCACAATTTCACTGGTCAACTTCTTCTTGTACCTCATCCCTCTCTCAGTGAAGAATTTCTCCCTAATACCTAATCTAAACCTACCCTCTTTCAGTTTAAAGGCATGCCCCCTCACCCTATCACTAAATATTCTTGTAAAAAGTTGGTCTCCACATATCTCATAGCCTCCCTTAGGTACTAGAAGGCCTTTGGAAGGTTTCCCTACAGCCTTCTCTTCTCCAGGCTGAACAACCCAAACTCTCTTGGCCTCCTGTCTTCACAGGAGAGATGCTTCAACTCTCTGATCAGCTTCAAGGACATCCTCTGAACTTGCTCTAAGAGGTCCATGTCCTTATTCTGGGGACCCCAAAGATGAACACAGTACTCCATAGGGGACTCATGGGAGTGGAGTGGGTGGAGTGGAGTGGAGGGAGTGGGAGTGGAGTGGAGTGGAGGGAAGTGGAGTGGAGTGGAAGGAGGAGAAGAACCACCTCTCCTGTGCTTTCATGTTCCAAGCTCAGTGTTTTTATCTCTCTGCATGTGCATGTGATTCTTTAATGACACATCGTATCAAGTAATTTAACTCCTTTCGGAATAGTTCCTGTGGATTATTTTTCTTAAGATGTCCAGGCTATTTCCTAGAAGACTGAAGCTGAGCAAGAGACTCTGCAAGAAAAACAAGTTGGAGTTGGAGCTCAGCAGTGGGAAGGCAGAACAGCACTGAAAGGTGCTCCCTGGGGCTGCAGCAGCAAGCCTGCCCTAATGTAGGTCATTGCCTAGAATGAAATTCTTCCTCAGGGCATCAGTGGAAAAAGAGACAAACAGGAAAATTTGGCTGATGCAGATGTAGTCAGGAAATAATAGATTTGCAACCACTGTTTTAAACAGCACCATCCAAGGCCACCCAACAGCTGTTTAATATTGAGGTATAAGCAGAATTCTCAGCGAATAAATATTCAGCAATGATTGTGGTTAGCAGCACATGAATAAATATCCTGCAAAGAATGTAGATAGCAGTACATAGAGGCAAAAAAATCATCTGGAGCAAGGACCTGGAGCGAAAGCCGTGCAGTTATAATATGTTTTTAATGTCTTTGCTGCCAAAAGCTTCAGACAGATGGATAATGACTCATCAGAAAGCCTCTTGGAGTAATTCCACAGTCCTGTGAACTAGATTTGGGCACTTTTTTTCCCCTAAAAAATGCCATCAGCTATTTAGCTTCACACTGGTTGGCCAAGCAACATGGATTAGCATGGGAAAAAGTCAAATAATGAGATGGTTTATTTTGTCACTGCGCTTGAGAATACAGGACAGCTGGCAGAATGTGTCAGAGGGTGATGCTTTGCTCCAGGAGTTCCACGAAAGTATCGCTTGGCAAGCGGCCACACAGGCGCTCAGCACAGCGTCTCCTCTGAGGGCTGGGCAAATCTGCCCTGCCATGGAGGTTTCAGGGAGAAGATTCTGATCCTCATCCAAGCCCGGATTCTGAACTTGTGAAAGAATTAAATTGGTTTTGATTAAGACCAGCAGTAAGCCTACTGGGTAGTGCAGCAGTTAGTTTGCCACTCTTAGGGTGTGGACAATAATTTTCATTTCATTTATTTACCTTAGTCTGCCAGGAGCAAGATGAAAATGATCTTTTACACAGTGAATGAGACACAGAATTGTTACTCTCACAAAATATACTTTGAAAATGTCCAAACACCCCAGAAAGAAAGAAATTTTTTTGTGTGTGTTCATAGATTTAATAGCATATTATCCACTTACTTTTTTTTTTCCTTGATTAGGGCAGGAGAGCTCAGATATTTGCAGGACAGAAATCTCACTTTGCTGCTTATGTACTTGGTCTAAGAGTGACTCCATTTTTGCAATAGCCCGCTGTTCTCTTATTTCTTTAACTGTAAATTGTATACACCTGCACTCTGATTTGCTTCTGATCTGAGAATTTTCTCCTTATGTGCTTCACAAAAAGATGCTCATTTGCTCCCTCCCACACTTTCAGAATAACAACTTTGCTACTTTGTCCTGTTTCTGTGGAGTTTTTGTTAGCTAAATCTGCTCTCAAGTATTATGAGGTGATTGTCTCCAAAACAGTAATTTTTCTGCACTGAAAAATTATAATAAAGGTTGGCTACAGTCCTAGTCTGACTGTAAGTCATTGCAAAGCTTATTTCTCTATGTGCTGCTGCACATATGCTGCAAAATCCTTGACAGGCTTCATATCCTAGGCATAAAAATTATCGCAGTAAACATTTAGATTTTGGCTGTGGAAGAGACATCAGGAAGAGTCCTGCACTTTTCCATCCTATTGTTTCCATGTCTCTGCCACTGTCTGAAAAAAGTGATGCACAGGTAAGTCTGTGTTTTCCCATCCATTTTACATTTTAGCATTGCTATGACTAAAATGATGATATTTAATAATAAAGGAATTTTTCCGAACATCTTGGAATCATATTTTCAAGTGGGTCATCACCCACTTGAAAAAAAAAAAAATCTTGATCCAGAGTTGGATTGGGTGTTTTTGGAAGCTGTGTTTCCCCATAGTCCCAGGCTCAGGTGATGCCCTCACCAAGACATGGAGAGGTGCAGGACATTGGAAGTGATGTTGAGGGATTTGATCAGCACAGCTGAGAAGGGGCTGCAGACACTTGAATGAAGCAAGAGTGGTACAGAAAAGAGAGTAAATAAAGTAAGGTAAGCCCAGAGTGTTAAGCAGGCTTAGAAAGATTTTATCTGAGTGGGTATTTTAGAAGATGAAAATATGCCTTTGTTTTTGCTTCACAGGGTTTTTAATCTCAGGATCTGTGTTTACTTGTGTTGCAGCAGGAAGATGAGAACAGCAGTATTTACTCAGTTCTGTGAAGTACCTAAAAACATATAGCGCAAAAACCTGCTTTGTTGTTACTCAGTTTTGATTGAAATACATTAGAATACTACCTATGTTTTTAAGCTATATTAATGCTGTAATCTTAATAGAATTTAACAGAATAGATTATTTTAAGCTGAAACTAAATTAGCAAACAGAATTCTCAAAAATATATTCAGCCTCAGCCATATGTTGTTTTAAAAGTGGTAAGTGATTAAGACAGTAGATTACTTCTATTTCTTATGGCATTATAAAGGTTATTAACAATATGGTGAATAGGAGTATTAAGGCTGATACTCTGCAGAAGTTTATTGCAAATTAGAAAAAAATGCAATTTACAGAAAATTAATTATTTATTATTTCCACAAATTAAATATTTTTTACATAATAATTTTTTTCTAAAGCTGTAAAATTAATCAGGAAAAAAATGTGAACAGAAAATGGTGGCATGCCTTTTTTTGGCTGAGAATTTTGCTTCTGGTTTTTTTCAGAAGCAGAAGGAAGGTATGTCAACATATACGCAGAGTGTAGAGATTGCCACTAAAATATGTAATTTTAACTTATGTGAATAACTACTGTTGTTTGGCATCAACTTCATGGAGCATTCTTACTCTTTCATTAATATTGAATCTCTGTGATTTCTATATCCCACTTGATCTTTCTAGCTTTTCCTTTTTTTCTTGGTAGTTCAGTTAAGAGGGGATACTTATTCTGGAAGAAATTTCACATGTTTAAAGTGAATACTTGGGATTTGAAGTGTTTGGGTTCACAGTACAGTAATTACCATCTGATAAAAGCTGAATTAAATATGGCCAGAGTTAGAAATGCCTTAGAAAGTTGTTATTGCATAATCACTTTGTTGTTATGGCACCGAACTGTTCCTCACAAGTAATTGCAAAATATTGATTTAAAAATTATGAGATCTGAAAACAGAGAGCTAGTATCAAGCTTAATTTAATTTTTTTTATTTTCTTCTTTGTCAACAATGTAGAAAATAAACTAATGGCAGGAAACAAACATTAGCAGGATTCTCTCATATCTGACTCTGTCAAGTACTGGTTGGACCTTCTGAAGCCTCTTTTAACCTGAGTTATGCTGGAAGTCTGCTGCTACAGCTGAACAAACAAAGCTCTAGGCAGGCCAGGACAAGCGAAAATAGAGCCTGACAAGTCATGAGTACTGTTCAACAGCCCAGTACCCAGCCAGTGGCCTCATGGAAGCAATGTGGCCACCCTTTCCTGCCTCCACTTCTGGAAATCACAGCAGGGTCTCCTAAGCCTCCAGAGAAAAATGGGGAAACCCATTCATTCTTATTCTTGTGGCTGTAATAAGCATCAAGGGGTGATTGGGAGAGGACATACCTTCATCCTTCTTATTCTTGATCCACACAGCCCCTTCTGTTGCAGGGTTTTTCTGAACAAGCAGTTCTTAGGAATACATTGCAGTAAAATGATTCATCTCACCTCTCCAAAGAGGTCATCACTTCTCTCATTTTCTTATCAGTAAAAATCCCAAGAGGTGCTGCAGCTTTTCTTTGCAACTATATAAGGGAACACCTGAAACCTGTTCTCAATTAATAAATACATCAGAACACAAAGGGAAAATGTAAAAGAACTCACATATTTTTAATTATGACTTTAAATGCTGTACCAGTTTCATCTAGAGGCAGAGATAACTGTGGGTTTGGATGCTCACATTGTCACCAAGTGACCAAGTAACAGCATGGTGCTTATAGCTTGTTCAGTGAAGCCTGGACTTACCTTTGACAATTGACTGCCATGTTCTGATTTAGAAGTAATGGCATCGCTTTCTTCTGCTAATGCATCAGATCTGACTGACTTTTTATGCCACTGATGTGTTTAAGCACTGAGGCATTCAGAATCCAAGCAGAGCATTGCTCAGGGCATCTAAACCACTTAATGCTACAATAGGAAACAGTTTTGTGTGTTCTGTGGGTTAGTTACTGTCTGTTCCTCTTCAGCAGTTTCATTTATCTTTCAAAAAGTTCTTGTTAATCAGTTTAATGAGTTGGAACTTAATATCAACTATTTCTTAATAATTGAAATAATATCCTAATATCCTGTAGTTTCAGTCTCATACAATATCTCATATATTTTGATTTCTATCCTAATAAGCTGTGTCCCAATCCAAATACCTCTCAGTGGGTTTGTAAGGAGGTACACAAGAATCAAGGCACATACCTATCACTGGAGGAAGGACCTCATTTAATTCAGATTCGAGATGAGGTCAGAAATACCATGCAGTTAGTCCTAGACTGGCATCTGCAATCGTTAAAGAGAGAAGCAGTGGAAGGGAATATTTTAGCAAGGATTGTATTTGAGAAGTACTTAATTTTTAGGATGGAAAAACGGCTTCTTATTTTGCCAAAACAGATGTTTAAATGATAATGCTTTCTCTGCTACAAATCAAATGTGAGATTTTTTTTGCCATTGAGGAAATGGAGAAAAAAATTGGATAATCTTGTGGTATGAGAAAAACAGAAACACAGAAAAAAAATACAAATTTAATAAAACAAAAGGAAAGGACATTTAAAGTTTTTAAACAATATAGGACATTTTATATACTTTTTTTATTAATTGTGTTTTGGTTTTAGATTAGCTGCTGTATATTATCTCTTTTTTTTTTGCTTCTTTTTTTTAACAGCATAGCTGACCTAGTTCCCTTCACTGTCATTCACATCATGTGCAGCTTACTTACTCATGAATAGTATTTTGTGAGAGCAGTTTTCACTTCAGAATAAATATCTGAGTTATGAAAGGATAGGGGAGAAATTTGTCCCAATCTAGGCATTTTGCCATAGATTGGGTTCCAAATCTCACAGTTTTCAACTGTAACTTTCTCAGTGGCAGATAAAGGTGAGGCCATCTCCATGACTGCTTAAGGGAGCCAACATTGATAAATAGATGGAATACTTCACAGAGTACTTCTCTCCAGATAATGATTTTTTTATATATTTTAGTTTGTGTATATGTATGAGTGTCCTTCTAACATCAGATATACAAATTAGGGATATTTATACTTATAAATGCTTGCAGGTTGGGTCTTAATTATCCAAGGCACTGGAGAAATTTTAGGGCTGCTGTTTCAATCCATAGAAAATGAACATAATAAGAACTCTCCTGAGTGCTGTAAGGCCTCTCTATTCTTCATGATGAACATTTTTCTATAAGTAATGTACCTGCAGCTTCTGAGTGTTAGAAAGAATCAGAGTGTCCATCATTAAATTCAGATGAGACTTTCCATACGAGTAATGTGTTGCTGATTTTTATTTTAATACAATGAATTACAGCTCATAACATTTTATGTTTCTTAAATAAATTTCATAAATGAGAATCATATAAATATTATATTTGGACAAATAAACACATTAAAGACTATAAATTATTCCAGGATATTTTTACTCAGTTCTGTCTATTAGCCATTTTGCTCATTGGCCCTGAGGACTGACTCCTGATAGGGGTTTCAGCAAGTCAAGGAAATACTCAGGCTATTAAAATACATAAAATTATGCTAATGTTTTAATTTTTACACAGTGCTTAGCATTTCCTTTAAATGGATATAAACCAGAATGTTGTTAAGGAATGATTTCCCCCTTTTTTGCCATTTTCTATTTGGGTTTTCCTTTTAGGGCACTAAATTAAAAAGGAAGAAGAATATATGTCATGAAATACACGTGGGAATTTATTTACTTTTAAATGTGGTGATGCCTACAGAAGGCTTTTATCCTGAGAATCAAACAAGGAGTGACCTATGACCAAAATACTCCCCAAAAATTAAAAAGATATAAAAATTAAATTGCTCAAGGACATGATTTTAGAAGTGGAGTCTAATAAAAGCATAATAAAGAAATGGCTAAGACAATGAAACTCTGGCATCTGCTGAGTTTCAGTGAAGGGAGAGAGAGCCTATTTTAATATTCATAAATTGAGCCATGACCCAACGAGGAGCAAGTTCCTTCATCTGCCCACCCTGACTGATTGACTTCTTGGAAGAACCCAGAAGGAAATGATGTTGAACATCTGTCATGGCTCAATCCATCATTTGTCTGGGAAGCTCAGGTCCCTGTTTGCACTGCCGTGCCCTTGGCCAGTTCCAAGCAGATCTCAACACCTGTGGTCTGGCTCTGCAGGCCCTGGGAAGGTGCCAGGGAAAGAGGCTGATCCCTGCCCCGGCACCAGCTCCCTGCATCCCCCATGCCAGGAAAATGTATCCCCAGCAGGAGCCAGGCTGGTCCTGGAGAAATTGTTTTTAATGACATCTCTGTAGTGTCCTCATGGTGTGACCTGTTTATCCTAAACTTGGGGCTTTAATTAAGGGCCTTTGAAGCTCACTCTGCAGGCTGCCTATCACTTTTAGGTGATGGTGGGCATGGAGTGACGCTGATGTGGACACCCAAACTGAAGTGTTAGGTGTTTACTGGTTGGTATTTGGTGAAATCTTTGCCCAGGGGTAGCTGTATAATTCTTCCTTTAATCTCAATGTAAAATTTAGCTTTTAACCAAAGAGAATACTACTCACCCTAGTACTAAAATCAAGTATACTTTTATCAGACACATGGAGCCAAGTACTTAAAATATTAGTTCTTATCTTCCAATGAGAATACTGAGTATTTTTGCATCAGTTTTCTGTGGAGTGTAATATTTCAAAATTTTAACCTCTGCTTTGTAACCCAAAGTATATGGGGTTTGAGTCAGTCATATCTAATAGATACATAAGCTGAGGTACCAGATAACATTTTTGTAAAAGCTATGCAGACTGTGGGTGTTGTACAAGTTGTGAGCCTGAGTAGTGTCAGGCAGGAGACAGATACTCCATGAGTAGAGAAGGGAGAATTTTTTTTTTCTCAGATATCATCAGACTTTGTTATTATTGATAAGAGTAAATAATTAAATACTTACAATAGCATTCTAGAGGCAGTGATAGGTTAGAAAAATAAAGCAGAGAGGGGTTTTGTCCCCTTTTTTTTTGTAAGCATGACTCCATTTACTTCATTTCAGTTCCTGAAAAAGCTTTGCTAACACAAATTGATCGGCTGAGGCAGGCGGTGGATGGTTCTCCCCTGGATATCACTTCAGAGCAGCAGGAACTTCCTGCTCACTTCAGAGCTCGATAAAGTGTTTTATACAGAATTCTACTTCCTTTTACAGTGTCAAGCTGCAACCTGTGGCAACTTAGTTGTCCTATGAACATATCCTTTCACTTTCCAGATCTGGGTAAGTGTACTGCATGGATTCAATTAGGGAGGAAGGCGGACAAAGCAAGGAGATTCTTATTATCTGCTTGTCTTTCCATCCTAGGGTCAGCATCTGTCCTAGTATCTGAAGTTTTCTCCTCCCCTCCACCCCCCCCCCCCACAAGCTGCTAGCTCAGATTGGGGGAGTTTTGGGAGAGGAGATCTTCAGGATAGGGATAGGAAGTCCAAAAGAGGCCCCTTACCTCAGGATGTATTCCAAAGCTTTATTTCCAATGAAGGGATCCCAGGAGGTAAAGAGAGCGAAGCATGGAGGAACAGGGGTTTTATCCCTTTTGGGGTCGGGGTCAGATTACCTGGCCGAAGGCCAAAGGTCAGAGTCAAGGGGCAGGTAAATCAGGCCAGGTTACAGTCTCTGGGGGAGGGGTTTTTGAGGAGAGACCATTCCCTAAAAGGAATGTAACAAGTATTTCCTGAAGAAAGTTGGGTGAGTGGTTTTTAAGAAGGGAGAAGTGGCAGAAAGATTTCACAGCTAAAGTGCTCCCCTCTTGCCAAAAAAATGAAGCAGAACTGCAACATGTCCAGACTTGAGTATCAGGATGTCCTCAAGCCTACCTGAGGACGACCTTATACATTCAGCTGATCCCAGATACATTTTTAATGATTAAAGATTCCATTCTGAAGTGGTAAAATTCACAAAAAGCTCTGCAAACAAACCCTAGCACTTCACTGGATATATGGGAGGAGAGGTTTCTATAAGCAATATTTCTGTACCTGTTCAATTACACACAATGTCTCAGCCCAAATGAACTCTGCTTTTGATTCCCATGACTTGAGACCTTGAACATCTATACTGATTTTTCTCTGTCCTATAGCACTGCTTTGTCCCATGCACTTCTCCTGATCTGTTTTTTAGTTCTGAACTCAATTAATGTATTTCATTTTTTCTTAAACACTTACACAGAAAATCTATTCACACCCACATTAAATAGGTTTGAGAATTGATTTGGAGGCACAGCTCTGAATTGCATTTGATCTGCATATGTGTTTAGATCTGGACTGTTTTTTTTTTTTTAAAGTTTGACAGTGAGATACCTAACTCTTTATTGAGTGTTGTATGTGAGGTAGATACAGGACAGTATAGGGATAACAGTGACAACCAGTGATGAAAATGCTCCTGCTCATTCTTGGGGCTTCCTGAGGAGGACTAGCACTGACAAGCAGAGCACTTCAGCTGGATTGAAAAATGGGACTGATTTTGTGAGTTTAGGGGAAAAACATTTCTGGGTAGATTTCCACACTTCTATATTTGGAGCACCAAAATTCCTGGCCTGATTTTCAGAAGCACCAGAGCAGCTGAGAGCGAAGCAGAGGTTGACCAGCACAGCATAGCTGACCATCTGGCCTCCAGGTATTACTGTTAGAAGATAATCTCAAAATAAGAGATCACCTTTGAGAATGCTGGCTTTAATCTCAATTTTATAGGTTTTTCTAGATGTACTCCAAAGTCTTTTTCCCAACTTATTTATTTGAAATGAAAGAGGAGTAACTTTAGATCAGATATTCAGAATAAAATATTTACTCTCAGGGTGACGAGGCAGAGAAACAGATTGCCCAGAGAAGTCATGGATACCCCATCCCTGGATGTGTTCAAGACCAGGTTGGATGGGGCTTGAGCAACCTGATAGAATGGAAGGTGTCCCTGCCCATGGCAAAAAGGGCTGGAACTAGATGATCTTTAGGGTATCTTCCAACCCAAATCATTCTATGATCCTGTGATTCTGTTTGCTGGCAGTGGTGGGTGGAAATACTAGTGCAGACCCTTGAAGGTGTAAAGATTGATGGAAATGAAAAAGATAAGGAAAGTTTTCTGTTTGTCTTTTTGTGAAATACCAGTTTTGTTATTGATGTAGATCACACGGAATGTAAACAACATGTTCTTGTTACTGCGGGGGACTGAGTGCCTCAGCAGAAACTGTGAGTGCGATTCACGGTGCCTCCCTCTTCTCTAATTGTTGATCTCATGCAAGTACATAAAAGAATTAAAGTTTATTCACTGAAATTAGTGATTTGTGTAGGCAGGTACATCTAATGCCTCTGATTTATGTTTACTGGCAGCACTGTTTCAGTTGCTGCTTTTTTTCCATGGAAGAGTTCATCTCCCAGGCTGAAGGGTTTCCAGAAGCAGCAGAGGAGGCACACCTGTAAGCACGACTGCAGAGGCAGCTCCCTGCAGCAGCACTCATCTCTTAATCACTAACAGAGCATCTTGTCCCTGCACATCCTGAAGAAGAGGGTTTCTCCTTTTTCTTAGCAGTCTTATTTGGAATGTCACAGCCTGTTACTGGCAGCCTGATTCACACCCTGAGATTTCCCAAATATCTTGGTGCTTTCCACTGACACCTCTGAATGCTTGGTGAAATACTGAAATGTGCTAGGTGATGTATCAGTACAAAGGATGGGGTCTAAATGCCAAGGAGATGTTACATTGTCGGAGACCCAGACAAAAACCAATCTCTAAATTTGGATTTACAAATAAATGTTTATTTTTTACTTAATATTAAGGCTGTGTTATTGTTTGGAAAAAAAATCAACTAGTTGCTGCTCCCATTTTGTTTTGGTATGTCTGCCAAATGACTACTATTGAGTTAACATATAAGAATTTTCCTTTTTTTTTTTTGCAGCTGTTTGAGACATTCAGTGACTGAGGAAATAACCCTGGATTAGCCAAGTGAGATACCTGTACCAAGCTGTTGTAAATCATACAGGAGAAAACTACCCACATTTCAAAAAATGAAGATGTTTTGGCTTGCTTGGGGTTTTTTCTTGTTTATTTGCTTTTAGTTAGATCAAAAGTACAATTTAAAAGACCTGACAGGCAAACTAGAGAGGCAGAAGAAGAGGAGCTGCCACCTGCTGTAAGTTTTAGATGCTCAATTACATGATCAGTTGATTGATTTCTCCTATGATGACTCTGCAATCTCAATTTTGTTACATGAAATGCATCAGCTCCAAACCTCTATGAGCAGACTTGGTCTACTTAGTGTTATTTTCCCACCCTTTATTCCCTATCCATTACAGAATTCAGGTATTTGAACAGAATGAGAATGGGTAACAGTCTCTAAAGTGTTTGTTTTTCCAGTAGCTGTCTGAAATCTTTGCAAAAGAATGGCATGAATAAAGTCCTAAGGAAATACCACTGATGATAGGTTAAAAATAGGTTAAAACTCACAGATTAAAAAAAAGAAAAAAAGGAAAGAGAAAAAAAATCAGGGTAGCATAGTACAGACAATAGTTTATACTTTGGGAAATCTTTCATTTATTGTAGTCAAAGCTCTCTTTCCATGTCCACTCTTTCATTTGCTCTTCCCCAAGTCATTGTTTTTTATGCATTTTAAATTGTGTCTGTGTTCCATCCTGACCTTGGCCCTTGTAGATCATGGGCACAGACAGTGTGTTGCTCATTTGTGAGTTATCCCAGTTCTGCAGGCTCACCCCTTGCACGGGGTGTGCCAGTGCTGCAGAGGGCACGGCTGGGGATGTGGCAGCACGGGGCAGTCCCTCGGGGCCACTGTGAGTTAGCACCAGTGAAATCAGCCCTGACAGGCAGTGAGTCACACCAACTGCTCCAGTCCCACTTGAAAGGTCACAATTGCTTGCCTCTTCGGTGGAGCTCATGTTTTTGGAGCTCGTAAAAAATCATGTTCTGTAAGGAATTTCAAGCAGAAAATAATCTGTTGATTATACAAAGGAACAGTACTGGGAGTTTTCATATTTAATTCTTTAATACAAGCATGAGAACCAAATTCAATTGTGATGAGTAAAGTATTGAAAAATAGGCTCTTATACACAGACTTACATGGGACTATTTGTATCTATCTGGACCAATGTAAAAGGCAGAAGCTAAGAGAAATGTAAACAAGTGGAACAGAAGTTTAAGTCTAAACACAAGATCTTCATCTGCATTTTTGCTCATTTAAAGAATTTAGTGAGCTAATCCAATGGGATTAACAGCAGAAAATATATGTAATTTTGATAGATTATATGAATGTGCATCATGCAATGCCTTTAGGACAGGGGGAGAAATTGGAAATCCAGATAGAGCTGAGCATAAGTAAGTCACATGTTTATAGCTCTAAACATGAAAGTACAAGGAGGCAGTCAAGCCTAATGTAAAAGTAAACAGTTATATTCCTTAGCATATATAGGTATAGAAACAGGTGTGCAATCACTATGGCGTTCTCAGGACAAGGAATTCCTCTGGCCTGTAGCAATATTTTAATATGCTGATGGTTTGATTATTGGGGGAGAAAGATTCAAAAGATTCTTGAAAGACTTGAAGGGAATGGACTTCTTGAAAGAAAGAAAAATGTAATGTAGATAACCAATATTGAAAGACAAAAAAATCCCACAATCTTGTAAGCAAGGAAGAAGCTGAGAGCAGGTAACTACAGAGCCATCAATCACCAGGCATCAGCTGGGGCTCACCAATTCACACTGGCTGAAGTTCAGCCTTTTTCCAGCTCTTTTGAATTATTTCTTGAAGTTCAGAATTTGTGTGCAGTATGGCTTGATGCACACCTTTCTTGTGACAGGAACATCTGAAACCTGTGTTCAGCTTTCATGAACCAGTACAAAAATTTGTTTCCAAGAAACTTGGAAATCAGAATACCTGGTATTTTCACCTTCATGCTTTTTGCCTTAGAAATCAGAGGGCTTTTTCTAAGACCTTAAAACAGTCTTTTCTTTGCATTTAGCAGTTTGTCCCTGCTTCTTACAGACGATGGAGCAGGCACCATGTTAGTACGTGTACCCATTTCATCTCTTTTACCAGTTGAGGGCAGGTTACAGGTCACTTTACTGTTTTGAATTGGCTAGAGTTTTGATCCTGACACTCCAACTTTATACACAGTTCAATAGTAATATGCTTTCTAACTCAGTTTGTCCTTGCAATTAGCCACTCAAGTCTATAGATAATGTGTTTTTATTGCTACATTGGCAAAGAGGAAGATCCTCCATTTTTCAGGAACGTAGTTGATGTAAATTAAATTCCAAGCAGCCATAAAAGTAATCATAATCTCAAGTAAAACCTCATTGCTTTCTTGGAAATATATTCACAACAGCTGAGCCTCTTTGAAGAAGCTGTTATGTTTTATAGTCTGCCTTCCTCAGGAGTAGATTATAAGGGTTAAAAGTTGTATATTTTCATCTCATTATTCAACAGGATAGTTCATGAATAGATTGAAGCTGCTCTGGAACAAATGTGTTGTGTCCCTGCAACACTAAGTGATGACTTTCTCAGGATGGCTTTAGGAATATCCTATAATAGACAATGATTTTCATAGTGGCTTGATACAACTGATTTTTTAAGAAATGATCAGATTTCTAGCACCTTGAGTAAGTAATGGCGTTGATTATAACACAGTTGCCAGCAGCTCTGGATAAAATCTTTCTTTGTTTCTTGTTATGAAAACTACTTGATAAAACTACTTCTAATTTTTTTTTACACTGAGGCAAATAAAAAGCCATAACCCTTTGCTGCCACTCTGAATTTTGTACCTGAGTTTTTCTAAGCATCTATATTCATCTTGTACATAATTAACCCTTAAAAGTTTGCTGCTGAAAGAAAAATTTTATCTGAGCATCAGGATGTAGCTATAACTACCTTGGAGTTAGCCATCCATAACAAAAATAAGCATCACTGCTGAGTGTGTTAGGATTTGCATGTAATCATCTCCTTTCTAATGAGATACATTATATTTCTGGTGTTTTAGCATATAAACATATACCCAAAAGCATTTACTTGTTTCTTTTCACAGTTTCCAGCTGATTAATGTTGTGATGCCATTCCACAAAAATACTTTTTAGTGGCTGACATTTTATTTCCCATTAATTTTTTAGTTAAAACAGGAGAGATAATGGATTTTTCTTTTGTACTGATTCATGATACAGTTTCTGAATGTTTGGGTGTGAGTCTCTGTACTAAGTTTCTTCTGATAACAGATACTTGAAGTAACAATTATATAGATGTGTAAAAAATAATAATAGGAACACATTTTTAGATCTCTAGATGAACTGAAATATTTTAAATTAACATTGCTAATTACATTATATATATATATATATATATATATATATATATATATATATATGTATTTCCTATACCAGAAAGACTTCTAGGGTTTTTGTTTGCATTTATTAACTTCAGGACAGGCACGTCTGCTCTTGTGTTGTATTTTATGGATAGATATTTCATGGCAGGCAGAAGTTTGTTGGGTGTTCCATGCTATGTGCACTGACTTTTTATTTTTAAGTGGATCAGTGCTGTAGGCATCTATCTCTATGAAAGAATGAAAATGAATAAAACAGGAAATGGTACAGAATATTTAAGAGCTTGTAAGCCTGTCACGTTTTGACTGTCTTTCTGGTTTGATGTCCATCATTTTCTATCCTCTCACTGGAAAAGGAGAGAATGAAAAAGAACACAGAATGGATTTACAGCCCTTTGTCTTCATATGTGAAAGCTGCTTTGGAAGGAAATGGGGAAAGCCTGTTAATATTTAGTTGTGCTTTCAAAGAAGAACAAAGATGGGCAAAAAAGATGCACAGTGAAAGTAGGAAGAAATTGGTGGCTTCTCCTAAAACATATCTTTGCTATATAACAAGAGTTAAGTAACAGTTAAAGTTTGTTGTTAAAGTTGTCTCTGTTCCCTGTGCTTCACTGACTTCAGTGATCAAGTGCAGCATATACTGAATTGTGAAACTAAGGGAAGACTTAGTTTATGCATTTTCTCAGAGATCTGATTACATTCATTAAAAAATACTTTTGCCTTACACAAGACTCTGCAGACTAAGGTTTCTCTGAATTTACTTTTCATATTCTAATAAACTGCAAGTATACAATGGCAAAAGAATGATACAGAGACATTAACAAGAACTTCAGATATATTAATATAATTATAATTTCATATAACCTGCCCTCCTGACTTTTATTTATTTCAGCCCCTTTTATAATAGTTGGTTTTTAGATTGTATAGTTCATACACTGACAGGTCATAAAGACAGGCTGAAAGAAAAAAAAAAGCAGGCTTACAACTGTAAAGAAAAAAGAAATAAAGAGAGTACACTAAAGTAGGCCACTTCATATAGCTTGAGTGTTCTTGCAACTTTTTCTAGCTTCTCAGCTTGTAAATTACACCCATTTTGAACTTTCATAAGTTCACACATCTTTTGGAAGGAACACGTAGAACTGAAAGAGCCTAAATTATACTTTGAAAAATACTTCTAAATTTGCACCTATTTATGTTTACTTTTGCATTTGTACCTAGTAATGGACATGTCATACTGATAGCCATATACATAACATACATACAATAACATATAATAACACTGTATATATGAAAATATACCATCCCATCTGATGTTACACAATAGTGGCAATGTAATCATTTTTCTTTATCCAGTATTTCAGTGTATTATAGAGGAGCAGAAATTTGCTTGTGGTAAACAAGTAGAAAAAGTCTTCCTCTTTTTTTCTTTTTGGGTACTTGGCCATTTCAATATCTATTACATTTTTCTTTATAGTTTGTTTTATTTGAGGCATTTGCATTGCAGAAGATTGTCTACAGTAATGACTGCAAGTGTCTGGGTAAACTTGTGTCAAGAAATTCCACTGTCATTTGGAAAGGTTTGGTCTATGACTGAGTGTCTCTGTATTCCTCCTGCATTATTCATCCAGGGACAGAACTGTGGATTGATGGGCAACCAGAGGAGAATTTCTTCCCCAGCCCATCATGGTTTGTTTCAACAGCTATGTTGTTAAATCCTTCCTTTCAGTCTCTTAATTTAGTGCTGTCCCATTTTTCCTGTGGCATTGACCTTTTCTAGATGAGAGCCTGGTGCCGTCAACAAACTGATGAATTATGGCTGTTCTGAGTGGAAGTGACCATCAAATATAGGCTGGTTTACTCATCTTCTTCTCCAAAACCCCCATGACAGTACTGGAAGAAAATATTCCCTACAATGCATGCAATTTCTCTTAGTCATGCCTTGGGGCATCTGCCTTTCTTATTAATACTGGGTTTCTTTAATCACAGATGCTGTACAGGAGATAAAAGATGTCTCTCTGTGTTGATACAGCAAGGAGTTATCATTGGTGTTTAAGCTGAAGCCTTAAAGCAATTTTTACTGAGTATTTGAATCTCAAGGGAAGGTAGATGCTGAGGATTAGGTGGGGAGAAGATTATGCTCTGGGAGAGTGAATATCTCATTTCAGTGATACAAGGATTCTGGCTCTGTTTCTTTTAAAGCCAAAGACGTACCTGAGCCAAAAATTACACATTTCTCTGAAAGTTCAGAGTTGAAATGAAGCAGAAAATAACTTCTCTCTCATTCATGTCTCTGTGGGAATATTTGACCATACACTATAACATGTGATGGCTCTTGGTGGGCTTCAGACCATTCCCAGACCAAACCCATACGTACAAATTTGGCTTCTCAATAATATTTCTAAAATAAATTTTGTTTCTTTTATTCAGGGGAAGCAGCATACTTTTATTGGTTCTACTTTAGAGCATTTAGTGAGATATTCTAGTTTTGGAATGGGTGTCGTAAAAACAGTTTTGAAAATTAGTAGCCTTTTCCAGTCTGCTGCCCCAAACTTTCTCTTGTGTTTGAACAACCTCTGTGCACTCATTCCTAGTGTGAGGGTTATGTTTCTGATCTTCATGATGGGCTGCAATTCTCAAACATTAGGTATTTTTTGAGTCAAATTGTCCAACTTTAAATAACATATATTAGAAATGTTCATATCAAGGAAATTTGTTCTATCTCAGCTGTGTCCCACTGAGTTGATGACTATGAATTGTAGATAGTGGTCAAAAGATTAATGCCAGAGCACTGCTTGTAACATAATAGTAGCTTCCATGTGAGAAGGAGAGAGAAATATATGACTTCTTCTGGCTAGGACATATAAGTAGTAATTTGAGATAATTCTTTCAGTTATTATTTAAAATTTCTTTTATCTGACATCATTTTTTCATCTCTAAATGGTGAGTTTCTGAAAGAGCATGTGCTCTGCCTTCCTTGAAAAAATTATTGCCTTTTATAAACTATAGATTAGTATGTATCTGTTGTAAAGTAAGGAAATTTTTGTAAACCAAGATGCTACATTCTTGGCCTTAAACTGCACCAGGGAAGGTTCATGTTGGACATCAGAAATAATTTCTTCACTGAAAGGGTGGTTAAGCACTGGAATGTGACGCCCAGGGAAGCGGTAGAGTCACCATCCCTGGAATTGTTCAAGAAATGACTGGATGTGGCACTCAGTGCTGTGGTTTAGTTGACATAGTGGTGTTCAGTCAAAGGTTGTTGATCTTAGAGTCTGATTAATGCTCTTGGAGGCCTTTTCCAACTTTATTGATTCTATGATTTCAATCTGAACTTAAAATTAAGACGAAGGGGCTTTGGTCAGTGTTAAGGACTAGATGATCTCCAGAGGTCACTTGCAACCCTAACTCCTGTGTTTCTGTGATCCTCTTAAACACACAGATATCTGTTCAAGCTATTTTTTGTTAGCTTTTCTTTATGCATGTTATGTGAATTTTATTCATGACCTTATTTTAGGTGCTTATGAATGTACATGAATAAAAGAATTGCTACATAATCAATATTACCATTCATAACCTTGCTAATTAGAATGCTAGTTCAGTAAGTGCTAATATTTGCAATAGCAATAATTTACATTGACTTTTGCCTAAATTTGGTCGTAAGTGTTTTATTTCTTTACAAGCAGTTATAGCCATGTTTTCAAATGTTTAAAGAATTTTAAAGTGAGATGCAGAAATTGTAGCTAAAATTTTCTTTTACACTCTGACATTTTAATGTACTCTTAGTGATTCTCTTACCAGCAAGAAACATCCCTGATTTTTACCTGCCTGATAGCAAGTCCTCTTTTTTATAACTCTTTTTCTAATTTAAAGACCACATTTAGTAATCTTCAGAAATAATATTAGCTTAGAAGAAGTAATAATGGTGCTCTCTGACTTGTCATTTATTGAGGAAATTTTCTACCAGAAAATGGTGAAAACTGTTTGAAAGGGGCTGTGAGTGTTTGCTGCTTTCATAGGACATCTGTAGTGTTGTCATGTTTAGCTATTACTACCTTTACCTTTGAAGTTAGTAATTTGACTGCAAAGCTTGCAGTGGCAGCTAAAGTCTTGTATTTCTTGCTATCTTACTTGGCCAGTTTGCACATGGAAAATTCTGTCAACTTTGCTTGTTCTGATGTTTCAAAATTATGTTTCTATTAGGGGTTTTTAGGCCCACATACACCAAATTTCTTCTCAACCTGCAGGAAATAGAATATAAATTTCTCCTTAATTCATGAGGTACATAACCACATGTTGCTGTGTTTTCTGCCATTTGAAGATGAGCTCATGCACAAGATGGTTTCAAACTGCAGACTTTTAGCCATCCTCAGCATTGAGAAAATTTGTGTTATGGACAGGAAATATTAATTTATTTTTTTGATTTTCCTACACAAGCATTTGTCAAGATTTAGTGTAAGAAGGTAATCTAACTCACCTAATTCAATGTGCAGCAAGTCACTGGAATATCAATTTAAGTGTATTCCAAGTCTCATGTGCAGGAGAAGCCTCCAGATCTTACAGGTTTTGCTGCACAAATGCGTCAGTGACAAGGCCTTTTGCTGTTCCACCCCACTGCAGCTGTATTCTGGCATCTCATCATTTCACACTTTGATCACTGCAGCATCCTCCCCTCCTGCACTGAGGAATACAGTGCTACCCCCACAGTCTCCGTTCAGAACTCTGCCACAAAGTTCATTTCTCACCTTCCTTATTTTAACTTTTCTCTTTTGAGTGCATTTTCCTCATTAAGCAAACTGCTTCTTTTCAACCTTAAGACCAGTCTTCATGAGTCATTTCCAACCTTTCTATCCACTATTAAAATGTCATCTTCTTCTTATTGCTGTGTTGCTAGTCTCTAACTCTCAAAACACTTTTGTGCTGAGTCTGTGCTGCTTTTCTCTCTGCAGAAATTTCCCATAAGCCTCCACAAAGCTCATGTTGCCCTTTCTCCAGTCTGTCCTTAAGAATTCTTTGTCGTCATTTCTACAAAAAAGCCCTATTTGATAACCACCGACTATCATGCTGATACCATTGATTGGATGTGTTGGGGTTTTTTGATTATGAGGTGTTTGCACCAGGCAGATTCCACTTTGGCCTGTACTTCAAAAGCTCTGAGGCCCTGTTCCATAACCTGTACTTTTAGGTGCAAATAATGAATTGTATCAGAGTTTTTACAGTGCTTGATTAGATTAGCTGTTCCTTAGCTGTCAATCTCTTTGAGTTTGTATTGCAATCGTGTTTTCTGCATAGCCAAGGAGAAACTGCAGCTAGTCCAGCCTACAGCTGTGCTTTTGCTGTCTGGTTGATGAACAAGTCCTGTTGTGCCCATCTCCAGGGGAGTCCACTGCCTCCTTGTTTGCTGCTGACTATAATTCAAGAGTATATCTGCTAGCTTTATCACTTCTGTGAGCTGTAACTAATGCCCTTCCTTCATATGTTTCAGAATAAAACAGAAAAGTAAAGAGGCTTAAAGGTTCAGGACTAGAAGGTAGGAAGCTTTTGTGGGAGCCCTTATTGTTGGTACAGCTAACCATTGTAAAGCCAGTTCTTATGCTGTCCCTCATGGTGTGCAATGGAAGGTTACTTTTTGTTCAGTCCTGACAGTTCATTATTGATTTACTGAACAGAAATATAGTTTAAAACTGCAGGTGTGCATATAATTTTTTAAAAATATCTGGAAGCTATGTGGCTAGTTGCGCTAGTTTTGCTTTGTAACTCCGTGGTTCACAGCATATTTCGTCTTTCTGAGAACTGGACTAGGAAAATTATGTGCTTTGTGAGGTTTTAGTGAAAGGTCATGAGTAGGAATGGATATGTGCAACTTCTCTAAACCTACCTAACTTGAACAAACTAAATTGTGAAATCATGGCAATGGGAAGTTACACTGATAATCCATTCAAATATTTTCAGTTCCTCAGTGTGGGACAATAAAGTTTGCTGTGCTTTGATTTTGAATGATAGCCACTTGCCATTGCCATATTATTGATTGGCATTGAGGCTTAGTTTCATCAGGTCAGACTTCAGCTTTTGATTGACAGGAAAACATTACTTGGTAGGGAATTCATCTCAGTTGTCATCTGAATTTCTTTCCAACAACCCTTATATCTCTGTGTTGACACTACAAGTAATTTGATCTCTGTTGTTCAGAAACTCACAGAGAGAAGTAGATAATGGTTCTTTTTATTTTATTTCTTTTGTGTTTTGTTCTTATATGAAAGTAGATTCTGATATCACCACATGACTCCATGGGGTAAAACCCCATCATTTTGAATACTATAGTGCTAAGATTTGGCAATGCTGGTGGGGGCCCCAAAACTAAGAACTCTGCAATGACAGAACTTCTGATTCCACAAGTTTGAACTCACAGTCTTTAATTAGCAATTAATGCTATGGCAACTAGAATTAAAATATCTCCAAACAGAAATCACATCAAGCAAAAATTTGATGAGAATCTAGAAGAATATCCAAGTCAAAATTCTTCTCAGCAAAGTGCAGTTTAATACATCCTTCACTTCGCTGGGACCCAGGAAGCTGTATCAGATTGCAGTTCACAGCCAAAACCCATTCCTGGGGTTTTGGAAATTGGCAGCTGGTATACACTTTATTTCTTAAGTGTTGCTTTGACAGGCTAAAACCACTTTTTATATAAAACTACAGGTTAAATCTGGGCTCTGACCTTGAAAGAGAAATCCTAAGCACAAGTTCTTGTTGCAAGTCATGTCTGGTTTTGCAATTTATTCATTCACTTTCTAATATAAAATGTCCTGGGATCAAAACCCAAAAAGTCATTCTTGCAGGGAAGATCTAAATTATTCATGTCAGCCAGATGCAGATTTTGATTCCTTCAGGTTGGATACAGATAGGGAGGTAGCCTAGGGGAGTGTCCTCACCACTCAGTTTCCCTTATAAAACACCCTGTACTGCCTTTACCCTCAACAATAGGTTTAAATAAAGTCATACATGTTTGTTGGGTTTTTTTAAAGTCAGTGTTGTTAGCACATTAGTAATTTTCTGGGAGTTCTCACTGGGTTATGTCTAGATTTGATCTAGGTACATGCAAAAATAATATCTTAGGTGTTATGGCTACTTTACTGTAGAAAACATGTAGCAATTCTCAGCCAGCTGAGATGGTGTCTGAGGCAAGACTTCAGGCACCACTCAACTTAGAAATATTCAATTTCACCTGAGCCCCAGGGAAGGGGACCATTTCAGAAGTCTCCTTCTGATTGACTCATTCCTCAGAGGAACTCATGTCTACAGTTCAATATAGTAATTGTCAGGTGCCTAATTTTCATTAATGAATATTCCCTACACTGCTGTAACTATTAGTCTGCTTTAAAGTAGCATATATTTAAGGGACTTTTAAACCTAGATTTAATCCTGGCAGAATAGCCTGCTAATATACTGGATGAATGCAAACCCTGTCCAAAGCTGTTGCCCTACTCAGATGTAGGATAGCTGCAGTAGTTCTAGGCAGAATACAGTATTTGTGTTTGACTCTTCCTTGTACACCAAAAATAAAGACGAATAACTATCAGACTATTACTATGGTTTGCATAGCTACATAGTAGTAATGATGCCAGTTTGTCCAGTCCATTAGTCTGCAACCAGGAGTAGCAAAGTCATTGCATTGACATAATCTATAAGTAAATGTCTATCACTTTATATACTGTGCACTGTCAGAAACTACTGCAATGCCAAAGAAATGAGAAAGGAAAGAGACTGGTTTGATTCAGGGAGGGTTATGAATTGAAGGAACCTTGTTTAAATATCATAATGGATATTGTTAGGGAAAACATACAAATAGTGTTTAGAGGCAGCCAAGCAGCTCTAGTAGAGAGGAGCATAGAATGACAAACAGCTTTTGTTTATAGCACAAAAATGTGAGTATTGGCTAAGAAGTAGTGTTTATGGTAATTGAGCCTTACAAGGAAGTAAAACTTCATGGGGAACACAGGGGGTAGCATTTTCAGTGAAGCAGGCAATAAGGAGAGCTGTGTAGGCATTTCCTGATCAGCATCTGCTGTTTCAACAGCCAAGGAACATGACTCGCATGTAAATGCTTGTGCTAGGCTCTAACAGGCATTCCCTCTAGCATGCCTCCCTGCCTTCTGGTTTTATTTTGAGTCTCCTTGAGCCCTACTGTGACTTGAAATCAGTGGAGGAGAAAGGAAAGTAACACAAACAACAGATGTCTTAAAGTTTTGAACAGAGAGAGAAAAAGCCCCATGGCAAAGGAGAAGGTGCATTTAAAGGTGTTTTCCTGTCATTAGTATTCAGTGCCTCTAGTACAGACTGTTTGCATTTTTGCATAGATAGATAGATAGATAGATAGATAGATAGATAGATAGATAGATAGATA
>CM031857.1:78422857-78477528 GCA_018697195.1 Certhia americana | reverse complement strand
AGATATACACACATATCTCTATATGCAGTTGGTATGCAGTTGTACACATGGTGGGTAAAGAAGTGGTAGTGCAAAAAGATGCCCATTGCACAATTCAGAATTTTTTTTGCATCCTGTAAGAGTGTGACCTATAGACACTAAATGTACTGGCTGACACAGCCAAAGCAACCTATTTTAGGACAGGCTCACAAATTATTTCCCAGCTGTTCCCTGCTTTTAGTCTCTTGCTGCAGAAAATGCATTATTTTTTTTTAATCTGAAGTTCAAAGATCGGGAATGCTAATAGTGTGCCTGGTGTTCATCAAGACAGCTTTGCTTACAGGTGGTAACTTAAGCCATGGCAATACAAATACTATGTACCCCACAACATTAGGAGAACTAGGTTGTGCACCAAGTGACATTCAGTGCACATTCAGAAAAGTCTTTAATCTGTGCTTTTTGGTATGGGGAACTGTGTCTTTAAGGACTTTGATTTCCAGAAAGTAAATCTGTGGCAGAAACAGCTGTGAAATTCTTACAATATATAGGCAGCTGGGGATAGCATAGAGACCCTGAAAATACATTGCCTGCTGGGTGTTAACTCAGTACTGCATGGGGCCAGGAACAAAAAGAAATTGAAAAAATACTGTGAATGGAGAAGTGAAAAGATGTGAAGTTTCCAGAGTTTTTTGCTTTTTGGGAAAGATAACTAAAAGAAATATAGAGTATTCAGGGCTAAGAACTTTGAGCTCTGAAATCTTAGCAAGCTATTTCCCCCTTTCCCACATCTATCTCCTCCTTTTATGTCTTACTTTTTCTACAGGATTCAGCAGATGGGTCCACAGACGGAAAATTACATTCACACAGAATCCTTTTTTTTTTTTTTTTCCTCGTGATATTTTAAATGTATATTTAATTGTTTATTAACTGGCTGGGGTTTTTTAAAAGAATTTTGGTAATCTCTATCTCAATGAATATTCACACTGTTTATTTTGTTAGTTACTTGTGTTATTATATATATAATATTTGGTACTGGACTACAGAAACTTGTGCTTAGATTAACCTATATAGAGTTTAGGAAAACTGTTGCTACTGAATGTGACTGCTGAAAAAAAAATAAATCCAGTTTTGGAATGAATGCTGAGGATGGCAGTAGGAATTACTATTCTTTGTCCAGAAATTTGTACATCAGAATAGTATTTCTGTGTGGTGATATTTTCCTGGACTACAGGGAATGCTATACATTACAATGTTGGTAGCAGCACTTTAAGCATCAAATATTAGTTGTTGTAAACCAGAGGGAGCCTGTTGCATTCAGTTAAAATGGAACACTCTTATTGATGCTATTTTATCATAGACTTTCTTAATCTTTTTAAGGATATCCTACCAGAAAAATAAGCATAATAACAATAATTATGCCTGTACTTTAGATAGTGCTTTTATGCCTGTGTGGATTTCTTTCTACTATAAAAATATACTATCTCTGTTGCACAGATGGGTAAACTGAGGCATGCATGGGAAGTGAAATAAGTTCACTGGGCATCTTCCAGAGAAAGACAGGACTAAGGTCATAAAGCAGAACCTTATCTTAAATCATATATAAAACCTATCACGAGGTATTTGTAAGTTAACAAAACAAACCTTGCACTTTAGAGATACCATTTAACATTTGTTTTTCTTCCCACAGGAACTTTTTACACCAGAGTGCAAATTCAAGGAGTCTGTTTTTGAAAATTATTATGTAATCTACTCATCCATGCTCTACAGACAACAGGAGTCCGGGAGGGCCTGGTTCTTGGGGCTGAACAAAGAAGGGCAGGTCATGAAAGGAAACAGAGTGAAGAAAACAAAACCAGCAGCTCATTTTCTACCCAAGCCATTGGAAGGTGAGGCTCGGCCCATCTCTGGCAGACCCTCCTATAGATCTCACAAGAAGAGGGAATGGTTTCCAAAATGCCCTTACTGAATGTGCATGCCTGACACAGGGGCCAGTCCCAATGACATTCCCAAAGCTTCATGGAGCAGTTTTGTGCTTCTGTGCAGTGATGCTACAAAGGGCATACGTAAAAACACTTTTGCAGGGACTAAGAGGTCATTCTACAAGAAAAGAAATCTTTTGAGGAAGAGCATTGTGCTGCTTTTAAAATATTCTGTTTTTAGGGACAAAAGCTGTTTTGAGTCTTGCAGTGAGAAAATAGTCCTTTCATTAGGTAGAATGAAATAATGAATATTGTAGGATGTTTGGGAGTTATAAAAGGGATAGATGAAATGTCATTTCATTTCATTCAGCATTTCAAAGTAAAAGCTTTTTAATAAAAAACCACAAAGTTCTCTCTATAAAACAAATCATGACGTATTACTTTGCCAAGTGGTATAATGTACATAATTCATGTAAGTTGGCCTTTAAACCAAGATAGTAGCAAATAACAATTGCAGTAACCTTACACACCAAAATGATGTCACATTCTCTGAGAAATTCATTTATATCTTGGAAATTTTGTGTTATCCTATGTATTCTGCAGGCCTTTATAAACCTATGCTGCCTTTTGCTTCTTGTCCTAATGGCACTACTCATTGTTCTAATTGCTGCACATAGCCTCAGTCATTCTGAAAACTGTGTCATTTCTTATCATCTGAAAACACATACCTGAGTAATGCTTTGGTTAGCAGTCCAATTTCTTTTGATATTTAACTTAAAAATTTTGATTGAAGAATTAGTTTGTCAAGTACTTTAGTTTCATCCTAAGGAAAGAATCAGAATAGTCTTATGTTTAGTTGAAATCAGGTTGATGCCTTTGTGCTTTCCTCATCTTGTGAAAGTTTACAGTTGTTTCATAAGATCTCAACAATAATTAAAATTTATATTTATATAACAATAATTAAAATATATATTTTGATCCCTCTATATTCAATTAAGACTTATAGAGAGGGAATGCCAATGTATTTTTCTAAGCAATGAAAATTTGTATGTACTAGGAAAGAAGTTACTTTTTTAAATAATGTTTGGATGATCAGACGCTATCAAAATAGCTTAGACAATGCTTAGAAATAATTTGTTGTACATTGCCTATGAGAATCATCAAATATGACAGCTCTGCTATATAATTCCTTACTTTATAGTTCCATTTCATGTTGTTCAATGTAATAATTTTGTAGGTCACAGTGTTATTTCACCAAGCTCTTTTAATTAATCATGGGCCACTCTGAAGATATAGCTCATGACCAGCCTTATGTACTCTAGAGAAGACATTTAATTTCAGTCTTTCAGAAGCTATAAAAGGATTTATTTTATGTCACTGGAAATGTTAGAACAAGTATTTGATTAGTTAATGATGCTATGGGGCCCTTTACATTTATTATGAAACTTCACACCATTGAAGATCAAGGTCAGTACTTTGAGGCTCCAGCCTCCTACTCTAATTAGCCAAGGGATTGTGCTCTCTGTGGTAGCACACACCCAGTCCAGAAATCAGTGTGATGATTAATTCCTTTGACTGCTGTGACACCTCTTTTAACATTGCTCTGATATAAATAAATGCAACTGAAGTTAGGTATAAGTGGAAATATTACCTGATAGAGTGACATGGAAAATGAAGTTGAATTATCCAAGAGTATTAATCATTAAGGCAGCTTAATGCTGGAACTGTGAAATTGAATACATGTATTTCCCTCAAAGGATTTGAAGTGGTTAGATAGGGACTGAAGCCCAGGGAAAAACTTCTAATTCTTCTAAGAATTCAGTTAATAGTTTAATTTGGAGTTTTGTGCACTTCTACATTCAGTGGAGATCAGTGGCTACTGCATATCTTTTTGGAAATGAGGACGGAAAACCCACAAACCTCTTTTGTACTCTCCACATATCCTGAACATTTCTTCAGGACACATCTGAAGAGGAGACCATGGCCAAATTCTTCAGATCTTGGAGACTTATGTACATGTAACTACGCAGAACTGGACCCTAGCCTAGCCTTGCAATGTATGACTAAAAAAGAAGACTTAAGTCCAGACAACTGTATTGTATGATCCCATTTTTTAAATACAATCTAGCTTATCCCATTTTTTAAATACAATCTAGCTTATCACATTTTACTTCTAAAACTCACATCTTTATTTAATGTTTATTTAAGAGTTGTATATAGTACACTTGTGTACTATACACATGTATATTTTTGTGTGCCTTATGCAAAGACAGAACACTAGTTTTTCATTTCCAAGAACCTATAGTATCCATTAAACAAGCAAGAATACAGTTTCCTACTGCAATTTTTAAGTCAGATGCAGAAGAAGTGTGAGAATTTTGGAGGGTCAAGCAATTCTCTCTGTGGTGCAAAACCAGTGTCTGTCAAAATAAACAGTTTCCCTCATATGTAAAAGGGACATAGAAAATTAATCCTATTTGAGATAAAGTCTCATATGCAATACATCGTTAAAAATGCTTCTCCTTTTCTGTTCCTTCCCCTCAGTTGCCATGTATCGAGAACCATCTTTGCATGATATTGGAGAAACAGTGCCAAAGGCTGGGGTAACTCCAAGTAAAAGCACAAGTGCATCTGCAATAATGAATGGCGGCAAACCAGTGAACAAGAGTAAGACGACATAGCCAGATCCTCACAGGTGTTGTGACTTTACTGAGTCCCAAGTACAGTTGAGCGATTTATCCTTGCCAGACTTCCCCTCGGCAGTGTCTGTGGATCAGCTTGAGGCAAGTCACCAGCTTGCCCGTTGCTGTTTCTGAACTGAGTTGTTGCAAGTGGATAAATCTCAACATGTAGCTCCACCACAACGAGAAGACACCTGGATGAACCAGCTAAACTCAGACCATGGAATGCCCTACCAGATATTGGAATGCCTTTTTACTATCTTTTCTGTGACTGTGACACTTCATGTGAATGACATACTTCACAAGTACACTTGATACCTTGCCTGCTGACAATTGCCCATAATCCCTTTTTGAGTCCAGTTTCAGCAAAATCCATGTGTTTAAGTTCTATTTTGTAGCACACAAATAATCAAGTAATTTCTAGTTAGATGCTGTAAACCTGTGCTATTATGGATTTCTCTTCTTCCCTTTTTTATAAGGCTGCTCGCTCCACTGTTTGTGACCTTTTGCAGGGATTGTGTTTCTCTAAAACTTAAGTGTTGCCGGTGGCTTAGTTTTGAAAGCAATCAGGGAATCAGGAAGCCTTCAAAATTCTATTATTACAAATTATATCTATAAAGAATAGGATCGTTGTCTCTGGCTTAAAATATTGATTAAATGTGAATACTCTTTAGTAACAGATACTGTGCTTCTGAGGTTGGCATTGAAGTGGAGGGAAGAGTGTCAAACACAACCAACGGGGAGTTTTCTGAAATGTGTGTTTGGCATCCCCTATAGTTTCTTTTTGTGTGTGTGTTTTATACATATCACAGGCTTACTGGTAATGGTAACATTTGCCTTGCCCAGCGAGCAAGACCCACTTATTTTTTGGAAAAGTGGGTCCAAAGAATTTTGTAGGCCTTGTAGGCCTGAATTAAGGCTCATTTTTCATCTACTAAATCTTCATTGTTTGAAAAAACAACCACCACCAATAAAAGAAAAAAAAGTAAGACTAATCAGAATTGCGCTACCTAAATCCATTTCAAATATAATCCTTTCCTGTTTTTAAGGAACTGAACTTAATGCCATTGTTATTTTTGGCTGAATCCCACACCTACTTAGCAAAGCATGGGCAAGGATGTTGTTGTGTTCTTTTTTGCAGCACCAATGCAAAGGGTAGTTACAAATTATAGTTTAATATTTCTGGTGTTTTAAAAAAAGAAGTTTTAAAACTGGACATATTACAAAACTTTATTTTTATTTTTAGCTAAGCATGCAAAGTCCGGTCCTATGTATTTCACTGATATCCCAGTATGTACCTCCACCCAGCTTCCTAGGATAACATGCCCACCAAATTGCTAGATTGAAGGTGCCTTGCCTTGATCTCTATATACTGTACTTTCTCCTACATGAACCTAGAAGAAATCAAAAACATCATAAAATTGAAGCCTTGGATCATATTACCAGAAACAGCATCAACTCTTTCAGTTTGTCACTTGTGAACAATTAAGCCAGTGTTGCGGGGGATGAAGTAGAGCAGGGGAAAGATTTAGAGAATGCCACAGAGATGCCACTGAAGTTTTTGCACACTTAGTCACAGGCTTTCAGAGGATGAAAAATATGGGCACTCTCTGTATGCTTAAGAAGGAATTTGTTTCTTAGAAATGGCAGCAAAGATCAAACTGTATCTCAGTCTGGAAAACTGTGTGGCAACACTCTTGGCCTCTTTCTGTTACCTTGATATTTAAAGACAAAAAAGAAGAAACCATCCATTCCTTTTTTAGCACTGTATTTTTGGCAATTTGTTTTATCACATCTTTGTGCTGAAGTCCCTAACAGAGACTGCTGATTATTTCAAACTCCCTGTCTGCTCAGCTGAACAGTCTGATTCAGTCTGAATGAACATTTCATACTAGTTTTCAAATGTGTTCTGTTTTTATAAGCAACATTTAGTGCACTCTTCAAGGAGGCTACTGTAAAGCTGCTAAATTCTAGATAATTTTTTTCTTTTTTCTGTAGGTCAGACTTCTTTTTGTATGTGTGATATGAGAACAGCAAGATAATGCTTGATGTTGGGTCTTTCTAGGGAGGGAATGAGTTAAGCATGAAGCCCTCTATCCATGTAGAGAAAAAAAAATACAAACCTAATCTAAAACTGTGATAAAAATGCAAAGAAACTTTGACTTAAGACTGTGCCCTTGCCTGCTAGCACAAAATCTGTGTGCGTGGGGAAAACAACACTTTATTAAAAACTTCAGTGTGCCCCTCTTTTCCCATTTGGTCCAGTGGGATTTGTGCACCATCCCTGAGAAAACAAAATCAAACCAAAGCAACTCAGATGGTGAGCTGGGGCTTGCTCTGTGCTGCAGGACCCATGAGAGGCAGCAGCCCTGATGCCGTATTGTCAGCCAGGTCCCGCCGGGGCCCCAGGCCTTCCACAATATCAGGAGAACTTCACAATATTTCACGTAAGATAAAACAGCTGAAGGCTACATTCTCTCTCACCTTATTCATGAAGAGGGAATACACAAGTTCATGTCCCATTCAGCTGTCTTTTTACTCAGTGTAAGAGCCTGAGGAGAGACAGGGCTGGAGACCTGGTTGAGCCATGCAAGGAGGATCTGGTTCATTGCCTGATCCTATATAAGCATTGTTTTCAACATTAACTTTTTGGTCCTGAGTAACTATGATCTGTGAACCAGTTTGGGAGGCTGTAATTAAGGTCAGATTTAATTTCTTTAAGCAGTTAGTACATACTGGAAATACAGCTTTTTTTTTTAATTATTGTTTTCTGGTTTTGTTTCTGTGGGCTAAATTCATATAAATGTTTAATCCAATAAATATATGTCTTTTTTTTTTTTTTTCTAGAATCTGTTTAGACATAACAAAGGTATCTTTCTGCTTTCTTTCCACCCTTTAATTTTGTTTTGTCTCATCTGTTGCATGGGAAGAGTATGACAAGGATGAACTAATTGCATGTTGTAGGTTGTGTCTGTCAAAGAACTTTTGGTCAGTGTTACAAATTTACATACATATATGCAAAGAGTTTGTCTGCATTGTACAGTTTGTGTTTATTCTTATTTGTTGTATACACAGATTCAAAATGATGAATAAAACATTTATATGAAGGCATACTGGAAACCAACAAAAAAGTTTATGTAAGAAGTAGACTGTGCAAAGCATCATTGCACTGGCCACAGGATGGTGAAACTTCATGTAAATAGGTTGGCAAACTCAGTTCTCCCCCTTTACCATGCCAAAGAAAATTTCAGCTCCTTAATATAATACCTCTCTTGCTGTTCTCCAGGATGAGACTTCACCATTTTCTTCCCTCTAAAATTAATTTTGCTGTTAAGTGAAAGCTGTTTTCAACTGTCTGTTACTACTAAAGTACTGTATAGTAAACCTGATGGAATCAATTTGTATTTACAGATTGGGGTTTTTGTACTTACATGTGCAGCTGTCCATCAATCTGCAGCGTTCCAAGTCTTTTGCATGCTTGCATTGTATTTTGTTCTTCTGGGTTTTCTCTAATCTCTGAGAGACTGTTCACACTGCAATCTAACCTCATCTTGCCATTTTATATGTTAACACTGCACAAAGTAATTTTCTTCTCTCTTTTTTTGTCTGTATTTCAGCTACAGTTCTATTTGGCAAAATCAGTCACACCTGCACAGTTTTAGAGATCCAGTTTTGAGGAGATATGAAGTAATTCAACAAAGCACTATTTTGCTGTACTTAAAAACTTTTATAAATACACTAGAATCCTTATGAGATTGCTCACATGATAGAGCCTATGGAAGGGTCTCTAACTCCCCTTAAGTGCTTTGTAGTTCACATAACAGAGATTTTGCTTCATTTCCTGGGGTTTTTATCCATTACCAATTGTTTTTTTAATATCCTGTCATTTTCATAAATTTCTAAATAAACCCCTCCCACACCCTCCCTTCACCAGATATAAAGTAAAGCAATTAATTTTGACTATGGTATATACATGAAACAATACTAAGAACCCTGGCATATATATGGGGAAACTTTGTCTTGGTTTAAAACTAGTTTAAGTGATGAGGTATGAAAGCAAGCAGTTTGGTCCATGCAGTAAAAGCGTATCATGATGATCCATCTGTTTATTGGTATGAAGGATACATTATTCAGCTACATTCAAATGGGAATGGAAGCAAAATTAGACTACATAAGAAGGTTCTCTTTCTCTTAAATGGCCCTTTAGATAAATTCATATTTCATGTAATGCATTCTATGTTTAATAACAGGGTGTTTTTCTGTGATGACTAATGCAAATGCTATGACTTATTTTTAAAGATGTAATAAATTTTTTGTTCAATTACTTAGTCACAGAAATATTCTACTTAGCTTTCTTCATCCCAGTATCATTTAGCTGTATCATTTAGCTACAAAGTGAGATGTCATTCTGCAAAGAAGCAAGGGCAATGCATCAGAAAAGTGAGAGCAAGTACATGATTAAATCCATCTATGTGTTTATAAGAAAGAATATAGCCAGTAGAAAAAAAAAGGATCACAAGCGGGTTAATAAATTAATGAAACAAATCAATCCACAGGTTTTTTATAGGTGATATTACAGATATGTTATACACAATAGGCATAATCCTGCAAGTCTATTATAGAAGCACTGGCACACTTCTGGATTGTGTTCTTTCTCACATAAGAAGAAAACAAGGCTATAGTACCTTTTTGTTTATAAGGTTTAACAATCTAATCAGTAAAAATTCCCCTTTTATCCAATTTGGTTTTGCCTTTTGCCACAGGCCTGGAAACAGGGTTTTTTTAGCTATGAAGGATCAGGCAGTAAGTTGCACTTCCTTATGCCTCTTCCTGCATTTACAGTTTATGTATCTGGAATTCCCATTACAGGGAATGAGATAAGGGAAAAAGATAACAATTTTTTAATACAGCTGTTATATTAAAATATGTGGAATAATAATCTTATTCCCTCTGATTTCCTTTTTCTAGAGAGGAAATGAGCCCCAAAACAGATATGCTGAGTGTCACATCACCAGTTACCTCAGCATGAAGATCAGGGGAAATGTTCAAGCAGCATTATAGGAAACAGAAGAAAAATTGGAAAAGAATTAATATGTACATTACATTTTTAGTAGTCTTAGTTAATACTTTAAGATTTATAGTAATAGCACCATTTTGTTTGATAATTGCATTTAAATGAACCACTGCGAGTAGTTGTCTTAGATATTCTAATTTTTTTTTCCATATGTAAGTTAACAAACAACTTGGATAACACTTTTTGAAATGCTATGGCTACATAATCCATCCAGTAGTCAAAAAGGTTGGAACTGACTGGTTAAAAAAAAAAAAATCAAAGTAGAAATAAAAATTACTTTATACTCTTTAAGTATATAAATTTAAAATTAAAGCAAATGACAAAGTAAAATGCATCAAATACAACACTGGAACAACCTAAAGAATTGTTCTTTTATATATGAATGAGTACCTGAAATACGACAGCTGATCTACAGTATATATAAATGTTTTGATGTCATGAAACAAGTCAAAAGCATCTATTGACAGCAGATAAGGGGTTTGATTATCTAGTATTTTCTTAATACAGTACTAAATACAAATGGAAGGAAAGTAAGAACTCTGTATCCTTCACTGTTTACACTCTGATTCAGCAGATGAATGTATATGCAAAAAACCCAGTGATTATGAGATGATTCAGGTCAGCGGTATTCATTATTCATAAATATAAATAAAAGCAACAATTTGTGCTCTCCAGAAACTAGTTTTGGCAAAACGCATATATGCTAAAACTTAAGAAAATATTCCTGTTGAGCTCCATGGAGTTTAAGGGTTTTAACTATAAAATATAAATTAAAATTTCAAGATGAATTTTACTTTGAACATTCTTTATGCTTTATGAATACAGTTTAGAACTCTGCCTGATACTTTGGTTATCTGATGAGAGTAGCTAGCAGCTTTGGGATGTATGTCTAGTTATTTATCTGCATAGATTATATATAGGTTGGATGTCTGGTAATGATACTCCCTGAGAATATGGGCTTCACAAGCTTCATTTTTAGAAAGAAAGAATCCAGGTTAAGGGAAAAATAAAGTGGTAGTTAAAGAGCAAGCTATATGGGACAGGGGAATAATAAAGTAGTTAAATAAATTAATTTGAAATTTTGCATTCTACTACATGTTCTGTACCATTGTATTTTCCTATTTCAAAACTGTCCTTTCTAAAAGAAAAGTAATTCCTAGACTAATAATGGAAAAACATTTTTTTTGTTAATACATAGTTCCATTATTTCTGAGTCATGTACCTCTTCAATAATCAGGACCTTGGCACCTAAACCACAGTGTTAAAGTTTGGTATCTAAAAGAAGTATTTTTGAGCCATTCAATCAATTTCTTGCTCAGTCATGGTTTCACAAAATGTAAACACTTTTGAAACTAAAATGTATATTTCTTTTTTTTTGCTCTAAAGAATTCAAGGGCTGCCAAATCTACATGTACAAAAAAATAAGAGAATCATATGTAAATAAGTTAGGGAAGTCCCAATAGTTGTGCATCGTTCATAACTCAATGTGAATTTCACACTGAGCAGCATTTCACCATTGGAAAATAAAAATAAAATTTTTGTTCATACCACTGCTTTGTTTGTATTTACTGTATTAAAACTTTGATTACTTTGTTGACATTGTCCAAACATCTCTGGCTGAGATGAAGCTCAGATCATTTTTCAAGTCAGTTGATGTTCAGGTTCCCCACTTCTATGAAAGCAGTTAAATTCAGTGAAGTCCATGTGTGACAGGAAAATCTGTGCTGAACAGTGATTTCTAAGACAGAATTTTCATCCTAAAAGTTACTAATATAAAAAGTTTTCATTTGCTTTACATGTAGGAGGCAACTGTAGATACATAGAACAGTAGAATAGAAGTACATGGGAATTGCAGAATACATATGCAGAATAGGCAATATTTTATATCTTTATTATTTTCATTCCATATGTTTCTATAGGTTATGTATCTAGAAGTATTGTAATATGTATATTAGATAACCAACTTACTGACATATCAACCACAGAAACTAAAAGTTGTCTTGTGGAAAAGGGTCCATTCAAAGGTTCCATTGGGTCTTCAGTCTATGTCATCTAATTAGACTTCAGTTACACAATTATTTGACCAAACAAAAATCATTAATATTTTTATAGGCTTCTTTACAGTTTCTCTCAATTTATGAGTTGGTTCATAATCAGAATTGTTGGAAAGAAAAAAAAAGGGCCAAATAATGTATTTTTCAAACACCATAAAACAAATCAAACTTATTATTTGACAAATATTCAACTAGTGCTACTCTTCTACAGGTGTGTTGTTGCATACTGGTAAGGAGACATGACAACCAAGTAAATAATGTTAATGAAAGGGTTTTCTTGTACCTTTGCCTCAGGTTGCTCAAAGAAATAGTCATTATAGGTATAATATCGGTTCCACTGAATCTACAAAAAATATCTGGAGAAGTTCCATAGGGCAAGTATTTATGACTTCACCCTCTAGAGCTTGGGCTGTCCTGCTCCCTTGTTTAATTTTCTGATACATCTCTTTAGGAGCAGATCCTCAAATGTGTTCTAAGGTGTTTACAACCATGTATGTGGGCATTCATGCATACCCACACCCAGATACTTCTGAAATTAAATGTCCTAGCAGCCTAAAGAAAAACAAACAAAAAAAGCCCTCCTCAATCTTTGACATCCTTCATTAAGGGTATTCTCTCCCCAGCCAGATTTCACATGCATTTCCATTCCATCCTTCCCAGCACTCACAGTTTCCACAGCTACAAACACCATTACCTAGAATAGAATGAATAAAGGGTAATTATCATAATTGAAATGTACTACATTAAAATGTGTTTTATGGAAAGTAAAAAGCTATGCTAAAGTGGAAGCATTGTTCCTTTATTGCTCCCCTACCCCTTTTTCCTTTGGAAGGAAGCAATTACTGTACCATTGCATTAAGCAGCCACCCCACACCTATACTTACAAGTCATTAATAGCATGTTCTCAATAATTCCATCAGCAGTATTGCAAATATTGAAATTGTGTATGGCGAAGTGTAATTTTGTACACCAGTGTTTGTACCCAACTGGTGAGGCTAAGTGTTCACACTGTGTCTCCAGGTACAAAGAAAACCAAGATTACTTTCAACTATTATTCATAAAGAAAATGCCATTAAAATCTACCAACAGAATAGCAATAAAACCATGACTTTGAACATGAAAAACTTTAAATCTAAAATCTCAGAAGTGCTATGCAAATAAATCCTATCTCAAACTCTCTATTAAGTGAAAATGTCCCGGCCCTATTTTGCAGCAGGGAAACAGTTGAGACATTTCCATAAATTTTTCTTAAATGTTTTTTATGACCCTTGGATGCTCAGCTTGAGACCTCTATAGCATTTGTATCTATGTAAACTCCTCTTCCTTCTGACTTTATGAAGATCCATGATTAGGCATTAGAGCTATAGATGAGGCTCCTGTTCCTGCTATACTGGCTAGTTGCCTCCAGAAAACGACCCTTGCTAACAGGGCTAGATGGAAGACACAATTTACTAGTGTCAGCCTTCCCACTCGCACTCTAATTGGCTTACAGAGTTCTTCCACATCTAATAATTGCTCAGCAAAGATTTTCTAAAATTAAGATTTGTAACAGGAAGCAGCCAGTGAGTTAATTTAGTAATTCCCATGCTGCTTCTTGTCATTATAATTGTCATGAGGGTTTGTTGGCAGCCTGCCCATTTCTATCAACATCAGCCACCTGCATATTCAGACAATGTTAAGGTGAAGATGCTTGAATCCTTTACCATCACATCATAAGTATAGCTATCAGCTATTCAAGCTTACCACCAACAATTGTCTGATTGCTAGGAAGCTGTTAACCCACACAACTGTACCCCTAACCCACCAGGGATCATCAAACAAGTGAATTTTGTCTGTGACTTAAATGCATTACACACATGGAATGTCCAGTAGAAGAACAAAGGCTAAGGATACCTCATGATTATAATGCTGTGTCCTTTGCCAAAAAACAGTAACTTGTGGTCTATTACAGAGAGAATTGTTGATGGATTCCATAGCTGGCTTACTTATTTAAATTCATATTCAGGCTTTTGACTGTTGTTTTGAAACCTTAAGTTGATCATTGCACTGCTTGAAGAAACAATTATAGCAGGTTTGAATAACCAGAAAATGTGCTTTCTCCATCAGTGGGGAAAGAAGAAGCTAGGCTTTGTCTAACATAATTCCCATCAACTCAGTTTGTTTCCTGAAGCAGTTAAGTGTTAGCCTGTACTGCACCTGTGCAAATGAGACCATCATGTTTGTCGCAGTCTCTGTCATCACATTCACAGAAATCACCCGAAATGTACCATTCCTGGGGTGAACAGATGCACTTTCCACAGTGGCAGGAGCCTGAAATCACAAAAATTATTACTCACAGTCAAAGAGTACTGGCACATTCAGACTAGAAAATAACAACCCAAGTCACACATATGCACACATACGCACATGTGCATGTGCACAAAATTGCTGCCTAAGAGGCTGTTGCATAAAAGAAAATAATCAAGCTAAAAGCCTTTTGAATGAAAGGATTCTTTTGGCATGAGCTAGAGTATGGTGGAATGTTACTACTAATGCCTTGATCCCGCTATTTCAATTAATCAGGACTCACATTTTGAAGCTTTCTTTTGGTTTCAGAGATCTACAATCAGGGCTTCTCTCCCCAGTAACTTCTTTTTTCTCTTTCACTAACAAAGCTCAAATTGTCCCCTACCCATTGTTACTGAAGGCAGTAAAATCAACCCATGTAGAAAATAGTCCTCATCATCTAAAGCTTTTAGGGGTAAATTCACAAAAGACCAGCAGTGCCCAAGATGAACACCTATAGACCCTCAAAATCCACATCACCACAAAGGAAGCTTCTCCACCTCCCATGGAATTACTTAACACTTGCTGTAGGTCAGAAAGAGTTTGTGCACATAATGGCAGCTCAGCAATTGGCTCGTTCCTGCAGTGTGCTCTAACACCCCTTGTTGGGCCAAGCTGCTCTCCTTCTCCTCAAGGATGTCAGCCCACACCCTCACAGGCAAAGCAGGGACTGTAAGGTCAAATTCAGGTGATGCCATAACCCGTGGAGCACCAGAAATCTCCTTTGAAGAGAGGACTCTGAGACATCCTTACCCTCAGGAGCAGGTTCGTGGCTCTGAATCCTGGAAAGTGACAGGTGCACCCAGACAATCATGTGTCAGGAAGCCTATAGCCTGAGAAGTGTGTGAGAGAGGCTTTTCCGCAACTAGAAATGTCATAAGGAGATGGTAATTCCTCCTGAATGATTCCAGCACTTGGATGAAGAGACTTGGCTTTTAAAGATCTCATCTTCAGAAGCCTGGCCCTATACAGATTTCAGACATGTAAACACTGAAGTGGGGATCTTACTAACTGCTAAGAAAAAAATGTTTTTATGGACCCAGCCCAAAGAAGGGGTAACAGCAGAAATCGATGCTAAAAACATTTTTTAAAAAACCCAGACAAATTATGGCAAAGAATACGCACAATATTTTAAACTATGAGGGGCTGAGTTAAAAAAAAAAGTCACCAAAGAAGCTGTTGACCTTTTACAGAAGATGTTCATAAATGAGTTAAATGCACTTGAAAATCCTAGCCTCCTGCAATATTTCCAGAATGATTCCATTAAGAAGTCCCCAATGTGTTCAATGCATTATTAAAAAAAATATGTATATTTAGAAGGAAGCTTGGTTATTTCAAAATATAACCTAAGCAGAATTCATGGGTTACTCAACAGGGCCTGACCCAAAGCCTACAATGTGTTTTTCCATCTTTCCCGTTCTTTCAGTGACCTCTGAATAAAATCCATAATAATATTCCTAATACACTTAGAGAAAAAAAGTTGCAGCTATTGATATCAACCAATTTTCCATTGGTTTTCCCATAAATACTGAAGCTTAATTCTTGAAAACTTCAGAACAGCCTCAGCAGAGTATCTAATTTTTAATTAAATATGTAATTTAACGCTTAACCTAAATTTATGAAAATTAACTCATTGCCTAATTTTAGGGAAATGCCTGTAACATATGGAACATGTAAATATATTCAGGAAGAGCTAGTGATTAGAACATTTGAGGATGGAAGTATTTGATTAAGCAGCTACTTTTTCTGTGAGTTCTGAGTATTGCTTACTGGGCCACTGGCATAGAAAATATTGACATTCCCTACAAGAATCAAAAATGCCATTGTATAAGGAGGCAGTGGAGGATACATACATATCATACATATGATAGCATACATATCACAGGGTTGCTCTGTAAGAGGTACACTAAGATATACTTGAGGGTAATTTAAACCAAATACCTCTGTGTATACAAACTACAAGCTACTGGCATCTGAAAATAATGAGGAATAGTATGAGTATTTTAGTGAAATTAAAGTAGTTATTAAGAATATTACACTGTAAGAAGCCTGAAGCGATTCTGCATAAGCAAGCACTGATGCTGCTACTGAGGGATGCCCACAATGTTCAAAAGTGTTTTGCAGAAGATAGAGCAAATTTAACACTAAGTCAAGCAAGGAAGATAAGGCTCCAAAATGCAAAATCTGTTAGGGAAATGAATCTATCAGGTCTTTTCCCTGAACAGGGCATGCTGCTCTGGGAGGCTCCTCGGTTTAATTGAGTCTAATGAGTTGCAGGGTGTTTCCTGGGATCCCAGCCAGATCCTCTCAGATGGGATTTGGCTCATTACCTTGCCCACATCCTGCACCATCACAGTCACAATGTACAGCCCTATCTTTACTGCCAGGGAGGCAGCAGCATGGTGGGTGTTGCTGTTTTCCTTGGGAAGAGCTTTTGCTACAGGTGGCACAGTCAGCGAGCCAAGATTCTGAAAACAGCCTAGTAATGTGGATGCCCAACTTTGCTTATATTAGCAGAGTGCAATTTTCTGATAGTGTTCAGCAGTTATCTGCTGAAAAACAGGACTCAGTCTATTAAAACCTACATACAGAAACACAAGATATCCTCAGTCCATTATAGCACTTGTATATCATGTCTAGGTTTCCAACAAAAATGGAATAACCACCATTACTGCACAGGTTTGAAATTCCCTTTTATTTGTCCAGTAATCACTTTTATTTTTTTCTCACTGTAATGAATCAGAAAGAAAAATTTGCCATTTTGGTTCCTGGATAGTTCTTCAATAGCTATGAACAGTATTTCAAACTATGAATACCCAGTAAGACATGATTTCCAGATACATATCCTAGCAGCAAAAATTGATTTAGGAAAAAGAAAAACAAAAAACAAAAAAAACCAAAAAATCGAACCAAACCAACCAAACAAACAAAAAAAAAGAGCATAGCAACAAAAACTATAAGTAATCAGATTGTCTTTGCCTGTGATCCCCATCCTGCCCAGAGAAGAGGCAGGAGATAGTAGCCTTCTTGGATGTTTACTGGCCACATACTACTGAAGATGTCTTATGGAGGTGATTTGTCTGTTGGGACAAGCACTTACATGTGAACTGCTGTTCCTACAATAAAGCTGCTATTGCATCTAATTTGACACAGCTTTTTCATATTGACTGTCCTTAGAGTGACCTTTCATGACGTTGGAAGCTAATAGTGCTCAGGGACCAAAGAAACTTAACCAAAACAAAAATAATCCCATCACTGTTGCCAAGAATGGATTTAAAATCACAGAATCACAGAATGGGTCAGGTTGGAAAGGGCAACACTAGAGCATGTTTCAGGCTGCTGCAGATTATATAACTGACCAGCTCCCAAACCACACCCCAGCAGCATAGCCAACAGAGGTAAAAAAATCCTTGATATCTCTGCAAATTCCTCATGGATTATCTACTCCCAAAGCCTCAAAGTAAATTGTACCCTTGAAACACATGTTCAAAGCTAATTGTTCTCATAGTAAGACCCACGGGCTGGAATAAATAGCTACCAGCCATCCTTAGAAAAAGATAGCAGATAATATGAGTATTTTAAAAATCAACAAAATTTTTCATGTCTATCTTTGTACAGAATCTCACATAGTGCATTTTACTGATACCAAGCATATTCCCTCATCTTCCTGGTTTATATAAAAAATCTCAGTGAGGCACACATTAAGAGAAAAAAGTTAACTTCTGCAGTAAAACAGAGTAATTTCCATTTCTCATTTCCATAACTCACCGTCCTCTTACACATATACTAATTTAAAGATATCCCCATCTGGAAAAAATAGAGAAACAGTGCAACTCTCTCATTTTTTATGACTTTGCATCAACTGAGGGAGGAAAAAATCCCAAAACAAAATTAAATGGTGCAATAGGGAGAATTCTGATAAGTGATAATACAGATGGATGAAGGCTGGGCTGGAAACCCCATTTAAATTTCCTTTGCACTGAAATAAAAGTTACCAAAGGGAAAACTGGAAATCTGCCTGTTGTAGAAGGTTCCTAACTGGTTTTTCCAGCTGGCAGATTTCTTTCCTGTGTATGCAAGGGACATACAAATATAGGAAATGGCACATAGAGTCTGGACTAAGTGCATTCTAGCCTCCAACCAGTCTCTTTTTTTTGTCTATTCTCTTTCAGACATATTATATACAAAAATAGGCAATTTACACTACGGGGGAGCTAAAAAGCCCTCTTTCCATTAATGCAATTTCCTAGCCTGAAAGACTGCAAGGTAAGAACCTCAGAGAATAATTTCAGATAATTATCAAGATTTCCTAACTTTTATTCTTCCCTGTGGTAATTTTTTTAGAGCTGAACTGAAGCTGATGCAACCAACAGAATGAAAATTAGTAAATGAGAAAGTTCATAGGATTCATTTGTGGGGGTTGCAGACATCTACTTTTCCTTTGCAGCTGTTTTGGGGAGCAGAGTGATTAAGGGTACCAAATTGCTTTTAAACACTTTCGTCCATTTACTGTTGTCTAATATATTACATCTGCCCTCTTCCCCACTGGAGTATCACTGAGGGTAGTGCCCTTTTCCCTCAAAGGAAGGAGCACCAGCAGTTAGTTTACAATGCACAGCTGTTCCACACAGACCATCAGCTAAACATGTACAGGAAATTATATGCTACTAACAAATCACATAGGGGAGCAATGCCGCTGAACGTGGGTGTCTGACAAAATGGATGCAAGTGAATTACAGAGAATCCTTTAACATCCTTTTAATAACAAGTGCCTTTGAAAGAGAGGGTTACTAAACAACAACCCCCTGCCATGCACATTAGTCTTCCAGAACGTGATTATTTCCCTCTGTCAGGCACTGACATAGGGTAGCTCAAGCTGCCAGATCTTACCCTTCCCGGAGCATAATATGCCATCCGCTGACTCGCAGAGACTTCTGCTCTCCTCCTCCGTCATGTTGCACTTCCTTGAGTGCTGGCACAGCTTCCCAAACCACCCATCCTGGCAAATGCATCGGCCACATGAGCAGACACCATGGCCTGTAATGACACCAAGCTTGGTTATGAGCAAGACAAGCTGAAACCTGTGACTGTGGTCACAGAAACCTGACTGTGGTCTGAACAGCTTCAGACCCCTTCAGGATGGAGTGTGTGCAATGGAAAGACTGATGGATGGACAGCACAGCTTCCCAGCAGAATGGCCTCCTCCAGTTCTCTCCTTCTTGTGTTAAGCAGGGTGCCCTAATGATGTGCAGAAAACAAGTGAGGGATTGGTCAAAGAAACCCTAGAACAAGAGTGAAAAATGGACACTAGAAGCCATAATTCATGCTTTAAAGAAGGGAAGGGGAAAGATAAAATATAATTTTCTTTTTAAATTATTTGTAAAATTATCTGTAAAAAGATTAATAAAAACATTATCTGTAAAAAGATTAAAAAAAAAATGAAAATATGTTGAAGAATAAACTGAGTAGAAAATTTGGCCAGGAAGAAGGGAAAAGAGACAGCAAATATAGAAAAGAATACAGGAATGGAAAATAGCAATAAAAAAGAAGAAATGTCTCCCAGCCAGAATTACATTTTTCAGCTTTGACTAACATTTCTGCATCAGAGACAATAATTCCTTAGCTAATCAGTTACCTGGGAAGCAAATTTTACACACCAGTGACTTTTGTCTTATCCTACCCTCTATGCAGGGCAAGGCAGTAGAAATGAAGGGACTGAGATAATTTGGGACCATGGACTGGAAAGAAGGGAACAAGCAGCAGGAGTGTCTGGGAAAGCATGGAGCCATAGGATTCAGGGAAGCAAACAAGCAATTTTGCTTTTCTGATTAGTGGATTTCTCATGAGCCTCCAGTGCAACTTGATTTTGTAAACTGAGAGACAACGCTAGTAGAAGGCCAGAGAAGAAACAAACCTGGCAGTCTGCTGTAAGTGTAATTCGTTCAAGTTTACTGATATTCAAACACTTTAAAAATTTTAATTACAAAAATACTGGGAGCTCCAAAGTCTTGGAGCTGTCATTTTCAGTGTCTAAAAACTCAAAATATTTCTTTTATCCCAGACTCTATATTGATATTTGGGGTCTTTTCATCATGTTTTATTACTAACATCTATTATATTTTTATCATATTTATCATATTATTATACACCCTTAAAAGCCCAGTTAACAACGACAGTCTTATTATGACAGCCATAAGACTGTGTTGTTGTTAATGACATGACACAGTCTAATTATTTCTAAAAATTGATAAGTAGCAAAAGGTTTGATACTACTTGAACTTTTGTGTCAGACTGAGAAACAATAACTATATGACAACCCAAAATAAAAGAGGTAGAGAACAAGCATATATACTTTCCCATATGCCCCTTCAAGACAGACATCATGCAATTGTCTACATTAAACTAAACTAAAATTAAGCTTCTGTCAGGCCATTTTTTATCTACCTTAATTATTTTTAATTAGTAACACAGAGATTAGAACTCAGATTAGCTCAACCAATTCAGAGCAAAATATACAACTGGATGTCACTGCTGGAAAATTATTTCTGAAGATACAAACCCCTCTACTCTTCTAGCAGTGGATAGTACAAAATCTATGGCAATAAAATAATTTTTGTTGTAGTCATTATGTGTTACTGAATGAAGGGACTGATCATGTCTGTAAATCCTTTACACAATTCAAATAAAAAGGTAATGAATAATCTAAAAATTTCCAGCAAACAGAGCTTGCAGTTCACCACATAAAATTTGATTTGCGTTTTTCTGCAATGATAATTTTTCTCCTCCTTTATGCCATATAAATACTCAAAACATAAAGGATTCTTTTGTCTCAAATAATCCATTTAAAAAAAATAATATTTGTCCCTAGCTGACAGCAGCTTGGGTAGCTGCAGCTTTTTGGATACCTCATCTGTTAGAGTGGCAAGTGTATGAGTGTTCAGCCCACTGCTCGTTAACTCTAAGCTCTCTCATGTGAGTGCGGTAGCCTGAGAAAAACTGCTTTACATGGTCCAGTTGTGAATATCCTCCTTGCAAATCACAGAAGAAGAGTGAATAGTTAAATCAGTATTTTATCATGTTAAGCAATTTATTGTGGCTGGACTTCTTCAAATAGAGATTTTTCTTTACACCTAACTCTACAGATTAAGCAGATTTACTGAAAAAGTGTTGGTCTATCAATATTTCAGACCTAACATAAAACAGTTAAAATATTCATAAAAAGCTATGTTAATGAATTTTAAATAATAAACAATGTTTTAAAAATGAATTCCTAAAGATAAAGACTTTGATGCTAGAGAGGCAAGGAAGACAAAAGGATGCTGTCAAATACTCTGTCATTTTGTTTAGAATTATACCTCAAATGACCATAAGATTTAAATGTGAAATATGAATTCAGAATAAAAGCAGGCTATGACAGATTACTAGCAGGGGCCCATTACAACCCAAATCAACCTGAACTAAACTGGACACCAGGATGAATTATTCCTTGCCATGCCTGGAATTGAAATTGTGTTGTTGTGGGAAATTTCAGTTTAGGACTACTCATGCAGCTGTTGTCAGTGTTCCCCAAAGACCTGCATGATTATTTTGTAATACAAAAGGCACCACTACAGGGGAGCACCAGAACAATGAAAAAGGTAAAGTAATCATTACAGAGGAAGTTGGTTCTTATTTACAGACTAACTAGTACAAACAGATGATGTTCCTGAAAAGCAAACTGAGGCCAGATCCAAGCCAAATTTGGCGCCTCAGGAACAGAGGTTTCTAAAACTAATACAATATAATGTACTTCAAATGGATGAAAAATAAATGTTTTAAAAGTGTAATAAGAATATTGCAGAATAACACCTTCAAGTGAAACACTGCAGCAAGAAAGGTTTATTTCTATTCTCAATGCTATATTCTACCTACCTGAAGAAAAGTGAGAAGGAACAGAAGTAGAGCATTGATGAGATGGTGTTAAAGTCCTGCAACTCTGTGATATCCATATTTGAAGAGATTTTTGCAAAACTTGGAAGGGTACTAAAATGTTCCAAGAAATTCAGAGGGTATCAGAACGGGTATTCTCAAACTACCAGAGATAGACAAAGTGAGAGAGAAAACCTGATACAGACAAAATCATGTAAGAAATGAACTAGCATTTCAGAGAAGGGTGATGACTATTGGAATAAACTTTCATGTGATGTCGGTGTGTGCTACACATGTCTTAGGAATTCTGAGAGCATGGCCTGCTCAGAGGTAGGCTTTTGCTGCACACAGTGCACAGAATTTTATGTAAGGGAAGCATGGGAATAGTGTAATGGCTATTTATAGCCTAATAAAAGAGGTTCAACAGAAAAGCCCCTTTCGGATTCACAAAATTAATATCTATTAATCAACTTAAATGTTAATGTACTAGCAAGTTCTTTACTGCTCATTTGAGCAGAAAGGCTAAATTAAAGTGCTTTTTACAAACCAGAATCACATTTTATGCTATCTGAAAAGCTAAACAAACTAAGTTCTCTGTGCATCTATGTAAAGTGTTGACTTTTCATACACCTACACAAATGTCTGAGTGACCAGGACAGAAATATGTAGTGCATTTAAAATAAAAGTTAGAAAAATTAAAATTAAGTTAATACAGACTATGCAATGCCATTAGAATCTATACTAGCTACAGTAGTCATTCTTGTGTTTAATACCTACTGATCCTTTCAAATTTATCTGTTGCTGCCTCTGGATGTGCCTCAGAGCTAGGATGAAGCAGTTAAACACAAGGACACAGCATTGAGTCATTAACTCTCCTCTTAGTATTGTCAAAATAAAACCCTAATTCATAATGGTTTTATTTGAGATAGACTGTGAGTTCTCCAATATTTAATACCATCATTTTCACCTTTTTTAGCACCAGTTTTACAGTAAACATGTGTATGAAGGGTTGTTTTGGTTCTCTGGGGTTTTTTTGTGCTTTATTTTTACCCCAGAATAAATTGAATTTTTCAATAACAAATAGATAAAAATTCTCTATTAAGTAATATATAGAGAGACAATATACCTATCTAGTATATTCACTATCTACTGATTGTATATATACTGAATTCTGTAACAATTATATGATCTTCAGATTCCTCAAAAGAACATGGTCCCTACTCTAAAGACTTTTCAATAGAACAGACTAAAGAGCTGATGGGTAGGATATAAACTTTTAATATTAATAAACACATACAAGAACCTCAGAGAAATTTGAGGTTCATTTCAAATATCCAGTGGCATTGGACATGCCCTAAAGCATCAAGGACAACCTCATGACAGTAGCAGCCAAGCAGGCACTCCTGTGTCCTTGTGGAGCCAAGTTGGGGTCAGGTCTTGGGAATCACAGGTGATAAAAGGTGCTTTAATTTAGGTGTCTGAAGACTTCAAAATTGTGTGCCATATAGTCAGAGAAGCCATGGTTGACTCAGGAATCATATTTCTGAATTCTCAGACCACTTAGTGCCAAAACCTGTCATTTTTGGGGAGATTGACAGGTATTATTTTTCTTCCCTAATTTGTTTTTTACATATATTAGAAAGTTCCACAAATGTCTTATATAATTCTGTTGTGGATCAACATTAGTGCAAGAAATGAGGAAATTGTCTGACAGCAACTGTACCATACTTAGCTTTGCTTAATGAAGCATATAATTAATCATAGCTCTCTCATTTCTATGGTTATGGTCTTATTGCTCTTTATAAGATGTTATCTGAAAATATCATGCTTCTGCTTCACTGAACAGATGACAAAAATAAATGTCATTCATGATTTCTGCAGCGTGGACCTTTATTTTTTTCATAAAAAAAAGATTTTACATTTCCTGTTGTATATCATATATTCAAAAAAAAAAAAAAAGAAAAAAAAAAGAGGCAGTACTTCCTCTGAATCCAATTATTTAGCCTGGCTGGAGAGTAATGAAAATTTTTATATTCAAAGGAACATGGCAATTAGGGGCAACTTATACCAGATTTTTGAGAGGGAGCTTTACCATCATACAATCCTGGTAATGACTGTGCAATCCTAGATTCCATCACTATAAGAATGTGATATGGAAGTTTCTGCCTTAGTTGTAAAAGTTTAAATTATTGGAAAGCTGGGAATTGTGGCTTAGGGTATATGTATGCCTTATCAACTCCAGATTTTCTCTTGTTCTCTGGCAATTCATAGAGACTAAAGTTGGAAATATTAATGCTGGTGCAAATGATGTATGGATGAAAATGTGCAAGTAAGCACCAGAAGAAACACCAGAATGAGGTCAAATGCATGACCTGCACTGATAACTAACAACACATTCACAGGGGTAAACTAAGGAATGCATTATTTCATCAAAATCAGAAGGTCTGCACTCTCATAAAACAACAATATGATGAATGTCATGATGACTTGTTGGCAGAAGAGTGTGTGCTCAACGGTAAAACTATGTCAATGCAGACACAGCACATAACTTGTGTCATTCTTTTCCTCATAACCCCAAGAAGAACAGCATTGTCCTAAGAATGTCAAAAATCACAAAGCACAGACAACAGGCGACAGACTTGCCTAAAGTTTACAGAGATAAAAGTAAGCAACACTGTGAGTCAAAAGGCTCACCCTAACTTTTTGGGTCCTAAATATATAAAAGATGTATTTAAAGACTAGTTTGTTATTGTCAGTCAAGAAGAAACAAAAAGACCTAACAAGAACTTGATGGATGACATTCCTTGTCCGTGTTGTGTGTCACACACAAGGAATCCTGACCAAACTATTAAATGCAGACACTTTGACGCTTGTATCTGGGCATGAGAATGCAAGAGGATGAAATCAACAAAAGGCTGTGTTGTAAATTAATTTACTCGAGGATTTCCTAAAAAAATAGTAACTTCCCCTCCCATAAAGTCTCAACCAGTGTTTTTGCTGCACTGTTTTCTTATGCATAGAGAAGAGAGAGGTGTGAAAGTAAATCTGAGTAAGGAGGTAAATATGAATTATCTCAGCATTTGCTCCAAGACTAAGTCAACTCCTCCATCTTCTAGAAGCCTTTATAGTATAACTAGAATTTCAATCTGATGATAACTAATGCCTTTTACCAAAAGGCACTCTTTGATGTGATATGACACCACTGGATTCCCTAGAGTGTTAGGACTGTATTTTGGTAAGGATCATATTTTTATATTCTCTGGCCCAAACAATTAGTTTAAAAGTCCTCAAAGTGGAATTTCTCACTTGAAAATAAAGAAATTAGACTCAAAGTGTCCCACTGTCACCAGGCAAGAACTGGTTTACTGGAATGATCAGTCTTAGTTGTTTATTGGTGTTAAAGACAGTGCAAACATTTATGAATAAACATTAACAGGTCTTACCAAAGCTAATGTTCTTATTAATGGCCCACTCTTTGAAGTACAGAATGATATATTGATGTAATACAAAACGGTTGCATCCACAGAAATATGTAAGAGTCTTGTTATGAGTTACCTGTTAAAAGTTTAAACCTTTGCTAGTGATCCTAGTTTCAGCCAACTTTTTACTAATTTTTTGGGTTTGGTTTTATTGCAGTTTTTAACCAACATAATTCTACAGGAACTTGTGGTATGCAGAGGACCCCAAAGGTTTTGTTTTATTCATTCAATGGCTGCTACTTGACTATGACAAGGACTCATAGCTAGGCCAGTAATTATCCAGAGAACAAATTGAAGTGAATGGAGTTAAGAGCACTGTCAAATCCATTTCAAATTGATCTTTGCTTTTGTTCTGAGTTCTTGTTGTCTGCCTGCCCTCAATCCTGAATGAGAAAAAAATTGTAATGAACAACAGTTGGCCCAGTGAGGTGGAGCAGCCAATGATGAAATCACTGGAAAGCATGACTGGGCATAGAAAGGAAACAAATATCACTGAAAAGCTTAGGATGCATCTGCAGCAAGCAACACAGCCATAAGCTCAGAGGGCAGAGAGTAGTATGTCTCACCAGGATACAAGATGAGTAAATATCAAGCCTCATATAAAAAAGCAACACAGCGTTGACAAGGATTTGTGCTGGCAAACCTGTGTTTGTTTTGTCATGTGTGTGCACCAAAACCATTTAACTTGCTGATGCAAGACTCCAAGAACAAACTGAAGCTAAAGGAAATGTGATGTTAAGTAGTTCTGTGGATCAACACTGAAGTATACCTGGGAAATTCTTACACAATCAGAAAACCTGAACAGTAGGGAAAGGGCATTAGGTAGAACGTATCTATCTTGAAAAGGCTACATGAGACACCTTCTCCAGTCTTAGCAAATTAAGTCTATGTGCAGAGGCACAGACAAAGGAAAAGGAACATGAAGAAAAGACCTGGAAAGCATGTCAGGGAAGATGAGTCTCCCTCTCCATTCCACTCTGGTGAAACCTCACATGGAGTACTGGAGTACTCTGTTGTCCCTAGTACAAGAAATAGTGAATCTGTTGGAGCAGGTCCACAGAAGGTCCAAAAATATGGTCAGAAGGATGGAGCACCCCTGTTATGAGGAATGGCTGAGAGCATTGAGATTATTTAGCCTGGAGAAAAGAAAGCTCTGGGGAGACCTTACTGTGACCTTTCAATATTATAAACAGGGAGAATAAGAAAGACCTAGAGATATTTTTTTACGATGGTCTGTAGTGACAGAACAAGGGGTAATAGTTTTGTCCTTTGGCATTGATTTATTTTTAGTGTGAAAGTGGTTCCTTGTCAGGGCCTTGTTGGTTTCCTGTAGACATGACAAAAAAAAACCCAATCAGTGTCCAATATGGAATACTGACATGTGATTAAACCAATGAAAGGGTTAGATATGCCTTTGTGACACACACTTTTGGGGCGAGAACCTCAAATGTAGCTCTCTTGGCTTCCGTCCTTTGAAGAGGTAACTGGCTGGCCCCAGGCTGGCCCTGCTTGGCCCAGCTGAGATCTTTGCCCCCAGAGGGGTGGTGAGCGGGCTGCCAAAACCCTCACCAGGGAGCTGCCAAAACCCTCACCGGGGAGCTGCTGAACCCTCACCAGGGAGCTGCCAAAACCCTCACCAGGGAGCTGCTGAACTGACACTGGGGAGCTGCTGAACCCTCACCGGGGAGCTGCTGAAACCCTCACCGGGGAGCTGCTGAAACCCTCACCGGGGAGCTGCTGAACCCCTCACCAGGGAGCAGCTGAACCCCTCACCGGGGAGCTACCAAGCCCCTCACCGGGGAGCTGCCGAGCCCAGCAGGCAGCTGGGGACCCTTGCCAGCAGGGCCGGGCCCAGTCCCAGCAGAGCCGGCTGGCCCTTTTTACAGTGGAGCAGTGCACTGGGCCATGCTGGCTGGAGGTTGTGTCAGCACCAGGAGCAGTTATGCACCGGGGACCAGCACCAGGAGTGTCCCCATGGCTGATGCTGGTGGCAGCCTTGTGGCCAGGAGTAGCCATGTGGCTTCCACCATCCCAGACTGGGAGCAGCCACGTGGCTGGGATCAGAGTGGCCAGGATGGTGTTGCACAGCCACAGCCACATTGGCATGGTTGTCAATGAACCTTTTTTTTTTATTTTTTGCTCAGCCACTTTGAGCCAGCTTTGCTGCAGACAGGACAAAAGTGTCAGTGGCAGCTTTTCCTGGTTTTGGCACTCCAGCAAAGTCAGGTCGACACAGCTCACACAGAGTTGGCGGAGACTACGTGGCCAACAGAGAGGCATGGCGAGCTCATCAAAACGGTTTCAATTGATAAAGGTTGAGAACAAACAAACCTACAAACACCAATTCTCTCCTGAATCAGAAAAAGGAAAGGGTGAAGACATGTAGAGACAACACGGGAATCTGAGGTCAGTGAAGAAGGAGTCAGATTCTAGATGGGAGAGGATTGAGGAGATGCCCTAGTCTTGGGCTGAAATTCTTTTTGAAAGGCTATGGTGAAGATATATTTGATATATTATACTTAGTTTCTTCCTTGTAAATTCATGGAATGCTTTGGGAGATGCAGCATTCTAACTGTCAGACAGTCAGGAGCAGAGGCACCTGTCTTGCAGCAAGCAGATGTTGAAATAGCTGTAATCCAATGAGAAGCTTGAACAGAAAAGAGAAGGATGAGAAAGATGAGAAACCTTGTCCCAGGAATGAAAGAGGAAAACCACTGTTCCCAGAGATGGATGAAAAGAACTTATGTTTTTATGCTAAGACAGCTCATCCTTAAAATAGCACCCCAAAAAGTTGACATAGCCCATGCAAGCAGCTGTGAGAAAGCTCCAAGGCATGGAAGGGACTTTCACACTGCAAACAGATTTTCCTTTCCCAGGCGGCTGATTTGTTGTGACATTGAAGCCACAAGAGACCTGTTTACTTGTGAAGAATTCTCCATAGCATACCAAGAGATAGTCCTCTCCCCAAGTGAACTGAAGAAACACTATTCTAGAGATGGAAAACTGACTGAGAATTCTGGGTGTTGTTTCTGTACATTGTCTGTGGAAAGGAAAGAAATTGTGGGGGGAGGAGAAGTGTTCTGAAGGTTTTATTCTGATTCTTATTATTATTCTTTTGGTTTTGCTAATAAAATTTTCTTTATACCTTTCAAAGCTTGAGCCTGCTTTGCTTTTCTCATAATCCTATATCACAGCAGAAAACAGACCCACCACAGTTTTAAACTAAAAGATAATGGGTTTAGCTGAGACATAAGGATGAGATTTTTTATGATTAGGATGTTGAGACTTGCAACAGATTGACAAGAGCTGTGGATTCCCCACCCCTGAAAATGTTCAAGGCCAGGTTTGATGGGACTATGAGCAGCCTGGTATTAGTGAAAGGTTCCCTGCCCATGTCAGGGGTGGTTGGACTAGATGATCGTTAAAGGTCCCCTTCAACCCAAACTATTCTGTGATTCTGTAATTATATGAATCAATTTCTAATGGCGGAGTGCTGTGAAATCTATGCTGAATCCTCCTGCAACCTCTGTCTTTGTGGAGACATTAAGTCTCTATTCTTGGTACTGCATTGATGGACAGCTGAATTTTTAAGCGAATGACTCACTACAATCATGCAGAAACATGGCCGTGGGGTCTCATTCAGTTGTACCCTAATTTATCATAGCTTTCGCCTCATGTCTCTCTATCGTTGCATGGACAGCTGGTCTGGAAAGCAAGCTATTAATCAGTCTCTGCTGGTTGGATAAGGCCAGTAACAATTCTTATTCAAATCATTTAGGTTGTCATTCACATTTCTCATTTCAGCATGCATTTAATCTGAGAACACTGGTCTTCCTTCTTTGTGTTACAGGCTTACAGGCACTCAGTGCTCACTGTCAGACCCCACACAGTCCAGCTTATAATGCTCTGAAGACAGATTTACTAGCAAAGGCTTATGTTCTTAGTGTGATTGCCTAGGCACTAACAGTGGTAGAAAAATAGCAATGAAAAGAGGACAAGGAAAGAGGAAAGAATAAGCAGTTCAGCAAGACATTTCAGGAAGTTCAGGCTGAGATGGAATCACAAGCAAACACAAAAGAAAGAAAGGGAGACGCAATAACATAAAATATGAGTGATATAAACAGAAGAGATATTTTTAGCATATATGATGATGCATTTTATTTCCCACCTATTTAATTTCTAAAAAATATGAAACAGATTTTCAGTTCTTTTTTTTGTCCTTTACTCAAAATTTAATTTCAAATTATTTTTTTTACACACTCATATTATTGATTCACTCTGAATGCTGTAAACTATTTCTATGGCTGGTTAGACATTCAAACCAAAATTTTCTCTATATATCTATATTCTGCATGGCAGACACCTTGAAGAAATATTCCCTGTACTGAGAATTTTTTATGTACATGAGGATCATGAAGCAATAGATTCTTTTTCCTCCACAGAAATAAGGAATACAATACAATGGGCCACTGTTCATACCAACAACTTCGTTAATATTTAGAATCAAAGAGTCATTTTAAACACAAAGCACATAAAATCTAGAAAGAGAGCATTAAGGATAAATATTATTCGCCTGCTTAGAAAAATCCGTGTGGTATGCATGCACTTACATATCCAAAATGACCTTGAAATACTGCTGAACACCAACATACTTTACTGAAATATCACAATGTAAGGTTTTCACTGTCAACACTAAAATAAACCATCTGCATCTACAATTACTATGACACTGTCTCTCAAGCATTTTGCATTCTTTCATAACATATTTTGCTACTTTTTTATAAAGCAGGCATATCACTGTCAGTGAATACAAAATATTTAAAGGTTTTTCTGGTCATTAGTACCTTTAGGTTTATTGCAACACCCTCAATAAAGTATCAGTTGTACTAAACACAATGTAAGGTTACCTAATGGTTTAGGTTTTTGTTTAGTGTCTGTATTCTTTATCAAATACTGATGGAACTTAGGATATACTACAGCACTTCCATTTATGTGTTATCATTCCTGAAGTCTTAAAATAAATAACATGTTCAATACTTCTAGTGCTTGTTTCCTACAAAAACCTGACATCTTATTATCAGTCAGTGATGTAAATAATCTATAGTGACATTATACTATAAAATCCAGGGGAACAGGAAGCCATATACTGTGAAGGTTTAGTTCTGTTGTGCTGTTAAATTTATGCTATGTTGTGTGATATTAAGTGAACACATACCCCCACAGACATCGCCATCTGCATTTTCACACTGTCGATCATCACATTCACAGTTTTTGCCATGAACTCTGTTGTCTCCTGGAGGGAAACAAGTGCATTGGCCACATTCACATCTCCCTGTAAGAATAAAAAAATTGTTAGTCATGTTTTCAGTAAAGTAAAATAAATTGAATAAACCCCAAATTTATGCTACATCCTAACCCCAAAGACAAACTACGAGTCACGCTGTATTAATTAAAGTATAGCACATAAACACAATTAAAAACAAACAAACAAACAAAAACATAGCAAAACAAAACTATTGCTCCTCCATGGCAACCAGATGGAAAGTATATCACTGCTGTAATCTTAGTGGAAACAGCAACAATAAGCAATCACTGGCATTGCATGTTTTTCATATCTGAACTTAGCATAACTGAGCTGGCCCATGCTTATCTGCATAATTAACTTCTGTAATTGATTTAAAAATATTTAGCACATTTCTCAGAAACACCAAGACAAATGTGATCAGAATTTAATAGTCTATGCACAGAGCTAAGATACTCACTATTCATGTAGAAAAATAATTCCCCAAATACTCTGTCAAGCTCTTGGAAAGCAAAATCCCTGTAACTTTTCTCATCTAGATCTGAGGAAATAAACACAGTCTCTATCACAATTTCCTTTTCCATCCATCTATTTGCAGGAGAGCTCCCCAGAGCTTAAAGGGACAACAGATTTATTCAAGCTCCCACAGATCTTCACTCCAAAACCCTAAAAGCACTGATTACTAAATGGCCAGATGTGGAAAACCTTAAGAACAGTCTTACATTGCACATATCTGAGACAAATTCAGTTCAGGTAATGGGCCCTAAATTCTAAGATTTTGCCTCTGTATGTTCTTACATTATTTTATACAGTTCTGATGAAAGAACATTCTAATTATGGCACAAACCATGGACCAAACTCATACATTTGATGGGCTTGGGAAGGGATATAATGTGTAAAAAATAGCCACCAGAGACACGGCCTAGGATGCAGAAAACGTGCCCTTATTGATTGAATTTAGTCACAGCATCAGTGAAATTCAACTCAGGCTTGGTCACTGCTCTACTGACTGCAACCCCCAAATCTATAGAATTGCTAGAAAGTAAAAAATATCCTCCAAGTACAGCCTTTCATTATGCAACCAGACAGTTCACAACACAGTACACTAATTTTTTCCAGCATTTGCTGAAATATTTTATTGAATGGGAAAGGAATGTTAATTAAAACTTCAGTGAAGTGTAGGTGTCATGACAATAAAACCTTTTAGGGTAAGATACTGACAGATGATTATTGGCATTCTTCTTTTCCCAACTTCTAACCTTTATTTATTATATTTGTTTGTGGGGCTTTGGGGTTTGTTTTTTGTTTGGTTGGTTTTGGGGTTTTTTTAAAGAAAATAGTCTAATTAATTTGGATTAGGGAGAGATTTTTTACTTATGGAAAAAAAATTCTAAGCTCATTTTATACTTCTATACTCTTCATCTTCTCAAGCCTCAACATACATTGCACTTCCAAGCTGACATTTTATATACACCAGGATTCAATCTAGAAGGACATAAAGTGCAAGAATTTTAGAAAAGACATACTGATAAAGAGAATTAAATACTTCTTACTACTTTTATTACATGCAGTTTTAAAATTATGTACATTGTCAATTATGTGAGGATACTTCTTTCAGAAATAAACTTTTTACAGGAAGTACATCTACCACATCATGAAACAGAGTTGTGCTTAGTAATCATGTCAAAATTTAAGATATGATTGTCTACAGAAGAAATGATGCTATTTGCCTGCATTCTCTAAGCTATAATTATTTGTCAAGGACAGCCACATTAGAAGTTTAAAAAAAATCCTTAGCGCTTAAATATAGAAATAATTTTATTGAGTCTAATTTGTCTCATTTTATGCATTCACCTTAGGCAACCTGACCACTTTTACAAATGTGCCACATCTGCCTGTCCTAAGGAGTAGTCAGTAACCCATGCTGAGAGATACCTGATGAACAGGACCTATCTGTTGTGGAGACCGTAACATAAACAAAAGAAGAATTTTCTGCAGTGGTCTCCTGGCCAGCCCTTATTATAATAAGGATGCCTGAAAATGGTAAAATCATTTTAAGCAAGCTGCTTTCACCAGAGGAGTCATCAGAGGTGGAAAATCCTCCAGACGAATGAGCAAAGGAAGGTCCTGTAATGAGGATCCTGTATGTTCTGTAACTAAGCATTATCTTCTGTAATGCTTTATTTAATAAGTCAGAGTCCAGTGGCAGGTCCCTTGTGCTGCAATGGGAACAGGCCACTCTCCATCCCTGCTGCAACTAATATTTATTAATTTTAGTTAATGTGCAACATTAACTAAATAAACATTAACTAAATGCTGGTTTCACCAGCAGAAAAATGGAGGGAAGCCCACCCCTGGGCAGATTGGGCACATTTTTGTCATGCAAGAGATACAAGACCAAAGGGAATTTAGGCCCTACTTTCTCAATCTGTGCATCGTATTTTTTTTGTTTTTTTTTTTTTTAACCTGGCTCTCATCTAAATTCAGGGTAAAGTTTAGATCATCTGACTGCAGACCTCAGCAGACTTGAAAGTGTCTTGAAAACAGACAGAAAACTCAGTCAGCAAGTGCTCTGGAAAAGGATTTCTATTTATTTTTAAATATTCAAAAATATTATTACAGTAGTTTATTGCACTGCTGCTGAAATTGATACTCATATTATTAGTTCCTTTACTTTTGCAAATGTTACAAGATCAGCATGAGAAATTAATTTAATGGTGTCACAAAATAACTGCAACTTTGTACTGGCTATAAAAATATTCTGCCTCCAAAAATCTTTGGTTAGATTATGCAAAGTGGACTTACTCTAAGGAGATAATTTAACAAAGAATTAAAGCCATATTTCTTCTGAACAGCTAACTATATAGTATGTGTCTGCTGCTGAAGTATCAGAAGCCACACCTTATTCCGTGATATTCTCTTTAACTGTTGGGATAAAATACTTACCAAAAAAATTCAATCATTCAACAGTAATTTTAAGCTCACATTATACTGAAAAGGGATCAGTGCTTTACTCAACATACTCTTTCTTTGTATAGAATAATAGGTTTACCATAGCAACCTGATTATACAGGCAAAGCTACTGCCATACATCCTAAATTCTCTTTAAATTCCAAGGCATACAGAAACAATTAAACATGGGATGACTATAATATTCTGCGCCTTCTCAACCACCTGTGCAAGAGCTACACTTTATGAGCAAAAAGAAGCCAGTTGACCTCAGACATTTTACAGCAAGTGGCTTCCACTCTTCCCCACTAAACAGGGAGAGTAAATGTCATAATCTGATGGCTTCAGACAAAGGAATCTTTATGATGGAAGTTGTATGAGCTATTAACATTGAAAAGCTTAAGCTACTTATTGCAATGCAAGATGCTAAGAACAGAATAATTATATAAGACATTTATTTGCCTACAGTCTTAATATTTCCTCACACTTCTTCCTCCCATTGATGTCAATAGGAGTATTAACTTATCACTAATAATTGTTAGTACTTGAAGAGTGACAAAAGATCAGCTTAGGTTGGGATTTTTTGTTTTCAAAGAGAATTAAAGTGCCACATCTCATCAAAACACAAGTTCATTAGATGACTTGACTCTAGAATTCTATAAAAAAATGCCGTAAGCTTTTAGCTTTTGATTTTATTCCCTATTTACTGTAGCATTTTTTTTATTCCTCATGTCCAACATTTATAAAAACATAACTAAACAGAGCCTAGATTACATTAAACCTGTTCCCATGCAAATTGCTGTGACGATTAGCTGCTTGCATTCAAACTAATTTCCAGTTGCCTATATGGATTAACTGAAATTCCCCTTTGTACAGGTTATTTTAAAACACTGTGCTAGAAGTATATAATTTGTGTAATAAAGCATTTTTTACCCTGTTATTGCCAGCAAAGGACAAGATAGTAACAGCTTTCAATATAAAAATAAACACTCAATACAATAAGATACATTTCATTGTCTTTCTCCTTTCCCTGCCTGTAACTCTATAACATAAAGGATTTTTCTGTGCAGGATGATGAATTTTTATCTTCTAAATGAAAACAAATAAATAAAAGGTTTTTTTGGGTTTTTTGTTTTGTTTTTGGTTTTTTTTTTTTTTTTGTGTAAGGAATTCAGTGCCAAATTGCATTGAGACTGAGGTAAAAGCAAGCCAGGTTCATTTGGCATATCAAAAAATGGTGTTTCAGGCTATTGATAAATAGGAGGGAATCTTCCTTTAACAAGGACTTTTCTGCCCATGGTCAGAAATGGCAATTTCTTTTTTATCACATAATCTCAGGCAACTCGAGCACATTCAGTAAAGCTAGTGTGTCTTTCTGCCAACAGAACTCATTTCATGCTGGATGGAAGCAAAATGATCTAAAACAATGTATGTTCAGAAATGGCAAATCAGAGAAGGGATTTGTACAGAAGATCACAAAGTTTCAGTGGACATAAAGGGTGAGGGTAAGCATATGTGGCTGAAGGAAGTAATAGCAGGTAGCAGATTCAAGTAAGGCAAAAGAAAATCGACTGATTGAGTGGTGGAGGGAATAAAAGATCAGTAAAGGGAACAAACAGTACCACAAACCTGGCAAACAAAATGCAACACTTGCCAAATGTAGGGTGGGCAATATCATCATGCCTTGCTCAGTCTGAGGCGTTCAGAGCATCACACTCCAGCTGAGCTTGATCAATGTGAAGAAATTTAGACTCACGCAGGAAACAGTTACAGATTTCTCAGTGCATTTTGTGTTTTGTATGTCCTATTCCAAAAATTGCCTGGAATTAATTCCCACCTAGAATGGCTTTTAAAAAAAGTTCATATAAAATTATAGTACTGACTAGACAAAAAATAATTCTGCCTTCTACATGAAAGGATCCTTGGGTTTTAAAATGCTGACAATTCTTGGATCTGGTTGATTGGGTGGTTTATGAGGTATCAGAAAAAGGGAACCTTTGTAAGCATCTTAAGCATGTACAAAGATATCCTTAGAACATCTTTAAATGCGTGAATATCTGATTGATCTCACCCAAACGATGAAAGTCGGGGGATTAGTTTCTTACAAGGACTTAAGGCAAGCAAGATATGAACCTGTACCTTCAGCTCTGACAGAAAAACAAATTCCTGTTCTAAAAAAGCTGTATGAACTTATATCAGTACAAGATAAAAGAACCACAAAAGATTTCTTTTCTTGCACAGGATTTCTCTATTAGGCTGTTAAGGGCTTGAGGTGAAGGACTTGTTTTTGTGGAGATAATTTGAAAATTGGGTGACAATTGGGTTTTCCACAAAATGTGGAAACAAGCACTTTTTTTTTACTGCAATGCATTATGAAAAATAAGTTTATGCATTTATCTCCTCATACATAAGAAAAAAACATTTGGCAGTTATTACAAGAACAACTACCTTTTGGAGTTTGGATTGAAACTAGGTTTCTCTTTCTAAATCAGTATAGAGAAAGTAAACATGCCTTTAGTCTACTCAATAAAAGAGATTATTTGCAGCATGACTGACCCAAGACCTCAACTAAAGATATAAAAGCTCCAGAGAAGGGCTTTGCTGAATCATACCAACATAAAATGAAATGAAAATGGCTTTAATAAATCTAAAGCAATTTCCAAACTTCAGAATTCTGTGCTCCTTTTTCAAGAATTTTGTACACTAAAGTAAACTTCTAGCAGCGAGTTTTGAGATGTATATAATTGGGTTAAATATCTGTATTTTTCTTCATCTTACTGGTCACCTCTCACCAGCTACTTCATTCAACACTATCAACAGGTCTGATATAAATGGATATAAATGTATTTAAATATTTGGCCTAAGAAAAACAGCAGAAATATTCAAATTAAGAAAGTCTTTTGTTAAAGCTGCCTGAGATTTTCCACTGCTGTGTGTTTTATCAAGTTGCTCACTAGAACAAATTACCAAGGTTTTCCTTATATAATAGTTTCTTTCAGTTTTTTAAAAATTGAATTGCTTTATGTTGTGAAAGAGCACCAAAAAAGATCTCACATTTTAGTTTGTCCTTAAGGGCATAAAATTTCAAAAATACCGAAAACTCCAAATAACCCTAAGATAAAAAGATCTGAAGAAATAAAAGTATGCTATCCCAAACAACACAGCTTTCACAACAATGCAAGCAACTGAATATCCAGTATTGTAGAAGCAAATGTTATGCAAGAGCAACTTCAAACAGCTGAGACTTGTCCCCCAGCTTTAGAACACACACGATGTGTGACTGGAAATCTGATTGCACAGTTGGTATATGGCACCTAAAGTAAATGCTTTTTCTTTGTGACAGATTAATAGTGAAATACTTCTTTAGATAACTCCACTCAGCAGCACCACTTTACAGATTTAGCATCAGATAGTCTTTTAGAGCTCCTGCCAGTCAGCAATACTGATTTGTATCTCCTTTTCCATGATGCCTTTCTTTTTTTCTACTTTTTGTTTTTCATTTTTCCCCTCCTTTTCTTTAAAAAATTTGGTAAAAAGTACTGCTGCACTGTTAGTTTCCTTTTTAGATTGTCAGCTTGACATCTGCTATCATCATCATCAAGCTGACATGTCCCCTCCATCTGCCTGCTCTCAGTAGCCCTGCTTTGAGGATGCACTTGAAAGCTCCTATTGCATTTCTGCACAGCCAACAGGGAATTTCTAGAGGAATTCCAGGAGAGGAATCATCCAGAACACCCCTACCCACTTTGCAGGAGCAGGATTTTAGCCATAAGCATCACGTTTCCTGGTGACATCTTCCTCAGGTTCTCCCACTGGGGATGCATCCTTGACAGTTCACTCACTATATTAACGGGACAAGTAGGACTAGGAAGGCAATTACTTCTTTGTTCGAAAGAAAGGTGATAGTCAAAGTCACCACACAGAGGAGAGATGTGTGAATAAGGCAAGAAAGAAGGTGGCAAAACACTTTCTAAAGAAATGTGTTGTTAAGGCAGAGAACAGAAGAAATTGAAGGGGAGGAGAAGAAATACATTGGGGAAAAAGAGAAAAATGGACAGCATGGCAAATTTCACTCCGAAGATGTACAAACCCTAGAATTCAGCAGGCCATCTTCTGATTTTTAAATTTCCTTCCTCTGCTCTCATTTCTTTTTCATTCTTCCCCCACAAAATGCTTTCAAAAACTCAAACTATGAAGAAAAAATAATGCAAAGAGATGCCACTAAATCAAGCAAAGGACACAAAGCATTCTACTAAAACTAACATCTCCACAGAATATTGAAAATTAAGTTATTTTTGATTTAAAAGATCTGACCTGAGAATGTTTTCTCTTCACCTTCACAACTGTCAGGAAGAATAAGTCTCATTTCCTTTTCAGCCTATTCAGCTGCTTGATGCTTAGCATAAGCTGCTACAAAATATTTTCTAGCAAAAGCCAAACATAATAAAGAGGTACAGTCCCATAGTAAAAGATACATGAAACACAAGGCCATTGTACAAGAAGCTGGGATGGCTGTTCAGCCATTTAGAGCTTTATACATTTGACTGCCTTATCATCCAGAGGATTAACTGATTACCCTTTTTTTAACATGATCTGCCATGTAAAGGGTCATAGGTCTAATTCCACATAGGTATTTAATTCACAGATTAATTTACTAGAAAATGTCATATGCTTTGTGGAAATTTAATCACTAAAATGTTAACCTGTTCACTTCCTGCTGATGCCTGTTGTTTATTAGATAGTAAAATTCAAGATATTTTAGGGTTTTAATAGAAGTCTGTCTAGTAAAACATTTAAACTCCTAAGTGGTCTGCTCTTTGATGTTTTAGCTAAGATTAAAGTGCTTAATAATGGTAAAACAACAATATGAAAAAATTCAACTGCATAGCAACCATCAATACTATTTGCAGATAACAGACAGCAAAGTTCAGAAACCATGGCAACAAATGACATCACACTGTATCTACCTTATTGATTAGCTTTCACCTCAAGACTTTTTCCAGAAATGAAAGACATTTCCTAGCAACTGCATCATCTACTGAGTTGTTCCAAGCTAAAATGCTCTTACCCTTACTCTTAAACAAATTTTTTCCTTTTTCGCTGCCAACTGGCCAGATTGTGCACTAGCCTCTTGTTACACGGCTCTCTAATCTGTTGTAGAGACAGTGCCTTGTGGCTCTTAAAATCTTTGCCCCAAATTTAATGGCATCTGTGAAATGTTTTCTCCTAGCACCCAAAATAGGCTGGTTTTGCACAAAAGTATCCAACATGGAATGAAGAAAAACCAGCTTTTGAAGGAGTTTGAATATCAGATTTTTTAATAAAAAGTTTACCTTCAGAAAACAACAAAATCATTTCCACACTCTCTCATTTGAAGTATTAGTAACAAATTCTTCATTGCAAGTAACCCTGGGTTTACAGTTTTCAAGAAGAGTGCACAGCAATGACAAACCAGTGACCCAAGGGTTCTCAAAGACCAGCCAGGCACATTATGTATCACTCTACAGGTGTGTATTTGTTCAAAGCCCTTGAAAGTAATTCCCACTTTGCTCATCTGTCTTGATAGAACCTCATGAGCAGGCAAGGACAGTGGTAAGACTGAGTCAAGAGAACAGGTATAATTAGGAGTACATGTATTTGTACTCAGCCTCCTGTTTGGATGATCTGAATAAAACCCAGCAAACAGAGCCAGCACTGTTGAAACACATGCAACAAATAATTAAAGCCTACCAGTGAGGGCTCCCCTTTTTCCACCACAAAAAAAAAAAAAAAAAAAAAAAAAAAAAAGATGAATTCACGATCAGTCTCCAAACTCAGCAGTGTTTGTTCCTGACAAACACAACATACTCTGAAACACTAAAATTAAGGCTTTTTTATTTTTTACTTAGTTAACTCAAACTCCTATGAAGAGCTCAATACCTAAGCAATTGCCTATACCTTGCTAATTCCGAGAGCAAAAAATCAGGTTTATAGTGTGAATTAGCCCCAAAACTTCTAGAGGGATCACTGCTAAAGAAGATGTGCTCCTGCCAAAATCTCTGACTTGTCTGGAATTGACCTTTATTTTTCTGGTCTGCCACAATCAACAGATTAACCTGCGTGTTTAAGTTGTAGATGCAAAATGCAGCAGCCTTGTGCAGCCATCCTGGCTCTTCTCTACCACCTGCTTCCAGTCCTGACCCACTCTGCTACCAACTGCTCTGTGTCTGCTCTCAGTGGGACAGCCCACTGAAAATGGTGAAAATGGAAGAGCCTCAGTCCTTGGCCAGTGTCACACATTGGACAGGAGAGGAGGAAACACCATCAATGGGCAAAAGAGGTGCTTGGAACTGAATGAAAACCAGGAAGCTAGACAGTATTTCTCCCATTAGTGCAGACACTGTTAGACTACCACACAAGAAGAACTTCTGGGAGTGCCAGGGAAGTTTTATAATAACTCTCAATTCCTCCCATAGTTTTGCTCAAGAGGAAAGAGAAAGAAAGAAGAGTCCCTGGTGTTCCCCAGAAAACATTAAAAGCCTTCTAGCAGCTGGAGAATTCAAAACCCATGACGAGTCATGTGTTCCTTGAAAACTTTAGTCAACAAGATTTTGAGGAAAATTTCAGTCATATGCATGATATTAAATATTGTATCTCTTTTGGTTTATGAGTAATCATTTCTGTCTTTAAAAGTCACTGTTTAAAAAGTGATACTGTTATCAACATTGATACATGGAAAAATTAAAGATGAAAGTAAGATTAACAAAATGTCAATTTTTTTATAGCATTGGAAACATCCTGAAGTCAAATGAAGCAAAAATAGAAAAACTAAGGTCTATTATATAAATCAGAGAGTAAGATGATCTTTTATAACTAATTAAAAATGTAAAGCCTGGTAAGTACTGTAGGGAATTCTACGCTAAATTGAAAACATCTATCCTCTTCTGTTTTGGAAATAAGTATAGATACTATGCATAGTACTGCTTTGTCGATCTCCTCAGTAATCATGTAAGAATACAAAGACAATGCAAATAGTTCTTTCTACAGACCAATTGCTCTATTAAATATTTAAAACTTCATCAGAAATGAGATTGCTGGCTAGGAAAAAAAAACCCAAAACAATCCTTTCAAGGAAAAAGCAATATTCACTGATTCACTATAATAGTCTAGCAAAAAAATATCTGCCAAGCCAAAGAACAACTGAGCAGAGAAATCTGGGCATATCCAGTGGACCCTGAAGGATTTTATCTTTCTGCACAGCGAAAGAATGCATCAAAGCTTTGCTGTAGCAATTTGTGTATCTTTTCTCCCACAAAGTACTTTTTCTAAGCACATCCAGTAAATTGTAAACTAAATCTGCCTATTTCCCACTAATGAATGTACGAAGAACGTAGTGTTCCCAGAGACAGCAGTCACTATTACAGAAATCTAAAGGCAAATGCAACTCCCTATCCCCTCCAGCTATTTAGGAATGGCTCTTCACAACTTTAGAGCAAGATTATTCCAGGGGAAAGGAATGAAAGGACTTGACCCTTCAAATAAACCACACTTTTGAAATAAACCCTACAAAAGTTTTTTTCAGTACATTTTTAACCTTAATTAAAGCTCACTGGTAAAACAGTTAAAGTCAACAAAGTAGAAACACAATGGAGATGTCAATTTAAAGGAGGGAGAGGTTCCTGGGAGCTATTTCTTTTTTATATAGTGCTTTTACACTTAAAGTAGGAGCAGAAAAAATTATCTGAATGGTTTCAGAGGCAGCAGAAGATGGGACATGATGAGAAGACCATTAAAGCAACCTCTTACATATGGTAAGTATGCTCTAGTATATGTACATCTAAGAAATGTAATCTAAGTTCCAGCAAAGAAAGTTTTCCCAGACTAATTGCAGAGATAAGGATGAAGGCTTAATTTGGATGGGTAATGAAATCATACATGAGTAGAGATAAGGCCAGATATACTGAAAACTTGTAAATCTGGCAAAAAAAGAATATTTTGACAGTGCATGTCTAGATGAGATGAATGGAAAACTTTTGGCAAAGTCAGGACAAAAAAGCAAAAGCATTTACACAGAAAAATAAAGCTTGAAGGATAAGTTTGGAGTGCTCCAAACACCGTGAGAAGTTAGGGTGTGAAATGGAAAGAAAAAGAGCAAAGATGCCTGCAAATCACTGAATCACAGAATAATTTATGCTGGAAAAGACCCTTAAGAACACCAAGTCCAACCATTAACCCATCACTGCCAAGGCCACCACTAAAACACTTCTCTAAGTGCAGTGTCTTTTAAATACCTTCTGGTACAGTGACACAACAACTTCCCTGGGCAGCCTGTTCCACCATCTGAACACCCTTTCAGTGAAGAAACTTTTCCTAATATCCTGTCTAAAACTTTCTCTTGTGCAACTTTAGGCCAGTTCTCTTGTTCTACTGCTTGTTACTTGGAAGAAGAGACCAATTTGCTACAAACTCCTTCTGGGTAGTTGTAGAGAGTGATGAGGTCTGCTCTTGTCTCTGAGAAACCGGTAAGGGAGGCAGGTAAGAGCAGCAGAGCTCACAGAAAAGTGGGGAATGGTGAGAGACCAGAAAGAGAAATGATCAGCCAAAAGAAAGAACAAAGTAAGAAGGAGAGCCTGTGACTGACACTTCGCAAAATGAGGCAAATTAATCTCAAAAATACAAAGGTATGCCAAAGGGATGAGGATGAGTAATTCTGAGGAAGGTGTTCCAGCAAATGGAAACCCAGGAGTTTCCAGGAACATTTTTCCAGTTTGAAGAGGAGTGTCATTAAAAGAGAATTAAACACAATAGCTAAGTAAAGCAGTGATATGAAGAGAGAGAAATGCTATCTCAGCCTCTAAAAGCAAACAAACTTCTTTCCAAGTCAAAATGAGTTTATCTAAACAAAAAGCCACTATATTTTCTATAAGACGTAATGAGACTCCATTTCCTTAGCAAGACTTCTCAGATTAATCAAGACATTCACCTTGCTGAAGTATGAAGCAATATAACATTTTATTGAGGCAACAGAAAGAAACACTATTTCCTGCACCACTATGGTTCAAAACTTTACAGCTTTACAAGAACAATTTTTCTGTCACTGCTATGGCCACCCTACCTCTTACATACTTGCACCAAACCATTCTCAGGATCTTGGTGCATAGTTGCACCATCTGAGTTTCACCTTGAATCTGAATTCAGGCAATCATTAGCAACTCACCCACTTGTCTAAAAGAAAGAAGCAGGATTAGTACCCCTGAGAAGCAGAGCACTAGCAATCAGTGTATTAAAAGCAGTCAGAGTGAGAAGTTATGTTATGAAAAAAACCCACATCCCCACATTCCCCCAAGAAGACAAAATCAGTTGTAAAGCCTAGACTTCAGTTCACAACAACCACTGGAGATGAACCACAATGTTTTGCAGCATGTGTAAAGTAGAATTTGCTGTTCGTGGTTTTCACTGTGAGAGATTGAAGTGATATGAAAGAACAGACAGGAAGCAAACCCTGGGGGTGAGAAACCTTGTTCCAGCCCTAGGATGCCAGCTCTCAGTTTCGCATGCTATGAATTAGTGCTAAAGCCATTTTTGTTCATATGGATTTTTACAGACTATCAAAAATTCATCTCAGCTCTTTTCCAGGAAATGTCAGAGCGCTGTTTAGCAAATAAAATAAAATAAAATAAAATAAAAGGAAATAAAATAAAAGGAAATAAAATAACCACAAACAAACAAACAAACAAACTAAAACAGCAAAAAAACCTCCAAAACCAAACCCAACCCAAAAACAAAAAAAACCCCAACCTCAACCATCAAAAACACACCAAAAATTATAGATAATCATTAGTTTGACAATTTCTGTCATACCTGAGTTCAATTGGCAATCAGGCCTAGATGGAATATTCCATACTTGCTAGAAACATCTTGTTATAGAAACAAAATGGTCCTGGTATTACCAGCATGAATTTGTGAAAATTGCTTTAAATACAGCATGAATGTGGGGTCTACTTTTACTGCTTTTCTAGAGAAAAGTACTCTAAATAACTCAGACATATAAAAGAACAGTTCAATGCTACACTTAAAACACAATTAATTCTACAAATCTGTTGTCTAAGCTAATTTTTTCTTTTTACATTTTTTTTATAACAACAATCAGTAATGACCTAAAGAGCATTTATTTTTTCAAGAAGGTGGTTTGGTTCCTCTTTGCTAATATAGTCATAAGGAAATTCTATTAAAGCCTCCCCTCAGTAGCTCCATGCAACTGAAAAACTGGTGTGTTATTAAGTTCCTGTGCAGCAAGATGTAAGGTTCCAGCAACTACTTGGATTTTAACCCTTCTCCCCAGGAATTCGAGTTATGGCAGAGCACTGACAGTAGCAAGTTAAGAGACTACCACAGAAGAATTACTAATTTTGTTGCTATTTTCATTTCCCCCTTCCTGGAGTAGGAAGGCTAGTGAGGCTTGGTGCTGAGGGAGTGGGAAGAAATAAGGAAAATAATCAGTAGAACTCATTATTTTTCTGTGAGAAATAGTGGGAGGCACAAGTTACAGGGGGTGGAAATTGTAGATCAGGCAAGGGCAGAAACTGATACTCAGTTGTGAGAGGTAAAAAGAGCAGTGGAGACATCAGCTGAAAACAAGCAGCAACCACATGTAGTATGACATCAGTAGCATGCAAAATGCACCAAAACTCTTGCAGTTCACACAAAAACACAGAAATAAAGCATTTTTTTAAAAAAAGTCAATCACTCTCTACTTCCTTCCCAAGAGCAGCAGCCCTGCCTTCTCCCCAGCAGCAATACTGCAAGCATTTCAGCATCACTGCCAGAGACATCAGGACTGTCCACTTGGCACAGTTATAGTCTGGCTCCCAAAAGCTTTGATGGGAAAAGGGGTCAACAGACAAAGTATCATCAGGCAACTGACAGAGCAAGCTGTGTTGCAGCAGACCTCGACAGTCTGGGAGTGCTACTTTCAGGATCCAGAACCTAAGCACAGGCAGATCACAACAGAATTTAGTATCTTCCTTGAAGCCTTTATCAGCACTGCTACTGAAATGAATGACTCATTCATCCATCCTGCCTCAAAGATCACAACAGGAAACATTGCACCCATCTCTATCTGTTTCCCCACTACTCTATTTATAGCTGGAATTAATGAAAAAGAAATGTATTTACCCAAGAAGTTTCATGGCACAATGGAAAATACCCACAATCTGAATAGTTTACACAGTGTAAGTAGTACACATGAAACCATACACACAGCCTCCACCTCACTTTAGTATCTATTTGAAAGGCAACCAGGCTTACCCAAAAAAGCCACCACTGTTGAGCAGAGGTTCAGTGTTCAGAAGACCTTTAAAATCAGACTACAAAACAAAACAAGCCCCATCTCAAATGTCAAGAGACAAGCCAAATGCAGTATTTTTATAGGACAGGGGGAAATGGTTTTAAAGTAAAAGAGGGTAGAATATAAAGAAGACATTTTTTATTACCAAGGTGATGAAACACTGGAACAGGTTGAACATGTCTCTGCTCACTGCAAAGGAGTTGCACTAAATGACCCTTAGAAGTCCCTCTCAACCCAAATGGGTCTATGATTCTATGCTTCTGATTCTAAAATGAAAATGCAATCATTTTCATAAGCATTTTTTCCCCCAAAAAGAACTTGATTTGACAATTGGTAGTAGAGATGGATGCAGATATTTTCTTCATGTAACCCCTTGCAATGAAATGCAATGAAATGCAAGAAATGCATGCTTTTCTTAAAGGCAAAATGCAAAAGCCACTGAGCTTTCACAGCATTCTGTATCAAAATCATATGATCACATGAGTTATGACACAGAAAATCAATATAATTCTAGGGAAAATAATCCCACCACCATTTAAAAATGTCAAATTGAAATAACTTCCAAATGGAGAAAAATTTGGAATGGCAGATACAGTAGTGTGTGCACAGATCTGCAACATCATGCAATCTGCTCAGAAGTCAAATGGTGCAATTCTGTGTTTCAGAGAATCACAAAATGGTTTCAGGTTGGGAGGGATCTTAAAGACCATCTAGTTCCACCCTCCCTGCCATGGGCAGGGACACCTCCCACTAGACCTGAGTGCTCAGAATGCTGTCCAACCTGGTCTTGAACACTTCCAGGAACGGGACATTCACAACTTCTCTGGGCAACCTGTTCCAGTGCAGTGCCTCACCACTCTCACAGGAGAGAAAATCTTCCTTATATCTGATCCAAATCTAATCTCTTGCACTTTAAAGCCATTCCCCCTTGTCCTATCACTACCTGTTCTTCTAAAAAGTTTCACACAGAACTAGCCCTGGATGCACTGACATTAAAGGGTAAGAAATTCCATGTCACCTTTGCCCCATCCTCCTGCTTCTGCTAGGAAGTAGATAAAAGCTTTAATGATTGATCTCTACAATCTTTCCAAATAAAACTGGATTCAGAACTAAGTTATCAGCATGAACTCAGATGCTTAGCAGAGTTCAACAACTCAAGCATGCTGCTAGGCTAATGCAGTTTCATCTCTGGAGCTAGATCTTGCATGGCACGGTGAACACTAGGAAACACAAACTCAGGATTTTCTGTAGAAGACCCCATGGAAAAAAATCTTAGCAATGCTGAAGAGTTTTTAGCTCATTCATTGTATGTGTTCCTAATGAAACTACATATTTGTCTGAAGAAACATATTAACTCCTAGACAGTGGTACATACCATAAAAAAGAACTTGATTAGACGCAGTCCACGGTAACTAGGGAGATTTGCCTGGAACTCAAGCTCATATATTTGCTTTCTGCACATAGATACTTTATGAAAAAACACTCAAATTTAAGAGTGCCTGTGGCTCCAAATATTTCAGCAAAATAGAACCCCAACAGGCAGCACAAAAGCTAAAGTGAACTGTAAACTGGCCAGCAAGGGATATATTCTTCCAGAACCTGAAAAGCAGAGTCAGCAGCTCTCCTAAATCCCCATCTCAGATCCTCTCTTGCTGAGAATTTTAAGTCCAGGCAGTTGGGGTGAGTATCTGCTGCAAGGGAACAAGTTCCTGAGTGGTTAAGTGATGAGTGACCATTTTGCTTTCATGTAATTGTTACACAAGTAAAAGAGGAAACACAGCAAAAAAAAAAAAAAAAAAAAAACACACAAACAAAAAAAAAAAAAAAAAAAAAAAAACAAAAAACCCCCCAACAATAGTAATGTCTGCATAGATATGTAAACCAGAGAGATACACACACTCAAGAGAGTTTTAGCTTCTCCTTTGCATTGACATAAATGACAACACGACTCTCAGATGTTAGCCTATTAAAATGAATTCGCACCATCTCAAATTAGAAAAGAGATGGACGAAGTATTCTGCTCCTGCAGGACTGCAATACATTACCTTTAATTGAAATTAATTCACTTGTGTAAATGGAAAAATGAAACTGTTACCATGAAGCTGCAAAATTCAACCGATTAATGTGTCCTTGTGGGAAAGTCTTTTCAGCTAATCTAAGTCACTGTAATCAACAGAGATCACAAAAGAGTTGAGGTGGGAAGGCACCCCTAGAGACCATCCAGTCCAACCTCCCTTCTCAGCACAGGGTGACCTACAGCTGGCTGCTCACCATGTTGTCCAGTTTGGTTTTGAACAATTCCAAAATCAAAGATCACATAAAATATCTAGGCAACCTTTTCCAGTGTGTGGTCACCCTCACACTACAACATTTTTCATTCATTTTTAACTTTTTCCTGTGCTGAACTATCATGGCACCAAGTTGTTTATGGCTTTCATTACACAGAAAATCACAGAATTTCAAGATGAGTTATTATGATATTTCTCCTACAGGAGGGGAAGAAAAAAAAATGCTTATTGATTAATTAGTTGATCATTGAGGGAGTTTTGGCAAAAATAAAAACAGGTTTCCCAAAAGCTTGTGGTTGAACTACACAATACACATTTGCACTCAACACTTTCTGATCCATCAAAAAAATATGAAACAATCTGGGAAATGGAATATTTTATAGAACTCAATATGCCCACCCTACAATTCTTTGAAGATGAAGTTATTTATTTGTTTTGCAAAGGCTTTATACTCTTTGTGAGTATAAAGAGTATAAGAGATATGAGATTAAAAAGAGTATGAGATGAGCATAAGAGATGATGCTTTTTCCAAATATATAAACTAGGACCAGAATCAATACAGAAATATATTTTATTTACTTCCAAGTAACACAGAAATTAATTCTTAAGAATGCTACTTTTGCCAGCTACCTTTAAAACAGTGATACTTGCATTTCAAGTAATTTACTTTTCTTGCCCACTGAATGCAGGATTCTCAGAAAAAAGCTCAGAGTTAGAAATAGCACCCATCTAGAAAGAAATACTCTTATACTATCATAATTGGGCTCCACATTTATTATAAACATATTTCCTAGGGAAGAAAAAAGTTTGTAAGACGTGTCTTTAGAAATAAGCCAAGAATGAAACTGACAGCATTAATCTTCCTAAATGTTCTATAAAGATATTTCAACTTATTTTTCAGTTTTCTTTGATCAAAGAATCAAATAGGTTGCATAAAAACATATTCAGTGTACTCATTTTGAGTCAATCTGTAGCACTGACTGCAATTAATACCTGATGTTTTATCTATGTTCTAGCACAAGATCTAGTGTAGCATCAAGTTCAGAGAATCACAAAATCATCAAGGTTGAAAGAGATCTTCAAGATCATCTGTCCTACTATCAATTTAGCACAACCATAATCCCCCCTAGATCATATCCCCAAGTGCCACATTCCAACACCTCTTGAGCACTTTCAGAGACAGTGACTCTATCCATCATCAACTTATTCCAATGGCTAACCACCTCACAGTGAAATTTATTTTTTATTATCTAATTTTCCCCTTAAGACAATTTCTGTTTGTCCTTTCATTTGAAAGAAGAAGAGACTGACCTCCACCTCACTACGACCCCATTCCAGGTAATTGTAGAGACCCTCTCTGAGCCAAAATATTTACCTTCTCTGAACAACATCACTTCCCTCAGCTGCTTCTCACAGCACACATTTTCTAGACCCTTCCCCAGCCCTGCTGCCCTTCAGTGGATACACCAGCACCTCACTGTCCTTTTGGAAGTGAGAGGCCCAGAACTGGACACATTACTTGTGGTGTGACCTCACCTACTGCTGAGTACAAGGGAAGGATCACTGCCCTGGTCCTACTGGCCACAATATTCTTGATACAGGACAACACTGCTGGCTCATGGTCAGCTGGCTGTCAATCCTTTCTGCTGAGAAGCTCTCAAGCCACTCTTGCCCAAGCCTATAGCACTGCATGGAGTTGTTTCGACCCAGGGGAAAGTCCCATCACTTTGCATTTTTGACCTTCATACCTTTGGCCTTGGCCCATCAATCCAGTCAGTCCAGATCCCTCTGCAGTCTTCCAGCCCCCTAGGAGATCAACACTCCGTCTCCACTCGGTGTCATCAGGAAACAGACTGAGGGGTCGCTCAATCCCCACACCCAGCTCCTTGATAAAGGTACTAAATGAGTCTAACAGGTCCCAGTACTGATCCCTGGGAAACAACACTGGTGAGGTGCTACCAACTGGATGTAGCTCCACTCACCACCACACTCCGGGCCCAGCCATTCAGCCAGTTTTTCACTCAGTGAGGAGTGCACCCATCCAAGTCATAACAGACAGTTTTTCCAGCAGAATGCTGTGGAGTTCAAAGCACACCAATGTACATCTTAAAAAAAAAAAAAAAAAAAAGGTATTCTAGGAGACACGAATACAATTTCTGGCAAGAGAAGCATGACAGTAGAATAAAACCTCTGAAATACAAAAACTTAGCAATTCCAAATAACACAACTCAGATTTTATCTGAGATTTGTATAGCAGGATATACAGCTGAACATATACAAATGATGCAAGGATGCCAAAGCATCATTGCTACTGTGTTTATTCACTTACATACAAGCATATAGATAATGGTAACTGTTTTGTTCTCATCAAAAGCAATATACAGAAAAACCTAAAGTCACTAGAAACAGAGTACTTATTATTTTAATGCAAAGGTCTCTAATCTATAGAGATTACCATGGGAGTCTGCAGGTTAAAGACATCAGACATTTTTCATTCTGCACTAAATTTATTTCATATCCTGCTCATGTTATTGGAATAAAAAGGTCTGTGGGAAGTATCAAATTCAAATGTCGCTTGAATGAAAAAACTGCTCAGTATACTTCCACTTTTAATCTGAAAAAGATTATTCAGGAGCATGGGTTAACTCCTCTTAAGCATTGTTTCTGTGTTGCAGTGTGTAGATGAAACAGCAATAGAAGTGTTCTTTTCTCTCTCTTTTGAACAAATTATTTCAGTGAATTATTCCTGTGTAATACCAGGATGAATTACAAATGCTAACATCAAAAAAAACAGTAATAGTCTAAGAATGAGTGCAGAGGCTTCCACAATTCAGCCAGTTGAATTACTTGAAATTAGTAGTATGAGTCACCAACAGTCATGAACAAATTAGGGAGCTACCTTATCGCTGTTCAATGTACCAAGACAGGTGCATTGATTCATTAAGCCAAATAATAAGAAAATATAGAGGGCAGAAGGATGTAGTAGAAGCCCATGACTCTTGCTGCATGGTCTGGGCAAGGCAGTTGTCTGGCTTCTGGCTTTCTTCTTTTCAGGAAGAAAGGAATATAGAAACTGATAGTGGTATCACCCTGCTGACTCCTTGCAGCATGCTAAGAAACACAACTGATTTCAGTGAGAGAAGGATCTCATTACACCATCTGTAATCCATGCCAGTCAGGAATTGCCCAGGCCCATTAAGGAGCCCAGTGAACAGCTGTATCTCCTGCTGCTCACTTCTGCCCTTCCTTAGGGGCTTTTTATAATGTAGATATTCTGGCCAAAGACTTAGATAAAGCATAGAGGAGGAAGGACAGGAAATTATCTGTTGTTATTCAAACCTTGGGATCTTTGCCCTTGAGCTTCATCTTTTCTTCAAATCGAAGTATTTCTGTGCATTGTCTTTCATGAAGTTGTGGTCTTCCTGATATCTGACTCAATAATTAATGTGTAAAGATATTGCTTGCATGCATAATCTTTCTGTCTCATGAATATGTGAAGGAGGAAAGATTATAAGTTGTCAAATGCTTCCAGAGCCTCTCTCCCTGACAGAATGATAGATCCCAATGCTGTATTTAAAACACAGCTGAATAGATAAAAATAGTGTTTAACTTTTACAGTCATTATGAACCACAGTAATTTATTGAACCCTTCAATCAGCTGAGGAAACAAAGGATTGGGAATGGGTGAATGACTCATTTCTTTTCATGCTGTGTGCACTGATGCTCCAGTAACTTGATGCTCTAAAGGCTAAATAAGACTGCACAAATGTACCACTGAAATGAAGCAAACAAAGCACATCATAAACAAAAACAAATCAGTTGAAAGCACTGAGGGAAACTCCAACTAGAGGTTGGCTCTTAATTAGCTGTATCTGCAGGATGTGTCTGAAATAGTTGAGAAGACAAATGTAGATTTCACAGTGATTCAGGAAAAAAAAAGACAGTTTCAATAGGAATAAAAAGTCTAAGTAAATAGATTCAGATATTTCTGCACCCAACAACTTGACTAAGGAATACATTCATATGTTTAGCACTCTTTTTTTCTCTTTTCCCAGTCCATAGAAGGAATTCGGATGTCACATTAACACAAAGCAGTTTGACTGTACCCTCACAATATATATTGATGAAAGGTATCGTCTATATATATTTACAGAAGACACTGAAGGATTTTTGTGCTACTCTGTTTATAAATTGGAAGCAGAGGTACCACCTGTCATGGAGTATCTGCTAAGTTGGTTGTTTGAATAAATGTGCCAAAACACACAGAGGTCCTGATTCAGCATAAAAATAGTATATCTGATTCTGTATCCCTTCACTAACCATGAAGAGCTTTGGAAGATTAATTATAATTCAGTTTGCTATGACAAACTCTGTGTTACAAAACTCAGCTCCCTACCATGTATCCCTTACAGAAGAGCAGAACCCCTTCAAGATTGCCTATAGATCCAGAAGCAGGCATAATAATTATTAAAAATCAGATGAGAAAAGGGCATATATAATTCATGAATTATTACCATTCTTGCTTGGTTGAATGTGCAGAGAGGCCCATTTCTTTCCAGGTGTCAAACCAGCAAGCTCCCAGGAAGGAAAAATGAAAAAGGGGGGGGGGGGGGAATCACTCCTTGCTTTGTTCCATTCTCAAAATTTTCTTCATCTCACCCCAAGGAATTCAAACAACAATCAGAAAGACCACTTCAAAACCTTCAAATGAAGGTCAAACCTCTGAAAGAGGTGTAGACACTTCTCACTGACTCCTAAGAATGGATACACAATTATTGTTATGGACAGTGTTTTGAATGCATCTATGAATATGTAATCTTACATGATTTTGCATACACTGATGTTGTAGGTTAAATTGAAAACATCATTGCCATTGTTGCATTTGCACTTGCACTCATAAAATGAAGATAATTCTTTCAGTTGATATCAAAAAACACTCAAAAATAATTCTGTAAGAGGTTTCATTTTGTTTTGAAATTTTTGCTGTTCCTTATGGTATGCCAAAGTCCTCTTTGAATCAACTGACAGAAGCTATAAGGTGTGAGCTAAAAAATCAAATAGATAAACATGTTGAAATTTCTCATACTGGTATCAAGTCTGTCTTCACTACTTGAACTTCCCATTATTTCTTTGTCAGAAGTGTTCCTGACACCAAACACAAACTCAAACCATACTAAATAAAAAAACATGAAAAAAATTCCTAACAGATTAAATGTGAAGCTAACAATAAATGTATGGTGTAACCTAATCTGTGCTATTTTGAAATATTAATTATTGCAATTACTCCTCATAGAGCCATTAAGATGGTAGGCAATTATGAAGGTTCTTGAACCCCATTATGGACAGTGAAAGCAGATGTTATTCACTATTCCAGATTGAAAGTTCAAAATATTCCATCATGCTGTTTTTAAATATCTGACAATGCATTTCTTACAGAGGCATATCAGGCCTTACAATAAAACATGTACTTTTTCAAACCTCAGAGCCGCAAAAGTGACTTTATAACACAGAATACAAGAGAATAGTTAAAATCTCATGTACACTAATACTGAGAAGGGAATGTTCCCTTTTGTTCCCATATGCCCTTAATTATTGACAGTGGAACAGAACAGTCCCTCCTGAAACGGGAAACCTCTTCAGACAGAAGTCATCACTTGTTGCCACATAAGCTTACAGTGCTTAAAGAAATACTGCTGTAACTCCCCAGTGGAGAGCAGAGGCACTAAGAGAGTACAAATGACGGCTGTGTAATTGAAATTAAGCTGGTGACTAAACACAGAGCCTAAATATAAACCTCAGTTTGCTTTATTGAACATATAGACAGAGTAGAATCATTAGCTTCCATTATGCATCTACTCACACACAAATAGTGCCATTTAAAAGACTCACCATGCAGTATTTTATCCTTCCTTAATACTAATGTGGTGCCTTTGAAATCAAATATTAAAAGGGATCTGAGCTATCTCAATCTGAAGAGGTTACCTTGAATCTACCTGCAAACCTCAAAACTATTCTGTAGTGTATTTCTTTGTGCAATTCCTAGCACTGCACACATTCTAAGTGTAAAAATTGCATGGCAAACTTTGCTAGAGGCCCTGTTAGAATCATCTTAATTTGGGGCCTTTTGGAATGGAGAACAGCTCCCACTAATCACATCACTTAGTGATGCTTAGTATAGCATCATCGTTTACTATTGTTAGAAATGTTTGCCTTATTTTTTTATATAGCATTCTTTCCTATCTTGTTAGCTACCTAGCACTAATTGTAAATAAATTCTGTCTTTGGTACTACTGGCCTCATTTCAAACATACTAGTACTCAAAAACAAATAGAGTACAATGAATATACAGTGCAATGAAAGTACACCTTTTGAATTATGATTTTTGGATTGCTTATTTGGAATACCTAGGTATTTCTTTTAATGTGACACCAAGACCATGAAGAACATAGTTGTCATGAGATATCATGAAAGTATTGACAGTGTGTGCTTTTACCTACCTGCATCATTCACACCAGGTATTAGTAGTCATTATTCCACAACATTACACAAAACTTCATGTGATGGTTTTTAGTCTCGATTTCATCTTGATTAAAGATAACTACCATTTGACAAATGATTAAATTAAAACAGCAATGATTTTGTGAGAACAAGGAACCTTTTTTTTCTCTTTTCTAGGGTGCCAGAGACAGAGTTAATGCTGATTTATGTTCTAATTCTTGTATGGAGTAAAGGAGACAGTATCAATGAGTTGTCAGGTAATTAGATTGCAAATGGTTATAGTAAGAAAAGTATTTTCAAATAAAAAAAAATCAAACGCAGTCAGAGAAAGTGCTGGTTTCACCCTCCAAATGAGAGCCATAGACTTCTTGAAGACACAGCTTCATTCATAAGTAAAAGAGAAACTAATAACTTCTATTGTGTTTCATGGAATCCAAACATCTGAATTGTGAATTGTTTTTTTAAAGTTAAATTCAGTAGGCAAAACAGATCCAACTTGGGGAAAATTAATTTTAATTATAAAAATAATATAAATATTTAAGTTAAAGTAATGAATATTTAATATCTAGCAATAATAAATACATATTTAATTACTAATTTTCGTACTTGGAAACAAAATGCAAACATTAAAACTAAACATATCTTATCGCTTTCCCATGTTCAGCTTCACTACTGCACTCAGGAGACATCTTTTCTTCCCTGTCAGAAGAGGCCCAGGGGGAAAGGGCAATGGAAGTTTTGGCCAGGTCATATCTGCCTCCTTCCTCTTCACATTTCTCCCCTGCTCCAGTGTGGGTCCTTCACGGGTTTCAGTGGATGTGTGCTTCACCATGGAGCACCTCCTTCTCCTTCTCCTTCTCCTTCTCCTTCTCCTTCTCCTTCTCCTTCT
>CM031857.1:78395229-78422847 GCA_018697195.1 Certhia americana | reverse complement strand
CTTCTCCTTCTCCTTCTCCTTCTCCTTCTCCTCCTTCTCTTTTTCCTCTAACCACAGTGTTCACACTGCTGTTCCTCACATGCTGTTTCCCCTTCCCTGTCCATGACTTTCCAACCTTTCTTAAATGCACTTTCCCAGAGGCACCACCCCTCTATGTCTGAGGGCCTGAGCCATTCCCTGTGGTGGGCTGGCCTGAGTTGCCTGGAACCGACCCCCACCTCATAGAGGCTGTACCTGCAACCCCCACCATCCTTTTGACACCTGCACCCAGCATAGGTGAAAAAGAGAATGCATATTTTCTCAGTATTTTTGCATTTCAATTTCTTTTTTGATTTCAAAGTTTACATTATTTGGAGTTTATCCTATTTTATTTTTTTTACTGCTGTACTACTGAGCACAGATATTAGTATATATTATATATACTAGTAGATATTCAGATACAGCAGGAACACTTCACCTTATCATAATGTTTCTACATTCAGCCACCACTGTCTCCAAAGGAGTTTTAAAAAGCTGAGTGAAGATTCACATCATACATTGATTACGTGACTTTCTGTTATTGACGATAGTGCCTTACACTGAAACATTTCTTCCATTATTAAGCAAATCATAGTCTAAAATTACATCATTAGTGTGGAAATTCAGCAAAAAACTACTCAAAAAAAATTGAGTGCAATGCATTTAGGATTCTGACAACGGAGTTTAGAAACTGTAACGTATTCTCTGTAATATAATGCAGAGTGCATTGCCTTCAGTACCTCACAACCCTTACTGACATAAAGTAATTTCATGTTAAGATTGTAATCAGGTCCCTGACTGGCTTATTTACTTGCCTCTGGAAGAAGACTGAAAAATCCTGTTGGTTTTCTGAGCCAAGCTTTGCCTTAAATTTAAAATAACAAAAGTGCAGCAATATAGAGATTCTATGAATGCGTAAGTAAATTCCACTCATCTGTTCACAAATATGATTCTTATAGAGGCACAAGAAATATAAATAAAAACTAAGATTTACATTTGAAAATATGATGCCTACAGTCATCCCCCTTAACTATGACTAAATGCTCCAGCAGTGGAAATCTAGGCATGTTAATGCCAAATAAAACCTGCTTTATGGGAGGTGAGCCTTTTTCCAGCTCATAAAAGACAGCTGTCAAGAAGTCACCCTCTTTGAGGAGAGAAATTTCTAATTTACAGGATTTTAAGTAGCATAAATCATTATATCACTCCATTATTTAAATGAAATATTGCTCCACAATCCTTTTAAATTAATCTAGAAGAGATTATGTCACCTCGCTGATTCAGTTCAATGTGTAACATTCTGAAGACTATAACACCAAACTAGATGGACAAGATGGAATAATACCCAAAAATATCACAATATAAAATTTGTGATGATATGAGTAATTCCCATTGAGAAAGAACCACATTTAGCATCTCAGAAGAAGATCTTCAGAATGTTATATGACAAAATAACAGTCCACATGCAATTCCATGTCAGTGAGCACTATTTATAAGGTCATTTACTTAGTGTGAGTTATTGTTCACACCTAAAGGAGCCTCAGATCTTATTTAAGATATTACTTACCACTAGCTATGTTTGCATGCCCTATTTGCATTGCAGCTAGATCTAGCTAACCCAAACACATCATGTCAAGTTTCATAACTGTTTGCTGTAATGAAAATAGCCTGAAGTATTTATAAGTTAAGCATAGAAGCAAGAAAAACTGCAGCACAGAACCAATCCTTGTAGATCACTTTTCTTTCCAGAGTACCTGCTTATTAGATCATCCTTGAAAATTTGTCATCTGATAAATGATCTATCTGATCTCAACAGAAACTGACACAACTTGAAAATTTACTGATGTTCAAGCTTCCTGCCCAGAAGACTGATAATCTCTTCAAGACGCTCATAAGCTTGTCAGTGTTCAACATCAAGATTGGAATGAGAAGTTTTCTCTGAAATTCCTGTGACCTACTGTAAACACATTCACTGAGATGAACCAAGAGTGGAACTGTAATTAATATCTAAATTTTGGGTTGTAAGATAATCCTACAGGTGACAGATTTTTGCACAACTTGCTTTGATTTAGGTGCAACTGCACATCAAAAAACACTTCATTTCAGACCTCTGGAAAACGTGTGATATTGTTAGTTAATACACTTGTATTATATTTGTATTTCCACTTCGTATTTATATTTCCAAAGCGTTCTGTCTTTGGAGAGAAGGCTCCTCCTTCCTTCTGTCTTTTTTGGAGCTTTTTTCCCCTGCATTTTCCCTGCTTTTTTTTCCTTGGTTGACATTGCCACCAAAGAACTCTTAAGGCTTAGGAAAGGATAGAGCCATATTTACACTTCTTGAAATTTACCTCTATTCACTACTATAATTTTTACTGTGTTAATTACTGAAAATTCTTATAAAGTTATGATTTTATATTTATTATTCACTTTCTATTCCTCTGTATCCTCACAAAAAATGGACAAATACTTTCTTAACCATAAGATCATGGTGATATCTCCAGTCAAAAATAAGTCACCTATGACTAGTCAGTGTAGGAAGCCAATAAAAAAATTGACTGCTTGATATATACAAGACCAAGAGATCTCTAAGTTGATTACTTCTTGCAAATATCTGTATTATATGATAATCAATGATGCATCACATGCCAATTGCCAAGGAATCAGCTAAGGTCATACAGAGGTTTCAAAAAATATCTTGGAATCTGTGATGTCAAACAAAAAGATAGTTAATACAAAACGAAGTTGAGGCTGTTCAGATTAGATATCATGTTCTTTCTACAACCAGAAGAGGAGGGAAAAGATCAGCATATTTCTTGCTTTTGGTAACAGCTTTTAAATATTAAAACATACTGAAACTAATAAAACTATTACTCATCTGGGCAAAAGCTGAAAAAAATGTTACTAGAGGTAAAAAACTTGAATGAAAAGATCCAGAATTCATAACATTTGCATGCCAACACAAATATCAGTCCAATAATGATAAAGCAGATTAGTAGTCTGTGCTTTTTGGCAAAGGCCTGGATTAGAATATTAAATGAAATTTAGTTGAAAAATATTAAATTGCACTTCTAATTCAACAGATAAGCAGAAAACAGAATTCTAGTATGCCATTACATACATAGACATGTCTGCATTTATTTGTGGTATTTCTGGTTTATATTAAATCCCTCTATCTTCAGAGTTCATTCAAACCTTATATGAAACAATAAAGGGTGGGAGACACTTTGAGCTACTCTTCAGTTATGCTCCAGTGCATGTTCTGTATAAAAATCTGAATCTTTGTGCAGTGGATGATAAATACCTTACTTCTCTACATAAAATTCATGTGATTCCTTATGTGTTGTGGGACTACTTTCTCTAAGAAAGAACAGTTTCTGAAGGTCATCTCCAATGAAGACTAGGCAAATGGAATAACCTCTGGGTAGCAGAGCACTACTGATGAACTGAGTATTCTTTCCATGGGCATTTTGTTCATAATCATGCACATAATTAAAATATCTTTCTTCCCTAGATCTCAAATTGGTCCTCTAACTACAGGGTCATGACAAGAATCATCACTGCAACCACGTCACAGCTCACAGGACTTCTGATAGTCCTGGGAATAACAGATTTTTCTTCCAGTAAGCACAAATGTGCAGTTAGGTAAAAGTCTAGTTTTTATTTGCAGAGTTAGAGGGTGTAATCCTGTCCAAGTCAATTGACCTGGTGGCACAGAGGGTCTTCCAACTTAGGTCCTTGGTTTGACACAGCTGTACAGTTTTAAGGGCAGAAAGTCACTGCAATTCAAAGGCTAAGTTTAGAAATTGAGCCATGGCTGGTATGAATTCATTATTTCATAGATACATATTTGTTGTCACTAATAGTTGCTAGCTGGAATGTGTTCTGCATTTGGCAGTACCTCCTCCAGCCAGAGAAGGCTCATTTGCCCAGAATTTGAGGGGCTGCTGCTCACACTCACCTTGAGCTCAGGTCTAGGTACAGATGACTTTTACAGGCATAATGTGATATAATGTGTCCACACATGATAGCAAACTGAACCAAGTGTACCCTATTTCAGTATCCCAGCTGGGAAAATTACAAATTTAGTCCAAAAATCTTCAGGTATGTGGCTCCTATTTACTCATTGGTGCCTGTGAAGTAAACATTCAGCACAGGCGAAAGCCACAACGAGCAATATCTGGATTATGCACAGGAATATGCAATAATTTTGAATTTAAATGGATCTTGAAATATCTTCTACATTTCAGTTGTTCATTTTTCATTGCAAAGGTCATGGATTCCAATATGATTAATGCATGAAAAATCTGGTTAGATTCCATCAGCATACCTTTCTTTGAGAGCAGCTCTCTTATTTCAGTATTCATTGAAACAGGTCACAAAATTTCTGATGCCAATATACATCTCTTTGGATTTATCCTAACTTTACTGGGTTTTGGGTTAAACATTCAAATAGGGAAAAAAAAAACCCACCAAACATTTGAAGAGCTATAAACTACATCTGGTCTTGGGTCACTGAGTTATTCCCTCAGTTCTGCCACAGATGTACTACAGAGTAAATGGTTGTGTCTATAGTCTGTAGACTTGCAGACAGTAGTGTTGCAGTGTTTTAGTGTTGCAGATTGTAAGCAACAGGGGGGAAAAGAATTCTTTAAAGAAGTCTTCTAGAATGAAAGCAGCAATAATACTTAACTCTAAGCTCTCCTTTAAATATTCCAGCTTCCAAAAGAGAAAAACACTTTCCTCTTCCTCACCCAAAATAAAAGTAAAATTACTGAGTTGAATTGCATCATTACATTATTCCATAATTACTTTCATTTTGAAAAAAAACCCAAAACAACAGTTAGACTGCTTTGCTGAATTAAAGTAAGGAATTCTGACAGACATTTTAAAATAGCAGGCATGTATGATTCCCAGGAATACCCTGAAAAGCAAAGTCTATCATCCACTCTCTCTCTCTACAAAAAAAAAAACCAAAAAACAAACAAACAAACAAACAAAAAAAACTTTCAAACTGTTACTTATTTAGTTAATATAAAGAATGCCATCTACCGGCAGTAACAATAAGTAGCACTGTTTATAAATTGCTAGATGGGGTAAGGTTGCCACTTTCACGCATTGCAAACAAGTCCTAAGGTCAGTTCTTTATAGAAAATTCTCTAAATTTGAAAGAAAGTGCTATGTTCCAGGTTTCTCTTCAATGTCTATTCTTAATCATTGCTTTATGTTTGGAAACAAGTCCCTAGTGGGAAATAACAGACTGGGTTCACAGTCCACTTAGAAAGATTTTTTGTGAGTGTGGTTCCACAGTCTTATAAATATACACAGTACTGACATAGTTCCTAAATGGACACCTCTCATAATGAGAAGGAAGACAGGTACAGCAATCAAAGGGTTGCTATTAACAAATTAACTCCAAACACACAGTTCCTATGGCCTGCATCAATGAGGCAGGAAATGCTGTCAAAAGATTATTGAATAAACTGATAAAGGGATCCCACCAGACACAGTTTCAGGTTCAATACTTTGTCCTAAACATTTTCAAAAACATTCATTGTTAAAGTGCTGTCACTTTGAAACATGTAATTAGGCTGATAATAATAATCTGATTTATAATAAGTAAAGTAGATACTAGTTATTCATTATAGTATAAATGAGAAAGAAAGGGTGAACATTAGGAGCAGCATGTCTTCAGATACGCTATCTTTAAAACCATGACCATGACCCATGAGGAAAAAAACCCTCCACAAACCAATCAACAAACAAACAAAAAAACCCAAACAAACAAAAAATCCCAAACATCAAAAATACAAAGGTCCAAATAATACCAGTAATGTTCATTAGCTGATTTTCTTGCCCCTCTCTGCTTCTATGTCTCAGAGGGAACAGATTCAGCAGGGATTATTATATTTATGAAACGCAGCCTCTTGAATCTGGTATTTATCTGACTTTCTGAAAAGCTGTGTAATGTAAGCCAGTTGTTTTACTTGGTTTTGCCCAACACTATGCTTTAAATTTTAGAACTGGAGAGCTGAGGCAACAGTAAATTTTACTGAAAGTATGATTTAAAGAGAAGCACTTATTTTTTGGGGTTATGTCTTCCTTTATTGGCTTTATGAAATGTGATTAAGATGATGAACTAAAAAGAACAAAGACATGGACAAATATCTCACTTCAAGTATACCATAAAATAATTTTCCTAACACAACTGACAAAGCTGTCTCCTGAAAGTATTCTGAGCACTAGACAAATGAAGGTGGCAAGGAAAGGGCAGAACATTTGAACCCACAGGCCTATTAGAAAATCTTCATCAGTTCCTGTAAAAGTAGTGCATTATGGCATTCAGGAAACAAAATGACAAAATGTATAACAGCAATTTCTAGTTCCTCTTTGTGAAACCCTGTCTCAGAAAGAGAACCACAAATTCTGGGACAAACATTTTGACTGGGAAGAAGACTTTCGTTAGCAATTTCTCAGTATGGAGATTAGCTTTCAGCCTGAGTTTTCTTGACTTTGAACTGACTCTGAACTTTGCACAAGATTTCTCCAAAAAGAAATCGCAGGAAAAAAATTTACCTTAGAGTCATTGCCCAAAACTTCATATAAATATTTAGACTTATATCTAACAAATATTTTAGAAAGTATTTAGGCTTTTATTTGTTAACTATACTTCCCACTATTCACTGGAAACTGCAAAAACTCTCAATCAGAGATCAAAAGTCAAATGTTTCCCTCAACTGCACTTCTCTCCATCTTCCTTGCTTCCATTTAAAATATTTAGTCCAGTCAGTACTCAGGTCTCACAATACATAAATAAAACCAAGTAAAAGTAGGGAAATGATTCCATACATCTCTCTCTCAAGGGGCTTATGCCATCATTTCAGTTTTTCTATGTAAAGAAAGGATGCAATTGCTTATAAAATCACAGGGAACAAAATACTTTAAAGCACTATCCACAAAAAAAAATTGCTGAGCTTTATAAATAGGTGTCTGATGGATTTTTAAAACTCTAAAGAACATCTTTCTACAGACATTCTTACTTAACAGCAACTTACAACATTTACTTTTTAGTTTTATCAGACAAGAAAATGCTCTTGCAAGATACTGAGGTTTTTTCCCTATAAATCATATATTGGTCACTATGTATGCTCACACCAAAGGAGCAACCTCTAAAAGTAATACAGTAGAAGTTCAGCTTAAATATCAAGGTCATGTGGATTTGAATTCAGCATTTGCTAAATGTATTAAATTCTAAAAATTTGTTGAAAGAAAGATGGACTTTTGTTCTTGATAGGAAATCATACATACTTTGAAAATGAGATTAAATAATTTAATAAATTACGTTTATAGTGTTCTGAGTCTTAGAAGTACCTGTATCTCTAATCACCAGTCAGTGCTTCATGCAAAGTTGGCAAACAGCACTTTATAATTTAATAAAGTAGAAGATAACTATTGACATAAACATGTAAGTGTGTTTTTGACTACCAGAAAAATAAAGTTGGCTTAGCTTTTTATTGCCTTTCTTCCTAATGGAATTTAAAGAAATTTTTAATCTTTGTCTCTATGTGCTTCAAATACCCTACTGATATGCAGTTACCATGGGAATGGAATAACTCATTTTGTAACATAAGTACAACACAGCAGCAAAGTAAGGAACTCCTCAAACAAGAAATTAAGAAACAGATAAGCAAGTAAGTATTGACTAGGTTAGAACCTGGTCAGGTTTAAATTCAGTTAAGAAAAAGGGTGGTGCGTCATTTTTACCACAGAAAGTTGAACCTCTAAAACTATTCTATCAATACCAGGCTTGCTTTCCAAAAAGCAGATCCTAGAAAAACATGTCATGGTATTCATCAAAAATCTGAATACTTGCAATTCCTAACGGTTTTCAGCTTAAAAATTGGTTTTATTTAAATTTTCAGGATCTTTCAGGTATTTTTAAATAAAAATTTTCATACGCACAAAATAAGGAAGAAATTGAATTACTCAATCAGCTTAGAAACCTATTAATCATCTGTCACACTATACAAAATCAATTTTGGGTCAGAACTGATCCATTTATTTTACACAAATCGCTGCCTTGAAGAAGGCCCAGAGCAAGTAAGAGGTTCAGAGTAAGCAGTGGGTCCTTGACACTGTGTGCTGCAAACTCTTCTCTTTCCTTCATCTTTTCCTAAAGACTTCCTAGATACCACACCAGCCTCAGTGCAGAAAGAAATTCAATCTTCATGAGACTAACCACAGTACAGTATTTGACAGGTTGTTTGGGGTTTTTTGGGGTTTTTTTTCCCTCACTAATTAAATGGGATTGGGACAGTTCCCTGGCAGTAAAGCCAACTGGCATGGAAGAAATGGCATCTGTACGATCACGGTGTCTTCCAGGAAGGCAGCCTCCTCCAGACTGCCTACTGGGACCAGTAACTAGTCTACACGAATTCCTGAACTATTATCAGGAATTGTCTGGAGGGAATACTAGCTGGCACAGGGCAGAAGTGGCCCAGTGGCTGTTCTATTAATCCAACTTTAAACAAGCAGATTTCAGTGCCTTGGGGCAATCCACAGAACTATTTCACTAACTAGTATAGATGTCACTGCCAAGGCCACTCAAAACACTCTACAAATGACAAGTATTCAGGAAAACGACTCTTATCTGTGTATCAACAGCAGGGGTTCCTTACTCCAGCAGACTTCTATTACCTTTATTTATACTGTAGTAAGATACATTTGGGGTAAATAATTTTGTAAAGTCCTATGATTCATACAACCCAAATGCAGGCATCTAAAGGTTAGGCTGATAGTAATTCTTTTAAGGAGAGTAGGATAAAGTATGAATTATGACAATTCATCTTATGCAGAAATATAGAAGAAATAGGCAAATCATTTCTGATTTAGAAATACTATCATTCCACCAAAACCAAAGACTGAAGTAGCATATTTTTATGTCTAGATAAATTTAAGATGAACCTCACCCAGAACATTCCTCTGTGTTTACAATAGCTAGCACCTATTTAACATGATGACTTGCCTCTGTTGTGCACATTCAAGTCATTTCTGCATTTCTAAATGCAAGTTGAATCATGCCCTAACATTTCAATATACAGACATTTCTGATGGTGATGAGTAAATATTTTGAACAATACAGACTTTAATCTCCGTTTTTGCTGCACTGTACAACTTCATGACTTTATAGGAGATATTTGTTCTAGTAAACAAGCTGTGAAATCTAATCAGCTCTCACATAAACATGTGCACACATCTCAGTTCTTCTCAAATCAAATCTTCTCAAATCAAATCTTCTCAAATTTATCTCAAATCATCTTCTTTTCCATTCTTTTCTTCTTTTCCAGATTCTTTTGGAATATCTCCTGTTACTGTGGTTAAACTAAGAATACTTGATATGCCAAAGTCACCGGAGAAGGCACTTAAAGGTACTTCCCTTTTAAATAGCTGTGTCACTTCCACAAATGCAAAATGAACTTACATCTATGTCTCATGTTGGATGCATTGCAAAAGCATTCCTTTTTTCAATTACCTTTGCACATTGCAATGAATAATTTTTTCGTCAGTGTGACTTATTCCCATATCTCTGCAAGTACTCAAGACATTCATAAATCCTGACTTCTGATCAGACATCACTTTCTGAAGTGAACCAAAATAGGACAACAATTTGGAGCAGCAAAAAACTAAGCTACTTTAAAAACCATTATTAATTTTAATTGGCTATATCTTCACTGACTGGAATGCATAGCTTACATTCTACCTCCTTACAAATTAGTTTATTATATCAAAAGCAAGTATATTTTATGTATGTTAGGCATCCTTCAACGGAAAATAAAGAAACTTCAAATCTTTGACTGCCAGGATTTAATGTTTAAGAGGATGTAGTTTCTCTGTCCAGCATTGACAACAATATATTTGTTTTCTAGGTTCTACAAGCACATACTATCCGTCAAAGGCCTTGATGTGTTGTGGGTCTATCTGCAGCTCAATCAAATCTAATCAAATGAGAGAGACACACCAGAAAAAAGATTTAGAGGAAGTCTAGCATAAATGAGTGTCAGTCCAGCCTTTGATTAGGTAATAGTAATTACAATAATTACAGCAATCTGCTACTGGAAAACATTCTAAAATTGCCAGGCTGTAGCAAAGTGTAGTACTTGCAAGAATCCACTTAGGCCTGAACATTTTGAATACTAACCATGTTCTTTCAATTGTAAACAGCATAATTTGGCTTGCTAACTTAAGACAGTGATCTACTAAAAATATTAATATATAGGTGAATATATATTAATATAGAGGTGAATTCTTCTAAAATATAGTCATTATCCACAGTTATAAATCTCACTGGAATAAGAATAGAACATTGAAAATTTAACCCAAATTCACACACAGTATTAGGCAAAACTATTATTTCTCACATACTGTTTTACTGGAAAACAATATCAATATTGAGACTTTTATATTATATAAACAATAGGTAAACACGATTTTTTTTTCCCCTCGGTTTACATTCTGTATTATGTTCCCTGCTTTGCTAAAGAAATCAAGTTAAGGCAATTAAAAAAAAATCAGTGTGCCTGAAAAAAAGCCATCTAGGTCAAAAGATACACAAACAATCACTGAATACTGACTTTCAGAATAGTAAACGAGAGTCACACCAATTGAAATAGGGAGGTCACTCCAATTGAAATAGGGAGGTCACTCCAATTGAAATGGGGAGATAAAGGTAAAGAAAATTAATCAAGACTGGGATACAGAAGACACTATGTACAGAAGATAGCTAGCTGTCAGAAAGAAGGTAGTCCTGGACTTCAAGGTCTTCCACAGATGTCTTTCACAGATGAAAATGGTCTTTGCTGGATAAGGAATTACGATCAAGAGTACAAGAATGAGGAAGACAACATCACACCCAAAACAGAAGTTTGCAATATGTCCAGAGTTGGTAGCATTTCGGAGGCACTCTCTGGAAACATAACAGGTATCTTTCATGTGGTCAGTGCTTATAGTCATAAGAAAAACGCATTCCTCCCTGAGCAGTAAGTCTGCTATTTTATAGATTTGAGCCTTTTGCACCCTAACCATTCTTACCCTTCAGATTAACCTTACCTAAACCAATCCTTCCAAATACACTCCATACGTAGGAGATCCACAGGCATATGGATCCTTAGAAACAAAACCTTGTAAGCTGGCTGTGACTAGCAAGGCCTCCAACCTTGATGCTTCCTTCAGCTCTAAGACTGCAAAGCTTCTTTTACATCCTTTCTTGATCAGGTGGCCTGTAGCAGACACCTACCACACTTATAATAAGTAATTATTATATATAAAAGTAATATTAATATATCACATATGCATAATGAGATACATCATATGCAAATAATTGATCTGGCCTCCTGCATATTCATTTAAACATCAGAATTTGTTTTGTCCTTTACTGCCTTTCTTACTGGTGAGAATAAAATGAAATATATTTTAATGAAAGCATGCTATATTGAAAAACAGCATATCAAATTATTCTTGATGGTGAGATACATCCACAGCTGTTGCTCTACCAGCCACTTACATCATGGTTTAAAGATTCCTTTCTTATACTGGGCTTTTATCCCACAGCCTTTATTCCCAAGTATCATCCTAAACCAAATATATTATTTTTTCTCAGTTCTTTGCTTCTCAAAACTCTCACCATGAAAACAAGTGAGAAAATTCAGAACAGTAAAAACATTCTATTACAGAATTACCTCACTCTTAGTATATCACCTAAATCCCAGAAACAGACATCTTCCAACACACCCTGCTTCCACCAGAACAGATTAAAAAAGCACTTATGCAGAAAAAAAGTACTTTATGAACCATTTTTTTTACTTCTGCATTATAAGCACTGCAAGTAAGGGTTCACTGATGAAATCAAATATTCTTCCCTTAATTCCTCTGTCCCTACTTAATGTCTCCCAAAACTACAACAGTATAAGGTAAAAAGAACAGCAAAGAGTGCTGTAGGTCAGTCACAACTAAGTGCCTTTCTCTAAAGAGAACAACTGGAGTACTGAGCTCCTGAACACTTTCTGATTTCAAAAAAAACACAGAAAAATGAAATTTTAAAATTTGGAAGCTTTCCCAACAAAGTCAGCTTCCAGAGTCTCCTGCTTCAATTAAGAGAAAAAGGCTCAAACAGAGCCTGAATCAGAGAAGCTGTTTAAAATCGGTGATCTGAACTATTGACACAAATGTAAAAGGAGTGGGATGCAACTATTTGTTTCTATTTTTTTCTTAGACTTCAATGGACAAGTGGAGCACAGAGTGCCAGTCCAGCATATAAAAGTATTCCAAATTGAATAACAAGTACTGTTATGCCAGCTCATTCAGCATTAAAGTACTAGCACAGCAAGAGTGCCTCTCTGCTTGAAGCACACAGATGTAGAAAGGAGCTCGAACTCAAAGTTGATGAGATGAAAGCTAGAGATGTGACACATGACTTGAATTTGTGTTCTGTTCTTGTTACACCAGCTAATAATGCTACTTGCTGCCAGGCTGTCGACTATAGTGCTTTAATTAAGACCTCCTTCAGAATGCAGGGGTCATGCAAAATGAATGAAAACAGCATGCCAAATTCAGAGATGATGTACATTAGAGTAATTTACACTTCAATTAAACAGAATAATTTGCATAATAAGGGGCTGCAATAAAGAGATAGTAGCAGGGGTAGTAACCTAGATTTTACCTTAGGATTGTTTACACTTTTCTGCTCTGACCCCATCCTGTCATGTAGAAAGTATAGTGAATTATTCAAATAGCAACTTCTACTATCATCTCTCCTTATTAAGTCAATAAGCCACAGGATCCAGAAGCAATGTTTTTCTATAAGTGTGTAATAGAAATAAGAAATTTTTTTTGTTTATCAGTTTTGGCAATATCATACTAGAGGGAGATCCTGAAGTCCTTAACTAATAGCTGCACTTAGAACAAAAGAACCAGATCTGTAAGGCCATAAAACAATACTCAGTGAGGTTCCAGTGGTAATAGAACAGAACTAATTCTCTTGATGTGGCACACGCCACCAGCAGCCCTTCTACCGTTCTAAGGCATCATACCCAGCTGTAGGGACTTTCCTGTTAGATATATGAAAAGATCAGGACTACCACATTACAGTTTGTATAGATTAAAGAATCTAGAACATACACTGAATGACATCATTCAAATTTATATGAAGCTATAGCAGTGAATTATCCAACCCAATATCATTTACAAGCAGAATATTTTATGTCATATTTTTTCATCAGTCATGTAATACTTTACAAAGATCAGAAGAAGTTGTGTAGTTACACCTGGTTTTAGGCAGCTATTTAGCACTAGATTCCATCGACTCTTGTCACTACACAGATACGATTATGTCATAAGTGTTTCTCTTTCCTTCTATGTTATCCTTTCTCCAAGATGTATCAAGTAGAATCTACAGCAGTTGATACAACAACTTGTATGCAATGAGATCTTTCAGAGCAACATAAACTGTATCTCATAAAACAGGGCACACAAGATGCTCCAGAAAAAGATTAAGTCTTTGCAGCAAGCACTGGCCAATGGCTCTGCTCTTTTTTGGAGTCATCACTGACCTTTGTTCTCAGACTTCAGGAGATGGTACCTTGCCAGACTGGGAATAGCATTATAGAACACAAGGGATTGATTCACTGTCTTAGGTCACTACAAGGAATCTTTAAGAATGCATTCAACAATGTTGCTCTTCCATTAAGTCAATCAAAATCTAATAATTTTAAATAGAGAAAAAGTAGCAAAGTTACTGCTGTGAGTAAACTTTTAAAATGCCCAACAATTTTTGAACAAATGATTTAGTATTTTGAAAATGAGGCTTAGGGGCCTTTTCAAAAACAACAGAAATATTTTTAAGTACAGAATCAAAAAATCCCTTCATTTTTGAGCTAGCCAATGTTAGAGCACAAGTATAAGAAGGAATTTCAACAATAAAGAAATAGTTTCATTTTCTCTATGTGGCAAATAAATAAAAGCAATTTTAGAAAATATATTTAAATGCCAAAAGATAATACCAATAAGAAGATTTTTCATTTATCTAGCTTTGGAAATTTGCCATGGAATGGCTGCATTCACCAAGAGTAAGTGAGGAAAACAAGATTATTTTTAAAAACCCCTCTCATCTCTTATTCTCAAAACCTACTCTTTTTATTTTCAATTCTCTTCCTGAGGGCTTTTTTATTAAAACTATTTTTAAATCTGCTTTGTACCTGAAGGGCAAACTCAAGTGAGTGATGTGCATTTTAAAGAGAAAAGTGGTTTGTCTTTTCCTTTAATCCTGACAACAATATAGTATCTCTTTATTTCAAATCATAATGATTTTTTGGTATGTATTTTCCTTTATCTCTGACACTGGTCTTGCTGTACAGTGTGTTCTTAAAAGTAACAGATCTGCACTGTGAAAAAAAAATGAAAGTATTACATCTACAGTTAGAAGTCATGCAGCAAGTTAAAAAAAAAGCAACACTCCTGGGAATAAAAGTGTAGAAGGAATCCTTCACTTTACATGAATGAAGATGCCTAGAATCATTCCTCATTCTCAAAAGACTTTTGTAGGGAAAGTAATTTTTGGAAAGTACTTAATGTGTTTTCATTCCCAAAATTCTCTTGTGATCTTCTCTCACCTTATATATAGCAGGAACTACTGATGGTATAGACAGCCTGATTAAGGTAACTGAGAGAACTTAGAATTGCAATGTCTATGTAACACCATTTCAGCATGTAGACATTTTCATTTACTACTCAGCATGTCAATATGAAGCCTTCTCTCTCCTTCACCTACTGGCACAGCTAAGAAATATACGACCACAGTACAATATTTTTTTGGCAGCCTCTCTGCTCTCCTCACATGCTGAGCAGTGCCCATGAAACAGCTTGTTATTTCTGTGAGAGGGGATAATCAGGAAGGGAATTACAGTCTGAAAACAAAGTTTACCATTTCATCTACCCTCAGAAGAGTAAAATATAGACTGATAAATTATAATTTATAGTACTTTATATATAGTGATTATCTAATTGTGTTCTTCCTAGCCTATTTTTAATTCTCTAAAATTTTTAATACAGCTTTTGTATACCCCTGATACATTAAAGATCACAAAAAAAAACCCTTTCACAAAAACACTTTCTTTCACTGTTCTTTTTTTTTCCTATACCTTTTTCCTCTTGCTGAGATTACATGATTTATAGTTAAGGGAATCTGGGATTCTCAAAATCCAGGTGGGATGTGCCAATCCTCTTAGATTCCATTGCTATAAACAAAAAAGTATCCAAATATAAAAACAAAAGCTACAGATGAACAGAAAAAAATATTTAAGGAAACACAATACATGGCAAAATTAATCTCTGAGCATTCTGTTGTGTATCCTATTCTATACAAGAACTGCCTTATCAAAAGATCCCACTAAATTACATCATGAAGTACTCAACTTCTTTGGCAGCACAGTGGATTACTGACCCGGACAAGGATAACTGTCCTTGTACCACCATTTTCAAGGGAAAAGATAACATTTCCTTTTCCTTTTCAGACTTTCCTTTCCTTGTCACACAGTCTTCTCTAAGGACATCAGAAAAATTTGGGATGTTTTTACAAGTCTATGGCCTTTTCCGCTCCTGAAGGATTGAAAGAGATTGTGTTTGATTGGAAAACCTTATTTTGATTCATTTACTTGTGTTGCACTTCTGCCCATGACAAGTAGTGGGATTTCCAAATGGTACCAAATTTTACTATGCAAATCCAATGATAATTTTTCATAGGAACTAAACCCTACTTCAGCAGCTCAGAAACTTTCTTACACTTTTTTTTTCTATCCAAAATATCATGGAAGAAAGGAAAATCCAAGGAGCCCAGGGTAAAAAAAAAAATACCCCGTCCAGTAAAACACAGACGAATAGACTGAAATATCCTCCCAATGTTTTGAACAAAATTGTTCATAGAACTAAAACAAGATACTGCTTTCCATTTTTAAATGGAAGATTTCATGGGGAATTTTATTTTCAAGCCTGGAATGCAGAGCCTCTTGTTCCTTCATTACAGCAGCTGTCTATCACACTATGTCCTGAATTCACATAAGTGCCTTTTGCACTCTTTGAACACCTTAGTGATCTCTTCTTGTTTGGAAGTCAAAGTTCAGTGAAAGCCACTACCAATTAAGGCTTTTGTTCCCATAGATACTGCTTTTGAAAACTTAGACCAACAGATCATTCAGTCAAATTATTTCACCTGAAAATTACGTATTTCACTGCCAGGATCTCCACATGAGAACACTGCCGGCATCATTAGGTGTTTTTTCCAGAAAGCCAAAAGGGTAGAATTATTGTCTTTAATGTTAAAATCTTAACATTTACTCTTCTTATTGTACTTAATTTTAAAAATTCATTACTATATATTTATTCAAATTAAACTTGTTTTTATTATTTTCATTCCCCTCTGTCATTTGGCTCTCATAGACAACAATGCAATTAAATCATAGAACTGACTCCAAGCTCTCAAGATACACAACTTTTAGTGAAGCAGATGAAAGAAGAGATATTCAGCATTGATAAGGACAAGACAAATAAAAAGATCCAGTACTAAAAAAATCAAAAGTAAATCAAAAGTCAATGCTCCTTTCTTTTAGTTATCATTCTTGCAAGCATGGAAAATAAAATGCAGTTAATTCTCTACAGATGCCCATTTTCCAACTATCTTGTAGCAAAAATTCTGTTGCGAAATTTTTGCAGGAAAAGAAAGTGACAATTAACTGGAAAACTACAGCTTAATTTAGACAAGACCAAGCAACTTTCTTTTAATACATAGTTCTTTTAAGATACTCCTAATGCTACACTTAGGAAGTAAATGAGCTGCTATGCAATTACAGGGGGAAAAAAGTACAATTACCAGAGATAACTTGGGTGGACAGCCTACAGTTTTTGACTATGTTAGACAGTATTAGTGAAAGAATGAATCACAAATGAACTGACATTAAGGGTCAAATGCAGTACTTCAAGAGAAGCTTTAGGCCTTTCCCAGAAAATATTTAAATGGGCAGAATTCATAACAACTTCAATAACCACTTCTAGCAATATTCTGTCTCATATTTACTTTTCTTTCCTCTCTGCAGAAAACCACATTTCACACAGTAACAGAGGAAAATTATCAGGTCCTTTTCCTTCTGAGAAAAATTGCTTGCAATGTGAATGTTATGTGTATATATGACTTAGTATATATTTGTATTCAAAGATTTTGAAATCTACACTTGAATGCTACAGTGTCACAAAGAAATGCTTTCAAATAGAAAAACAGTGGCCAACTAGCAAACTGTGCTGAAGCACAGCTGCATTTTACAGAAGTCAGTCCTGCATTTAATGGGCAGTCTCAGAGTAAATCCAAACAGTCCTTATCACAATGGTGCCACGACATTTTACATGTGGTGAAAATCTCATGCTGCTTTTGTCAAGAACTGCACAGAATAAATTCACATTTTTAATTTATCCTTCGTAAGGACTTAACTACAGCAATTTTCAAAGCACCCTTGAAAAACTCCAAAATAAATGTTAAGACACGTAAAATAAAACACAAAGCAGGAAAAATAGGTGACCTTTGGATTCTTCTCCTTCCTTCTCCTAATTCACAAGTTATACAAGTGTGATTATGCACAGTAAGCCAACAAGGTACACATTTTTCAGTACTAGTAATGCTGGACATCTGCAAAAATTCTTTTAATGGAAGTACATTTAAAGGGCATGAAAAATCTTCCAGAAATGTGCTTACCTCTTCCAGAGCAAGGTAAATTAGAATTTCCTTGGCATTTCTTAGTGCTTTCTTCAACTGACATTGGACACAAATGTGGATGTTCACACTTTTTCCCAGTCCATCCTTCTTTACAGTCACATCTTCCACAATTACACTGCCCATGACCTTTACAATGAACACAATTCAGTATTAACCTCCATTCTGATGAGGGATTAAAAAGTCTTAACTGGATGAACTTTATCAAAGTTAGGGATTCATTCACTAATGGGACTGGCAAAAAATACAACCAATCCACTATACGTATATTTGTTTCTGAAAATAGTATTGGTCTACCACTCCATTTGAGCCATATTCCCTTTTCTGAGTCTTTCCTTAATGGATGTTTTGCTACTTAGTACATGATCTAATGCAAAAGGGTGGAACAGAGATCAAAAATATGCATTTCACCACCGTTTGGAAACAGTAGAATGTCATAAGACAATATTTAATTTTTTTAAATGTACTTTTTCTACCATGGTTGCAGCATATTTTCTAAGAAATATATCAATACCATTCTTTATCTACTTGCAATCAACATGATCCACTAGAAACAAGCAATGTCACATCAATTCCAAGCCTCAAACCAATGCCTCCTACTAAACAGTGATATACAAATAATAAAATATTGAAATATTGGACATAATCAAGTCTCATTCCAATAGGACAGTTGGATGTGGGTTTTGGTATCTCACTGCATGTCTGAGACTATTCCTTGCACATATATTTCCTCTATATAAATGCAAACATATGCAATTTTTCTTGAGCTTTTCTCAAGAAAAACTAAGAAAAAAAAAGATAATAGTCCTTCTCCCTCCTTATGCTCTTTGAAAAACGCATTGAGATTCTGGCAATACAAAATGTTCCTGAGAAAAGCCTGGGAATCAGCAAAACAACATTCCTTGACACAAAATCAAATATCTGTTTTCATGAGCTCGGACAGCAGGTTCTATCTCTCACAATTTTCACACAGTCATCACTCATTGGACAAAGGAACAAAGCATTGCTCCAATGTCCACTTCTCTATCCATGTTCTTCTTGAATACCATAGTGACAGAGATTTTACATCTCTTTATAACCATGTTTGCATTTTAGGACTAATTTACAAAACATACTACTTTATTAGTTCACTAGGAGAAAATGAGAGGAAGCAATCATTCTAGGAGTCATCATATTTCTTCCTAGAATACAAGTCCTATTAATTTCATAAAATAACTTTTCCTTTTCCTTTTTCCTTACATAAGTTTTTTTTTTTTTTCTTTGAAAAGCATTCTAGGCTTCCTCTTGTTTAGAGGATGAGTTTAGATTAGATTATTAGAAGAAATTCTTTACTGTGAGGATAGTGAGGCCCTGGAAAAGGTTTCCTAGAGAAGATGTAGATGTCCCACTCTTGGAATTATTCAAGGGAAGCCTGGATGGGGATTTGAGCAACCCTGTCTAGTGGAAGTGTCCCTGCCAATGCAGTGGTTGGAACTAGATGATTTTTAAGGTCCCTTCCAACACAAACGGTTCTATGATCCCATGATTCTTTTCTTTGTTTTCATGTGTACCTGCTGACAGGTTGTGAATTGGATTTATGATCCCTGACCCAGATAGATACTTTTGAGAGGATTATGTACTTTCATACAGTAGTTTCTTTGCTAAAGCCAAAGCAAAGGAACTAATGAAATGTGTGAACATACAAATTTTCTTATGGAAGCATGTTTTCTTTCTGTGTCAAATAATGAAAGCTATTATCTCTTTAAATGAAGATAATCACTTTAATGTCAAGAAGACTTCTGATAGACAATAATTCAGTAACATTCTGAATAGCACTTCAGGTGTTAAAAGAAGGCATCCAGTTGTCAATATGATGTACAGTGAAATAACAGTCACCTCGAGACATATGAAGCTTCTGGGGAGAGCTGCCCTTGTGCAGTGTTAAATCCTCACATCAGGGCTGTCAATTCCTGTCATTTGTATTTCATTAAATAAACATAGAATTTAATTCAGTCACAGTAGAAACTCTTTCCATGAAAACAGGATTTCCTATATTTTTGCCATGCTACTCAGGATGAAGTGTCTCTACCTATTAGGTAGACAGAACAAGACAAGGAAATTTTGTATTATCTCTGTTTGATGAAGGTTTTAAGAGAGATGGATTATTTTCCCTAATCTAACTAATTACTCTTGGATTCATCCCAAATCAATTTACAAATAATTGTGAGAAACAATGAGGACATTTTGCAGACGCACCTAATACATGCGCATTTTGTACAATAAGTAGATTTATTTCATATAAGCAATTAAAAAACCTGTTCCACTACAATTCCTCTACTAAAACTTTAATTGCAGATTCTGACTGACTAAAAGTAAAACTTTTGCATCTTTGCTGTTTCTTAAACAAGACTAAACAGCAGATAGACAGAAGACATTGTTTACATTACTTCATGTGCAAATGGATTTTTTTTTGCACAATCTATTTTAGGAACATATACTTGGATGACCAGCTAAAACTAAATTAGGCTTTTCTAAAACATAATGGAAAGACAATGGATAAAAATAATTAGTAATAAAATTTTTGATGAGTAGATGGAAAAATAAAACTATACTTCAGTTTTAGTCGCATCAAGCAAGCCATATGAGTACCTCCTTTCATATCTAAGTTTTCCTCGTTTACAGTTATGTCTGGGTAATAATGAACAAACCTTTTCCTTAATCCAATGTCAAATTGCAATATAATCCCCCAAGTTCCTCTGTAACTGTCTGCACTTTCTTATCCTCTGCTTTCTTAGAACCATTGCCATCCTGGGCAGCAGCAGCATTACATTACATCTACCAGTTGTGGATGCTACAGGTTTGCTTTAATCTAATTGGTTTGAAACTCTTGAGTTCACCCTTAACTACAGAATTCTTCTATTTACTTTGTTAATTTGCAGCTTTGTATTCCTTAGTTGATGCTGATATTTTGATCAGTGCCTGAGTGCTAAAAATTCTGACAACAACACATTCAAAAATTGACAACAAAGTCAATCTTCCTGCTGCTCTCATGACTTCAGAGTTCTACATCATTCCAGTTCATTCATTAAATAAACCTATATAATATCTGCAAGAGCTTGAGCAGTAACTAATAGATTAGGTCACTGAAGGTTTTTAGAAAAGCTTATTTCCCCCCTGCCATTTATTAGCTAGCAATTCCACTAAATTTATTTTAAAAAAACCCAAAACAAAACAACACTACAGTTGAGAAACTTTTCACTTTTTAAACAGGCAAAGAAAAGGCTGTAAATTTTATATATCGTGCAGGTTTTTCAGCTTTCTTTCTCTATTACAGACAACTCCTATGATCTTTCTGTGAGACCTCTCTCACTCTAGGAGTAGGAGGAAAATATACCACATCATTATTGTCCTTGATATGGCCACAGACCAGATTTCTGCAGGATCCTTTCAAGCTGACAACCTCCAGTCTGTGAAGTCCCTTTGAAATCACATTCATTTGTTTGCAGAGTTCCTGTGCGTACAAATTACATGCTGTGTATTGAACAAAGTCTTTCTCTCCTGCCTAGTATTAGCATCTTTGTTAGTATCCATACAAAATTGCACTCAAGGTCTCACTCAGAATCTCAGCTTTTGTTAGCTGACACATGGAACATCTAAACTGCAAACCATGGATGAATGGATGGATAGTGGATGGATGGATGAATGTTAACTGTTTTGAATAGAATACTCTGAATTACAAGTAGAAGGAAAAGGAAGATGGATGTGTCTAAGATGTACAGTCTGGGCTACAACTACAGATGTGCAGCTGGGCCACACATTCATATTTTTCAGGTACTGGTGCTCTACTTGTTTTCATGTCAATTTGTATTCTCAGGAGACTGTTTCTCACTGACTCATTTATTTACTCTTCCTTGAATTTCTTCTTATTGATTATCATCTCTCTGTCATATAAAATGAGATAACAAACACAATCTGATCTAATGAACTTTCAAATTCAAATTTCCACAAGAAAGGACATATCTCTATTCTAAATTTTCAACTATCATCCAATTCATGTTAGGATACACTGAACACAAGAGTATTAGAAGGGGGATGGGCACCTAAAAGAATTTAATATTTACAGGATTTTGTTAAATATCATGGGAAAAAATACAGAATTATGTCTTTTAATTTAAAAAGCCCACTCCAAGCCTCCTCCTTCCCCTCAAGCTTGGTATATTTTAAGAAAGGAAAATGAGAAGTGAAGCACTACGGAAGAGGAAGACCAGACCAGTTGGAAAGTTTTTTATAAAACTACATGTAAGTCCCCTTTATACGCAAACTTACCCGAACAGAAGTCATCAGAATATCTATCATACACTGCTTTGCAGTTTCTTTCATCACACTCACAAGTATCTCCATGAATATCTCCCCAGTCACCAGTTGGGTCCACATCATGGCATGTACATTCCCCACATACACATGTGCCTAAAAATTGAATAAAAATAAAAATAAAATTAAAAAAAAAAAAAACAGAAAAACAAACAGAAAAAAAACCCAAACCCCCACACAAAAAACAGCCCCCCCCAAAAAACAACCCACTGAGATAGATTAACTATGTAATTTAGAGTAATAGCACTTTGATTACAGGAATTTACACTTGTGAATTTTCAGCTCTCACAGTAATGCAGTTTCAAAGCTGCAAGTGACAGTCATGAGTGTGTGCTCATCTTCTGTGATTTGAAACCTCCTATGATTATTTAGTAGCAATACTTTATACAAACAAATTGGCTTCCTGTTCATGTTTCTTTTTGCTGTTGAGCCTTGCTAGGAGTCAACAAAAAATGTAGCTCACAGAAGAGTTGTACATCTTTGACATCAACAGTAATTTGCCCTGTCAGTAATGACAATAAAAATCAATTGGGTTTAAATGACTTGGGCTTGGGCACAGCAGATAATTAATGGTTGTTAAAGCATAAACATTTAAACTACAAGAGAATCCAAACTAACACAGCTGAAAATGTCTAGGAGGTTATTCTTTACCTAAGAACAGCAGCCCAGATTTACATGAAAGGATACTACTCTTTCCCCAACTCAATATTCAGTGCCACACCCTGTTGCTTACAAGAAGAAAAATGAGTATGACAGAAGACAAATTTGCATATTTTACTAATATGCAGAGAATATGCACCCTACTCACTTAGGAAAATCTGAACAAAAAGCCTCAACCAAAGGAAGTAATTTTCCTTATTCAGAAATCCAAATATGCTTCAGGGCAACACACTTCCTACTTTTCTTGAGATGCTAACAGGCTCATAGAAGCAGCCTGACCTTATTGATGCATGCAGTTCATTTCTTGCAGAGTGACTTCACCTTCTGCTACTCTGCCAACACCTTTGTCATCTCATTTAGGATAGTCTAAACAATATAATGCATTTGAGGACAGGATGACTAAACAGTACACATTGATATGGGCACATTCCCTAATAAAAGGAGAAGGTCTGCACAATCCAGCATGCATGATACGAACAGGAAGATCTACAGCCCTGTATAATGCTAAAAACCCTGAGACAGCCCTCAAGAAATTTGTGCTTAATTTTTTATACTTTTACAATTCATTGACATTACTGAAGAAGAAAAAAACCATCCAACCAACCAACTGACCAAGAAACAAACAAACAAAAAGAAGAAATGCCTCTGGAGAGTGATTAATCTGCCCAGAAACAACTTCAAAGTTAATTTAGATCAGCTGTCCTGGATGTCAGAATGCAGAACATAATCTCACCCAAGTTTAAAAACCAAAACCTTCACATAATGTGTAAACTGGTCGACTAGGTAGTGCAGAGGAAAAGATAAGAACAATTTATCCATCTTGGCACTGAAGGAGGGAGGGCAATAAGCAAGACTCAATAATAGATTTTTAGACGGCTCAAGACTGACAAGATGAACTGTACTTAAATCACAATAAATAAATTTCTTTATAAATAGAGAAAACTGGGCAAGTAGGTCTAAATGGAGCAGAAATACTTTGTTGGAAAGCAACTTCATGTTGTCAGAAGCCTACAAAGTTCTTATGAAGATAAAAATCACAGACACATGAAAGGCTAAAGATGTGGAAGTATCAAATGTACCTTTGTATTGGAGGTTGCAGCTACTCAGAATATCAGCTATGCTATTCACAAAATTTCTCTTGTTGCAATGCCAGCTTAAAGAAATAATCGCACATTAAAATTTCAAATTTGATTAAAAGCTTGCTTTGACGAGAAATTCTTTGCCAGGAAATTACTTTGTCAGTGCAAACATCTGATATGAAGACACTTTGATATCTATTATTTCCCGAACTACACGAAAATGTTATGCTGAAGTCCTGAGATTAAATGAGCCTACATGATCTCTGTATTTGAGCCAAACTTTCAATTTCCTCCTAATTATGAGAAGAGAGTTTTCTAAATGCTCTCAGGATGATTAGATGTTCACAATACAGCAGGTTTTTTCAGTAGAGATGATTTTAAGAGAGGCATCTATGTGACTGTTGCTTATGTACTACTGTAATTATTCTGGACTATTGCCAAAAAAACACCCTATTTTTTTTAAACTCATTGTTCAATGAAGCCAAACACAGCAGCTAGTGAAAAGCAACCTTATTTTGTGGGGGCTCTTTTTGGTTTTGGGGTTTTTTTTGGTGGTGGTGGTGGTGTTTTTTGGGGGGGGTTTGTTGTTTTGGTTTTTTTTTTTCAAAAATGGCAAAATTAAACAAAAGTATAAGGTAAAATTCAAATTCCAAAACTTTGTGCAAATAAAACCTCATGTAGTTAGAAAAACTGTGTGATATCTACATTTCCATCTCTATACATTCCACAGCATTGTTACTGAATATTTCACAGGTGTTTTTTTGGCTGTAGTGGAAATGGAATTCTTCAATTTTCATTTTCCCCATTCCATAGTGTGTCCTAAGTCTTTAAGAGCAAACTGACATACAGTTCTATGACCATACAGCACCATTCCATTCAAAGTCAAAAATCTGGTAATATTTTATTTTGCAAGGTAGGTCTCTTACCAAAAGAAATATGTACTAAATAACAAATTATCCTGCTCAGTCTTACTACAAAAGTAAAGAATGGTAACGACTTTGCCTAATCAAGAAGTGGATTTGTGTAAGTTTATAACTAAACACAGGAATCTACCCACTTGGAAGTGTATATCCAGAGCTGAAATAGGTGAGAACAAGTAGAAACTCTCAGCAAACACAATCTATGTCCTACTGTAGAGAGCACATAGAGTAAAATAAAGCCAACTATATAAATATGAGTAGAAGGTCCATGCAAATGACACACCTCTGTTGCTGCAGATTTTGCCATCTGGAGATGTGCATCTTTTCTTGATCTCCCAGGGGGTGATGTCACACTGGAATTCACATTTATCTCCATGCCAACCAGCCTCACAGTAACAGTTTCCACAGTAACACTTTCCATGGCCTTAAGCCAAAACAAATTTTGTACAGTGAGAAAGAGGCAAGTTTTTAAAAGGCATTAACAATTTAACTGTTTTGATCTTTTCTTTTAAAAAGTTTTACTGCTAGATTCAGAATAGAAACAATTTATAGACCATGTATGAATACATAAAATCAGCAAAAGATACCTGAACTACAATTTTCTCCTCTATTTTAGAACTGTTTTTCCTTTAATCACAGATTAAATCTAATCAATAAACACAAATTGATAAATAATTTTTATACTTGTAAACCTTTTTTTTTTTTTACTTTACTAGTAAATTTTGAAGAATGTAATTGTTAAAATATAAGCACAGTTTTACACATTAAGGTAGGACACATACTTGGCATATCTAAGAACACATTGTGTGTCTTTGACTCCTCAGACAGTTGCAGTAAAGACATCTTGATTTATTACACACCATCTATGTTGTATATGGCTTCCCTTTTTCTTCTCCTCTATCTTCTCCTCTATCATTTAGAACATGGCTAAACCAATTCATTAAAGAGTTATTTTCAAAATTAATCTTTCAGATGTTCTTTTAACAAAACATACATATCCCAAAAAAGATGGTTGCATCATCCAAGTCTGGGTGAAACCAGCTCCAGAACATTTTTGTCTGCTAAGCTACATGTGCCATGTGCTTCACTGCTCAAAGCTTTTAAATTAAGTAGTTACAATTCCTACTAATCTTAGAGCCAAAAGTTAATTCTTTAATAGAAGGATCTAGTCAGGATCTTGTTCTTTCTTCCTCTGAGCTTAGTAGACCTGGCCACCTCTATCACAATCTGGTCAATTTATATTCTGAATTATCAAGACTGCAAATTGTTGAATACAATTTTTTCCTGGCTTTACAACTACCTATGGAATTCTCATTACATTTGGTTAAATGTAAAAAAACAATTAATTAGATAATTAAACAACAAAGACAATCAAAAATAATTATTAAAAAAAGGTTGATCAAGAAATGTTGCAAAAATAGAAGGAAAAATTATAAAGGAGTATAATAATTTGATCTAGAGGCAATTTTCACAGATTAAAATATCAATACATCATTCCTCACTTACACTTTCATACTCCTCAAATAAATATGAATTAAATGATAACATTTGCCTCTTGCTCTTGTCAGAAGAAAAAAATCACTCCCTTAGAATAAAAAGCCTTAGTTAAGAAAAAAAAGATCAGGACCAGAATTTAATTTGCTATAAGATATGATCCTTTTAATAAAATGAGCTGCAACTTGACTCCAAAGTGTATGTAACCTCAAATAAAAAGTGATAGTCAACTGACTGATACAATCCCAACTGAATCTGGAAAAGTCTAACACACCACTGCAACTTCACCCTACCTAAGAACTGATTTGCTTAAAAAATGCAGTGCCTTTGTGCAAATATTAAAATGTATGTCATCTATATCTCAACATGGCAGTGATTATTTTTCCAGGATAAAATCCCAGTTCAAAGTTGAGAAAAGGATGTGCCTTTGACCTTCAGTTCATGTGCTGCCATATGCGTTTTTTCTGTATAAAGCCTGCTTCAATATATGATTTTGTATTGTAGAGGTTTGTTAAAAAATAAAGCAACATATAACAGTTATAAACTGTGTGCATAAACTTTTCAGCTTACAACAACTCAACCAAGTCAAGCAAACCATTAGTTTATAACTTATATTTTACTTTAGAAGACTCTGAAACTACCATGAGTTATCATGGCTTTTGTGTTGATCAATCACCAACTTCAGAGACTTGAATCGACCAACACGTTATGTCCCTTTATATCAGTGTATTTTGAACTTTCCGTACATATAAGACTAGTTTTATACACAGATGTATTTGGTCTGTTGGGATGCGTAGATGAGACAACAGGAAATAAAACCTAAGAAGAAGCTACCAAACGAACCGGCAACAAAATAGATGAGGAAAAAAAACCAAAACAAAACAGACAAAAACAGCAGTAGGAGAATTTACTGGAACTAAATGAATGGCAATTTTTTTAGATCATATTTGGTACCATGTAGAATGGTTAGAGGCAAATATAAATGGAATAACTGGTACATAAAAATTGTTGCCCTCCACTCATTTTATTTTAGGCAGTTACGGGACATATTATGCTCTGCTCCTGAATCTGAACTTCAGAGGACCATGCTGCATACCCTCATTTAAAATCCCTACTTAATCCCAGGATTTAATAAAAAAAGCTCTTTTTGCCTTCAAAGGTACTTAAACACATAGAATTTATTTTGCTCTCTGTGTAAGGAAAACACAGAGAAAGCTATTTTACACAAGTTCTCTTTTTCTTCACACACACACACACACACACACACACACACACACACACACACACACACACA
>CM031857.1:78377647-78395219 GCA_018697195.1 Certhia americana | reverse complement strand
ACACACACACACACACACACACACACACACACACACACACACACACAGAGGAAGCACTACCACCAAATATGAATAATCTAAGAGCAGATTGGAACACTCTTGTAGGCATATGGACACAATCTGCCCGTGTGTAGCCTGAACAATGTTTGTAGCACCTTCCAGCTCTAGGACAAGCCTCCTTCGCAACATAGGCAACAGCATTTATAATGCCATAAATGGTGTGTCTTGCACAATATTTAACTGCCAGGTTCCTGCCTTATGACAGGAAAGAAAAGTTTGAATTTTGTTTGCTTTTATATCTATCAGCAGAGTTTGTTCCATCTTATTTCCTTGCCTTTCCTATCACAGATGAAATTCTTCCTTATTTTTGATGGAAATTCATCATTGATTTCCTTATTTTCCTTTCTCTTCTTATCTTCCTGCTTCTGAGTTATATCTTACATTTATTCTGATATTTTAAATTTTTGCTTCTTTTAAAAAATTTCTAATAATCTATTTTCTGTGTTTTGTTTGGTTTTTTGGGGTTTTTTTAACATATGTTGTAAAAATACGTTTTACTTTTTTTTTTTTTACATATGTTGCCTGTTCTGCTCTCTCTCATATTCTACTGAAGACAGACACACTAAGCTATGAATTACCTTAGTGAATTATCTTATACAATCCTATATGCAGTTCTTCCAAAAAGAGGAGAATGTCACAGGATTTATTCACTCTTTAACTTTATGTTTTTCTAATTTTTGCATCTGAAATTTGCACTTAATTTTCAATGCAATGTCTTGCAAATAGAGTTACTTTTAAGTCATACATTCAGTAAAGATATTTTGTAGAACCATCCAATTGAATAGCAGCCTGTATTAATCTTCATCACTTTTCTTGCTCTCATTAAGATACATACCTGTACAAATCTCTCCTGTTTCATCATCAATGCATTCTCTGTCATCACATTCACAAAATTTTCCATATACCAGTCCATTTCCTTCTGAGTTTGCACACTTGCACCTGCCACACTGACATGTACCTGTAAACATTTGAGAGACATTACTCACTGACTACAGATTATAGAAAGAATCTGTCAGAGATGGTACGTATTTTATTTCTGAGAAGGCTGAAATCTAAAGATCATCCACACAAATAAAGACAGACACAGAAATTATCCATATCAACAAAAAGCCTAATCTTAGCTGTACAGAGATAGAGCATTCAAGTGCCCTGGAAGAGAAAAGCTTTTTTTTTTCCTCCACAGCATAAACCACAAAAAAACCCCAAACTTTCTGACATAATAAAAAGTCAGAGCACTCAGGCAATGCAAAGGGTGCAAATGGATTTGTGGACAGATCTCTCTTCTATCACTGCTCATTAGGTCACATGTTTGCTCCTTGGTGTTTTGAGGAGGGTTACCCCTGAGCTCAGTGGCTGCCTCCCTCCGTGATCTGCCCTCCTGAATAGGAAAAAATTGTTTTAATGCTCCCTGGGAAAGAAGAATCCACTCTTTACCCTCAGTGGGTCTATCTGACCTGAGGACATAAATAAATATATGAATGAGTTCTCTTGTTAAAAAAAAATCATTAAAACATTAAAATGACATTAGAAACAAAAGTATTACTACACAACTCATATAAGAAACCCTTTCTTCCCTACCTCTGTCCCTACCTTTATTAAAATTGAAAGGGTGGGAACTTTGTAAAATATCACATTACTGGGGCTTTGTGGTCAGTGGTCTCTAACAAGATGCTTAGTCAATGGCATCACAATGCCAGCAAGTACATATTTTTTTAAAAATTCACTTCACAACATTCATACTTCTCACATGACATCCATATGTATTTTTGAAAACACGCTTATTGGCATCAGAGAAGTTCTCCTAAATAGAAGTTTTATGCTGATATTACATGAGATAACAGAAACCAGTTAATGTTTTTACTCTTACAAATTTTACCCTTACAGGCATAGAACAACTTCTAAAAAACATCATGTTGATCCAAAGAAGTATTAGGCTCTGCAATAGACATGGCCATTCTAGAAAGGAAAATTTTAAAAATGTTTGCAAGAACTAATATAGTAAGGTGGTAATCATAATAATAATAACAATAATAATAATAATAATAATAATAATAATAATAATAATAATACAACTGATAATACAACATAAGTAACCTACATAACTAGAATTATTTGCTACAATTACTTGGTAAACAAATATAAATGCAATTTTTGTAAAAAATGTCATGATTACAGATAATTCCTGAACAGGAATGAGGATAAAATAGAAAATTCATTTCTGTACTGGATATCTAAATAGGTCAGAGAGTATCTGACGGTGTATCATAAAGATGTTCATTCCTTCCATTGCCAAAAGAGAAAATTGCTCACACAGAGAACCTCAGTTTAGGTTGAATGTCCTTGTTGTTCTGACAAATGATTAGCAAAATGTCAGAAAAGTGAAATTTTAGGTGGATCTTGATTAGTTACTGAAAAAAATTACAATAAATGATTATCTGCATGACAGAAGAGCACTGTTTTGGTAATTGCTCATGTCACCCCTGCCTATCTTTCATTGGCAATTAAAAAACAGAGCACGGATCCCAACAGTGTTAGTAGCAGATCAAAAGGCAATCCCACCAAGAGAAAATAGAGCCCATCAAAGTTATCCCAAACTCCCTAGTCAGTCTCATTGGAATTCCTGTCCTGTTTAATATCAGCAAAACCAAAACCATTTATCTTCTTATGATGCCACAAAAACTTTTCCTTTAGCTGTTGAGTGGTTGTTACTCTACGTTCATTTTCCTGTGAAGACTGGGGCCACTTCTAATCAAGGAAAAAAAAGAGGTTCTTTTTGAAGAACTGACTAAGTACAATGACCTGTACTTATTTTTGGAAGTTGGTTTCTCATTTAGCTATCTCTCAAGTCTCTCTCGATAGCATGTTTCATACATCTGTTGTTACAAATAAAGTGTATAATTTACTCAGTATGCTGCATAATAATAGTTTTAAGTTAAACTGGTTTCATATCTTGTACCAGCTTCTCTTTAACAAGTCCCACAAATGCTTGGGATTCTTTGCTCATATCAGCAACTAACTTGTGAGAAATTTACTTGTATGAAAATGTGTGGATTCCAACAGAAATTAAAGTCCAGAAATAGTGAGCAGAAGTGGGGCTCTTGAAAGATTATTTCACTTGGAGGCCAATGTATGGAAAAAAGAGAAGGCAATTTCGCAAAACTTGATTGGTAGAAAATGCCCTTTAAAATGGTGCCATTCTTCAATGAAGACCTCTAAAAGCCATTGGGGTTTCCTCTGATTTCTTTTTTTTTTTAAGGAAAAGACTTTATATTTAAGTCAGGATGGTTATAAAACTAAGCAATTAGAGAAGAGATTGTTACCAAATCAGAACAGTGAAGATGGAAATGCTCCTTTAAATGATTCAGCACATCTTCTACAACTGATTTTAATAATCACAGGTACGATTCAAAAGTGTCTCAAAAAGTTACACAGCTTATAGATATCTGGGAAAAAATTTTCAGATGCCATTTTTGCATTCTGTAAACACAAACACTTGATAGAAATTACATCACTTCCTGTGTTAATGCCATTACAACATTCTGATGAAGAAAATAAATGACACAGTTAGTTTCATCAACTCAAAACAGCTATGGATAAACTAGAGTACTAAAGTTGGTATTCCTAATCAGTTTTCATTATATTCTCAGAAACAAGAAATTTTCCTATACGCCTATAGGAAAATCAAACATTTTAGTATAGCTTCAGTTACATCTCAGTCTCTTGAAACATACTCCACAAAATTGCTAATTAGAAATGACAACGATTCTCAAGATAACACTGGGAGAGTGCTTAGGTATCAAAAGTAACAAAGACATCTTACCTGCACCTGAACAGATGACATCTTGAGAATTCTTGCACATTTCATTGCTTTTCCTCCGAGTAAGATTGCAAGTAGTTGGATACTGACAAGCTTCACCATACCAGCCTTCATCACATTTGCACTTCCCACAGTCACACTTTCCATGGCCTAGCAAAGGAAGGAAAGAGTGTGTCAAGTCCCTATTTTTTTTTTCATTCAGAAACTGGTATTTTCTTATCCAGCTTTTAAAATAGATTCCATCAATTACATTTTTAAATGAACATGACTAACAGATTAACTTAACAGAGTTCATATGCAATTAGAAATAGAAGGGAGACAGCCAGCACATGGCTCCACCAAGGGCAAGGCCTGCTTGGCCGGCTTGTGACCTGTGATGGAGTCACTACATCAGTGGACAACAGAAGAGCTACAGATGCCATGCATCTGAACTTCTGTAAAGCCTTTGCCAAGGCTCTAAACTGGAGAGAGAAGGATTTGATGGGTGGACTGTTAGGTGCATAAGGACTTGGGCGATCACATTGAGAGGCCAGTGGTCAACTGCTCAGGGTCCTGGAGGACAGCACTGACAGGCGAGTCCCTCAGGGGTCTGTGCTGGGACCAGTGTTATTTAATATCTCCTTAATGACAAAGACAAAGGGATCGAGTGCAGCCACAGCAAATTTGCAGATATCACCAAGCTGAGTGGTGTAGTTGTTATACCTGAAGGCTGTGATGCCATCCAGAGGGATGTGGACAGGCTGGAGAAGAAGGTCCCTTGGAATCTCTTCAGGTTTAACAAGACCAAGTGCAAGGTGCTGCACCTGGGCTGGGGCAATCCCTGGTATCAGCACAGCCTGGGGGATGAACAGATCGAGAGGAGCCCTGCCAAGAAGGACTTGGGGGTGTTGGTGGATGAAAGGTTGAACAATTATTTTTGTTGCATGCTAATTACCATTTTCCAGGTGCAAATTTTTATCACTTCATTCTTTAGCATTCCCATACAATTTTAGGTAGTAAATGTGAAAACAATTGCATATATTTTAAATTAGAGCACTGCATTTTAAAATAATTATCTTTTGAATATATATCTTATTTACAAAATATTCCCTTCCTATCACTGCATCTTAAAACCAGAATCTAATTGCAGTCTATTTTAAATGCATCTGTTCCTATGGTTAGAGTCGACTGCCTAATAAAATACAAGCCCAGTCTGCTGCCAGTAAGAAGGAATTTAAATAACTATTATAAATGACAATTTTAGTTAGAAAAGGTTGTCTCTTTTGTTGCTCAAGAAACTTTTGCTTGCCTTCCAATATGGTCCTACGACAAGATATAGTTCAATAGCTGCAAAAAACATAAACCAAAAACATAAGTGAACTTATCAGTTCTTGTTTTAAAATGTGAGTTGCCACCTTAAAAATTGCTGAATAACTCTCCATTGGTAAAGGACAAGGAAAAAAAAAACAACAATATAAAATGCAGAATAAAAACCTACTCTAGTGACTATTCTGCTTCACTGACAGACAACAACATAAGCCATTCCAGAAAGTGGTGGTAAATCCTAGGGTAGCTTACAAAAAGATAAAGAAAAAAACATAACCATTTTCCTTCCTTTGAAGGATTACTTGTCACTATGACTTTGCATTCTCTATGTTAGGCACTCTTGTGATTTAAGAGTTTGATGTTGGCTGGTGAAGAAATGCTCTAATAAAAGTAAGACTCATTTTCCCATTCCCATGTCTAAATGACAGAGTAAGGCAGAAGCCACTCCATATCAGTTATTACCAATGGTCCAGCAGCACAACCTCTCTCAGTTATAGATACACTAATCTAACATATGATGCATGAAGGAAATAAGTAATTTCACTTAAAATGTAACACAGTCAGTTTAAAGAAAATTAATAATGTACTTTCATGAAAGTGGTTATACAGAGCCAGTTTCCTGGCTTTATTTAACAAGAAAACACACAAAAAAATGTAATTAATTAAACTTTGAGAAGTAATGGAAGATCATTTGCATGCAACTGAAGGCAACTTTCATGAATCTAACTAATATGAATTTCTAAGATTGCACATTTGGATTTATTTTTTAAATTGTAAAAAAATGGCAATATTCTGCCCAAAAATTTGGATGAGAAAACTCCACTGAAATGCAGATGGCCATAACTGCCTGCAATAGCTTGTACACCTCACTGCATCTTCCCTGTAACATGGATGATGTAATTGATCTGCAAGTCAGTTTGCCATTGGAATCCCCTTCTTGCTTATTTCCCACACCCATGTCTACCAATATTATTGCTTTTGTCATTTTCCATGACAAAAATGATATGATGAAGTATAAACCAAGTATGTGATAAACTAAGAAAATTAGAGAAAGCACAGAAGTTTTCTTACTGGGTTTAGATTTCTTTCAGAAAGGTTTTTGGAGGATCCCATTTGTCATGTATAAATTTCTATATTATTTAAAAATCAAATAATGTTGTGAAATCGTAAATAAAGACTAACTAGCACTGTAAAAGTTATGAGGTGAAATTTCAACTTTCCATAAAATAAATTTTAGCAGTGAAGGTAAAGACTCAGGTGTTTGAGCATGTGACACAGAACATGAGAAAAACTGAAGTACAAAACCTCACTAAATAGTTGACAAGGAACCTGTATCTCAAAGTGATAACACATTCACTCCATTTTAAAAAAATAACTGTAATACAAATAATACACAAATATATGCTAAACACAAATAAACCAGAACTTCACTTAAAAAACCCAAAAAAACAACATCTACAAAAACACAGAAAACCAGGAAATAAGGAAGACTCGAGAAAATGCAGTAATTCCTTTAAGAAGAAGACTGGCTGAGGACTATGAAAAACTTCCAGCTTCAAACATAGGGAGAAACCTTTTATAACAAAAGACTCAATTTCTAACTAGATGAGCAGTCACCTCAGAGAGCAATATCTGGACTATGCAGAAAGCTTGTAGGGTGGAACACTAAATTAATATGCTAGGAAAACTGTCAGATGTCACAAAAATACATGAAGAAAGTGAGAACAGAAAATATTAGGAAGGGTCAGATCTTGCAAAATTGCAAGTACTAAAATGTACTTTCATCATCCAAATAAAAAGAAAACAGGAAAAAGTGTGGCTTTACCAAGCAGAAAACCAGTTAAGATTAAAAACAATTTACAGGCAGTCCAAAACAAAATTAATATGGGGATGTCAACTACTACTAGTTAATGCAGTGTGGTTAATGACACGCTCTCTGGAATTGAAAATTACTCATCTAAGATGAGAAGAAAACAAAGACATAAAACTATTTTTAAGGAAGTGCATAGACCAAGAGGGCAAGACCTCATAACCTCCATTTGAGAGTACTAAAAATACTTGTGCAAGAAAGGGCAGTTCAGCAACAAAGACTTCTAATGAATCTATCAGGCTGGCAATCAAAAGTCTGAAAAATAAATCTGCCTTTTATTTCTTTTAAGTAAATGGAGTGTACATGATCCAGACAATACCAAAAAAAAGTGCCTGTGAGCTCATGGGCTGTGCCAGGATTTGAAATAAACTATGAAACATTGCATAGCTAGAGACACTGAAGTAATGGAAACGGAATATAATGAATAAGAGCTTTAACCCAAAATAGACTATCATTATGTCAAAATAACCTGGCATATCTTTTTATGAGGCAATGAATATTGTAGGAAAAGGAATATAGGAAATCCATGTGATAGGATCATATATGTTGGATACAATGCCACCCATGGAGAGAAAAAATATCCTAGAAAGAAAGCTTTAGAAATGCAAAAGAACCACAACATAGTTTAAAGGAAGGAAACAACATTAGCATAAAAAGCATATTACTGGAATAGAAGAAGATGTCTGGCTATGTTTCAAATGATGTTTTTGGAACTGTGTTTTACTGATACTGATAAAGAAATTCAGATAATACAAACAACATTTGGCAAAACCAAACCTGTAAATCCTCACTAGAGAGGTGAAGATGAAAGATCATACAAAAAATAACTGGACTGAACCTGAAGGACTGAAGTAGTAAAAATGGATTGAAACTGGCAATACAAGCACAGAATTATACACTAGGGCAAGGAAATGATGTCACAGGCTAATACCTCCCCAGCTGGAGACAAGGAGAAGAATGTGACTGCATATTGACATCAGCTCTGGAAACATAGTGTGACTAAGCCTTTAGCTGACAAATGTCTGAGATGTACCCATTGAAGATATATCACTAGGGACAGGAAGTGGTAACAAATCTGCATCTGAAATGGCACACACGATGTATGGGATACGTTCCTGACACCAGTTTATCCTTGAAAACTGCCATTAGGTCTCTAAATCTTGGAAGACTGAGTCAAATTATTCAGAGAAAACATTTGCAGAATTTTTGCCACTTGCAGAGTTACAATTGGTTGGGAATTAAAACATCTGAGCAGAAAGATGGCAATTTAAACCACAAGCATTTGACTCTGATCACATATTTTCGTGCTTATACAATTGACCTCAACCTAAGCGCCTTCTAAACATATTTTTCTACTATATATTCATATGCCTTCAGGTCCAAGAGCAAAGATACACAGGTAAAATCTCTGACAAAAAGTTCTGAATCCATATCTGTATCACACATATTCAGGGCATCGATTTAAAAGCCTGCTTTTGCTGGGCTCTGTGTGTAATCCATCATGAGAGACAGGCACTTCTGCAGAGTGACTCAGGTCCTGTGTGGGCTGAACAGCCCTCAGAGGTTGTCTGTCTTTTTTCACTAAACTGCTGGGAAGCTGTGGAGTTTGATGCATCGTTAGATACCTTTGCATGCAAACACAGATCATTCATTTATGTTCTTTTGCTTCGCTTATCTTTACAATATTCAGCATCAGGGTTTAAATATTCTGACATATTTTGGAAAAAAAGGAACATGATGTCAGCTTAGTTATAGGTTGAACTGGATCAGTTTATAAAAACAATTATATTAAATCTGGATCAGTTTATAAAAACAATTATATTAAATAATTATTGGATGGACAAGAAACTAAATTTGAGCATTGCTTTCATTTTCATGTGTCTACAGAAACTGCAGCATTCAGGAGTGCTATCGGGTTTTTGGTGCATCTTACTGGAAAATACTCTCTTCACCTTTGTACCAGTTTTCTTTAATTATATACTAGTGTTCACTCTGACTGAAATCTGCTATATCCATGTGCTTAAACTTTCCATAGGCGATGAAATCAGTCAAAAAACTACTTGGTTTGTCACCTCCCATGCTCTTGCTAAGAGCTTATGTGAATGTATGCATGTTTATCTGCCATGCCTGTCTTTTCTACAGAGCAGTGGTGGGGCACAAAAATGTAGACTCCTTAACAGAAAAAAAAAATTAAATTAAGAAAAGACTGACCTTGATGTTAAGACCATGAATTGAAAGAAAGGTAACTGGGTTCAACTCCTCTATCTTTCATTTTGTGAATAACCTCTAACACATGAAAACATCACCAGGAGTCCAAGTAATGAGCTTAAAATCTCTTCTATATAAAACAAATATAAATTGATTTTGTCATAGAAATTTTGCAAAGGATAAACTTCTTGGTATTTAAGAGCTTTCAGATGTTACATATGAATAGAGGTAGCTAGTTTAATAACAAACAAATAGCCCAATGAGGAAACATACTACCTTTGAAATTACAGTCCCCATTTTTCTCAGCAAGATGAATAGAGCCCTCCCTGTCTAAAAGGAACTGTGAAACTATGGTCATGTGCTTATTAAACTGCCAAAGGTTTTAAATAAATTCTTGGTTCATTAAGCAAACACAACTGGAAATACTGCTTTTGGAATAATACCTGTTTAAGTCATTGTGCCACATTAGTAATAGCAAAGCAACCCTCACGTCAAAAGATGTATCTTACTGGAGTGCAAAGATCCAGACTGTTTGACCAGACATTAAAATACACTCAGATGTCCTTGCTGTCACATTTTTTTGATAACTAAAGTCCAATTATTCTATGTAAGAACACAATTGTGGGCAGTTCTCATTTTAAAATTGCAATGGAATCAATTTTCTACAGGCAGGTGAGATGCTTATGCTAAGGATTTCTCTCTCAAGCATGAAGTTAGTCATCAGAAGAAAATCAGCAGCTGGCATGATAAATGAATTGGGCACATTACTATGCATTTTTAGCAACCCCTGAGTGATTCCTGAAGTGGTTTTTTAAATCTAAAAAAACCTAATTCATTAAATGGGTAAGGAATATGAAGAATTTGTTGTTATGGATTCCAAATTCTAATTGGGATATTAGATAGGAAGGATAATTGAGTTGTAAGAGTTGAAAATTTTGGAAAAAAAATTAAAACATTTTTCTGCACTTTCAAGCTAGACTAGCACAATGAGGATGTTTCTATATATTTCTTTCCAAATGGATGGCTTTCTTTCCATAGTTAGTGAAATAGATTGTGCTACTTCATGCCAATGTAAAGCTAGTGAAAACATCTCAGATTACACTGATAGGATTTGCCAAATGGACTATTCTATTTAGTTTCATTTGAGATTCTCAATAACTGTGCCTGGAACTCAGAAGAAGCATTTCTCTGAATCTCCTTTTCCAGAATTGATAAAATTGCAGTTTTAGGAGAGAAGAAAATAATGAGTTTGTATTATTACCTTCTTTCTCCATTGTTCTATGTTTAATTAATCTCTTACTAGGGTTGGGGTCTTGGTTTTCTATGTTGCTCTAGCTCCAACGAAATCCAGGTGTTCTCAACCTTTGCAGTATGCCCGAGGGATTCTGCCCCTGCTGAAAGGAGGTTCAGCAACACTGGGGTTTTCACAAGAATATCATCTCCTTCCCATCACAACCACTTGTTACTCTCCCTGTGCTGACAGGATGAGGTTAAACTATGGATTGACCAAGGGCACTTGCTGGAATTTAGAAACAATGCTCAAAAATTCCAGGGGGAAATTTCAAGGGACAAGCAGTCTGATGATAATAGAACATTTAAAGCCAATTTCATCACTGAAGCTCCTTTATCAACAAGCCACAGCCCTGATAAGAATTTCTTCAGAGATTTTAAAAGCAACACAGTAAGCCTAGGGACCTTTAAGGATGAAAAGAAATTTAACCTTATTTATTTCTCAAAAGGGTGTTAAAAATGAAAAGAAAACCCACTATACTGGAACTTAGATTCTCCCACATTAAACCAATTTATCCACATTTATTTATGGTGTCCAGACCTTAAGTAGCTCAGAGTAAGAGACAAAACCACTGAGCACTGAGCTGTGGGCAGCCTGAGTGACTGAGTCACACTGACAAGAGGACACAAGGTCTGTAGAACAGTTTGCCTCTCAGCACTCTGCGGTGATCAGATTCCCCACGTGCACTTAAGTTTATCTGAAATAGATTTTCAAGAGTTAAAATGGAAACTGATGACCAACCATCTCATCTAGTTGTTACCAGAAGCACTTTAAAAACAAAAACATCATAAATGTTGTTAAGTCATAGCTCCAGCAGAGGTATGAGTAAAACCTAAACAAATGACTGTAGATACTTCCTAAGCAAAAGCAAAAAATTCCTCCTATACTTGTGCGTGTGTTGCCGGGATCACTTAGAACAATGCTCTAGTAGACAAATATCAAATAGTGTTCTAAAATGAAAAAAAAAAAAAAAAATCAATCACAATCTACGTTAAAATACAGAAAAATTACCAGGGATAGGTGTGAGGGCATGACTGCTGATAGTATTTAATTTTCAGGTTATGAATCAACTAGACACGGTGGCTATTTTTATTATACATACTCTAAAGTATTATTTACAGCAATAGCATCTTTGTTTCATGTTGACTTGTGTCAATGTGAATTCAGGAGTTTATAAATCTTCTAATCATCTCCCAATGCAAGTTGTACAAATAAGCTGATTTAAAGTACTATTGCTAAATTTGGAGATAAAAAGTATTAGCATTTCCAGAATATTATTTTAAGAAAACACATGAAATTTGCATCAACATCATACATAACATGTATTAGATAAATACACTAATAAGAATCTATGGATCAGAACAAACAATACCTTAAAATCAGTATCTTTAGAAATGAAAATACACTAGAAAATTAAAGTGAAATTTAAAAAAAAAAAAAATATAATTTAAAAAATTGCTGCCCCCTGGAAGGTATGAATACTCTCCAGTGCTGAGTCTATAGTTATCTTTCTCTGCCCAAAGAGATCATCATGAATGATTTTACTTAGTCTTGGAATTTAAAACTATACTTACAATTGCAATTCCACTGACAAGATTAGAAACTAAATTAAAGTAATGCTTATAAAAGATTTTTATTGCATATACTGCTCATAGTACTCTTTTTTTTTTTAATATATACTACTCTAATCCTATATTTCAGAATTTCAGAGCAGCAGTTTCTGAAAGAGGCCAGGAAGGACTGTCACTCTTTTATATGGTCTATTTCTCCACACAAATTTTTGAATTTTTTTCCTTCTGAAATATCTGTCTCAGCAACGAACAGATATAGTTGAGATTGCCTCCTGTGCTCTTAAAATTTCTCTGCACACAACTCTTTGTGTCAGGTTATATATTTGTGTAGCCCCTTCTATGTCTCCACCCTGCTTTTGCTTAAATGCCCAACAAGGTATTAGAAACTAATGTTTTCCACAAATAAATACAAAACCAGCATAATGTGCAATAATTTGTTTTAATATCAAAGAGTTCCAGATGACATTTAAAAAAAAGCTTTTGGGAGTTACTTTCATGGAAAATTCTAAAATAATTTTTTCATCTTTTTTTAAAATACAAGCAACAACAGAACAAGAGACAAAAGGTTTCCAAACATTTCTACTCCAATTTCATTTTTTTCCAGTCGCAACACATGGCAGGGGTAATACATAGTTTTAACACTCTTAGGTACTGGAAAGTGCTGTGAGACCAAACAGTCTTTCACATAACTTGAATCTTTTACTTGAAGTGTATATAAAACCCACATCTGTATTTGTAAAAAAAAAACCAACCCAATATGTTTTATTACTACATGTGTACTTAGTTATAAAAACTTTGTGCCTAAATGTGCATACACCTACCTCAAGAATCAAAGACAACACACACTTTTCCTCTACCTGTAGTAAGAGGGTCCAAAATACAAGAATAAATTATACTGATGATCATTGACATCTCTTTTTCCCCCTCTTGGCTATGGATTCAAATTCCTTGTAAAGTGAACTGACTCAATTTTAATAAAAACCAATTGGATATTTTGAATGGTTAAAATGAAGGAAAGCAACACTCAGCTGAATCAGCTCCAGTTTGTTACCCTGGAGGTGGCACAAGTTGATACCATTTTAAATGTGACTCACGCTGTTTAGACAGATGATATAAATATCTCACAGAGACAGAGATAAATTAGTTTTATCCATCAAAATAGTCTAGAGTCAAGGTTTCCATTAATAATTCAATTTTTCTGTGAAAGATTTCCTACTTATTTTTAACCAAATGGTTTCTCTTCTTTTTTTTTTTTTTAAGATCAAAAATAATCAACTTTTAAGTAAGAAGATCTTTAAATAGGCAGAGTAAGTATTCTTTAGCTTTTCTAGAAGACTGCTTTTCCATATGTTACTTTCCCACTGTAGACTTTCACACAGATGCTGCACATATCAAACAAAATTATACCTGAGAGATGAACAATTCCTTTCCATGAGATAACTTTCAGGGAAGTTACCCCTCGTGGGATGAGGGAGAGAATTGGAATGGTAAAGTGAGAAAACCTGTGGGTTGAGGTAAAGACTTAGGTTTAATAGGTAAAATAAAAGCTGTGCACACAAACAAGGCAAAATAAGGAATTCATTCACCACTTCCCATTGGCAGGCAGGTGTTCAGCCATCCTCAGGAAAGCTGGTCTGCATCATGTGTGATGGTGATTTGGGAAGAGAAACACCATCACTCTGAACATACCTCCTTCTTTCCTTTCTTGTAAACAAGATTTATAGACTGAGCACGATGCCATATGGGATATGCCCATGGTCAGCTGGAATCAGCTGTCCAGGCTGTGTCCCCTCCCAATTCCTTGTGCATGCCCAGCCTGATCACTCTTGGGGTGAGAGGCAGGAAAGACCTTGACTGTGCAAGCACTGCTCAGTAACAGCTGAAACACCCCTGAGTGATCAACACTGTCTGCAGCACAAAACCAAAACACAGCCACATACCAACTACTGTGAGGAAAATCATCCACAAAAAAACCAGTACAACCCCATTACTGGAGTCCAGACAGTTTGGTGTGTGCTTCAGGTTGACCAACAAACCTGGCGGTTGGTCAACCAGGTATCTGATGGTTTGAGGTATCAAACCTGGTATCTGATGTCCCAGATGCCCTGCACTGACTGGCTCCTTCCATGGTCTGCGGCTACACATAATCTTTCGGGCTCTCTAAGTCTAAAATTGATGAACCAAATCTGACTGAAGGAGAATTTCTGGTTCCCAGTAAGATTAAAAATATCAGCATCCCCCTAAGAAAACCTACAAATGCTGCAGGGTTTTAATAAAAAAAAAAAAAAATAAAAAGGGGGGCACATAAATTTATTAAAAACTGTGCCTTCAAATGCTTGAGTCATTAGTACTGAAGACACAGATAAAGATGGTAGGGCTAAAATATACCTAATTACCTAAATACAAACCAAATGTAAGCAGTGTATCAGATCACTGCCGGGAAAAAGATAAATCAGAAAGTTATTTAGGAGTAAAGCTATGGTATACACATTGCACATTCAAAATGACTGCAGCTGGTACTGCAGTTTACAAAGAACACAGGTTGACACCACAAACTGGCTTTAAGGACCACATGAGCTCAGACTAGCTGTGCAACATTTACTTTGCTGCATATGAAGTAAATGGACAACTGTATGGCTTTGCCTTTTTCTTAAAGTTCTGATGTAAACATCTTTTTGTTTGACAGTCAAAGTGACCCATAATGGTTACCTCTGTGAAAATCCTGTAATAGGTCTGAAGCCTACCACACTGGTGAACCTCAGAGCAGACAGAATGCAGGCAGCCTGACATGCCTTGATCAAAATTCCTTCTGATGCTGCACAACCTAAGGAGATGTAAGCTTATCTGCTCTATTCCTTTTTTTCCCTCTTGTGTTATCTCCAATAAAAGATCCCAATATAAGGTATTTCAAACAATACCTTATGGAGTCTGAGAGCCTTTATTACTAGGGCGAACAACAAACTCTAGCACAGGTGTGTTACAATTCTCTTTGTCATTCTCTAATGAAATCTCAGACATTCGACCATTTCTGGTTATCTGCTGACCAACAAAGTCCACGTTAAACATGCCAGTTACAGAAATACTACATGGAACATACCAGCTGGGTAAGATAGCTCCATAGAGTATAAAAATGAGTCAAATACTATTTACAGCATGGCAAACCTTGCAGCCAAATGGTCAAAATTACAAGCCTGGCACAATCCTGAGCCGCACCCAGGAGAACCTGTACCTAATAAAAGCCAATGCACTGAACAAAGCCTGTTTGATGACTATGTAGCCACCACTGAGTCAGAAGCTAAAAAATTTATGCTGTATCTCTTGTATTGTGAGCTGGAGGGTAAAAAAGGGGGCATACAAGGTTATAGCAAAAAACAGCTACAAGCCTCCCACAATGACTACACTTAAAAGAAATCTAACAGCATTGTGAAAGTTATTGTTATGCAGTAATTTTGCTTAAGAAATGACTGGCTGGTGATCCAAAGACTTCAATTTTCAAACTCAGGATCTCCTAGATGATGTGCTTTCTTATCTGAAATAATTATATTAAGCGTTATCTCCATAAGATAGATTTTTAATATTTGTTATCAAAGTTGTATATGCTTTACAAGACAATTTATCCATCATTTCATTGTAATTAGTTGGTTGAAATGGATAATTTTATTTAACAGTGTTAAAATGGTGGGTTTTACATATGTAGGAAATTAAGAGATTGCACATTCATCCTATAGCTCAAGATCATAAATATAATTAACCACATCCTTTAGAATTGTGTCTGGCAGGAAATCTGGCCTCTTTCCCTTCGAAACAGTGCAGATACACACAACACAGAAAAAGGAAATTGGAAACAGCAGCTTGTCACAGATTGAAATTTTTAAATGCCACCTAGAAATCCCTGAAATTGAGTCACTAATGCCTCTAAAACTTTTGCTAGCATACGGGGAAAACTCATTACAAAGATAAGAGCTGTATAAAACTGGAGTATCCAAGCTTGCACTAACATTTAAAAACAAACTGAGCATTGTACATAGTTTTGATAGACCTTTAGTAGGGGGAAAAAACATGGCTGCCTCAAAATCTCATTTTAGAAAGTTAAGACAATATCTGACACATATAAGGGATATACCTCAGCATTCTAATACCATGAATCAAAAATTAAATACAATTCTGAGTATAAAAAAGTTGTGCCTGCATTTATCTACTGCCAAGTGTTAAACAAATACTTCTCGTATTTGTTTTGGCTATACTCTTCCCCCACTGTACTGCTAAATATTAGGCTTTTCTTCCCCTGCTTTTGAATAGTAATCATCTCTAAACACTGTCTAAATTTTTTCCCTATGCTTTTAGGAAAGATAAATATTTGCAAAGTTTAAACTTGTTCAGAGATTGTGGTGTTTTCTTTATCAGCTTTAAGAAGAATCTGAAGTTCAGCAAAATAAAGATGAATCTTGTTTCCTAGAACATGCCTCAGGTTGGCAGTTTTTCTACAGTTCAGAAAAACTTCCTGCAGCACCTGTTGTTTCCACATTCTTCAAAGTACAGACTTTCCAATTTACCAAGTTGTGCACTGGCTCCTCAGTGAAATTAAAAAATACTTCATTTTCCAAAACATGCTATATAGTATTTGTGAAATTTAATTCCTGAGGCTAAAATATATTGCAACTGCAGTGTATTCAAGAAAAGGTCAGGTCTGGATCGGCAGCAACCTCACTTCTGAAAATATTCCTCATCCAGTGACTTGATTCCATCAGAAGAAAGACTCAGCAAGTGGAAAAATAGGAGGATTGGTGAAGAAATCAGGCATTCAAAATAGGATTCTTTAAGAATTCATTGCACTTTCTTTACAAGTCGGAAGACTGCCAGAGAGAAGGAAGTTGCTGGGATGAAAAGAAGTTTACTTTTTTCCAGATGGATCACAGAAACATAGAATAACAGAACATTCTGAGTTGGAAGGGACCATCAAGAATTATCAAAGTCCAACTCCTGGCCCTGCACAGGACACCCCAAGAGTCACATCTTGTGCCTGAGAGCACTGTCCAAACACTTCTGGGACTCTGTCAAGCTGGTGCTGTGACCACTTCCCTGGGGTCCTGTTCCAGTGCCCAACCACCCTCTGGGTGAAGATATTTTTCTCATATTCCCTCATATATATTCTGACCATCCCTTCAGGTCCTGTCACTTCTCACTACAGAGGTCAGCACCTGCCCTTCCTCTCCCCCTCATGAGGAAGTTGCAGACTGCAATGAGGTCTCCCCTGCAATGAGGTCTCCCTCAGTCTCCTCTTCTCCAGGCTGGAGAAACCAAATAACCTCAGCTACTCCTTGATTGATTTCACTCCAGGCCCTTCTTTGGACACATTCTAATAGCTTTATATAAATAAGTTATTTAAAGTCATATAATTATATAATAGATAGATAGATAGATAGATAGATAGATAGATAGATAGATAGATA
>CM031857.1:78336503-78377637 GCA_018697195.1 Certhia americana | reverse complement strand
ATAGATAGATAGATAGATAGATAGATAGATAGATAGATAGATAGATAGATGGATAGACAGACAGATAGATCATTTATTTTGCGACAATTAGTAAAACACTACAGCCAGTGGCTCCAAATAAGCAGCTTAGTTTGATTTAGAGCTTACACCTGGAGAAAAGAAGTCTTTACCAGGATATAAAATATTCCTGCTTTTAGAACCCTAGAGATTTCCCAGATAATGTGATCGTTTTCAGAAAACTCATATATTTTGTGAAATATATGTCGGAACTGATTTCTTCAGTTGCCTTTTTGAAAACCTTACATACAGTTCATGGCACCTCACAGTTCTGCACAGCACAGTCTGAAAAACAATGCAGGCATATTAGGAAGACAGAGAGGTTACTAACTTAAGTACCTTGGGTACATCACCATAATTGGGTGGGTGAACGTGCTCAGACCTTACTCTTAAAGGTCAGACAACTTAGGAAAAGGCATTTGCAGAGTAGGAGCTATTATATTACTTATTTTTTGCATCAATTTACTTAAAGAGCAACACAAAAAAATCTCCTTGCCCAGAGAAACAGTGAGAAAATAGCTGGCAGGTGGGAACAGAGCTCCAACTGTGCTAGTATGCACAGATTACCATCCTTTTAAACAAAGAGTAATCAGCACAGTATTATACATTTTTAAAATACCAGAGACTGCAATTCATGGCAAACTGAAATTAACTCTATTTTTATTTCTTGGTTCAAAATAAATCAAGGAAAGCTTCTCAATTAAAAGAACATAATGGATAGGAGGTGAACAGATTGTTTTATTTGCTTTTAAAGCATTGTTCCAGATTCTTAGTGTAAAAAGATTATTTCTAGGTGTGGGTGGTATAATTGAGTTTTTCAGTCTCTTTATGTTGTTATTCTCCTCAATGCACATTTAAATGTAGTGCTAATAAGTAACGATTTTAGAAAAAAAATCCAAACAATTGAATGACATTTTCCATTCCTTACAAAGTTTGAAGCACAGGGTAAAATATATCCAAAGTTCTAAAGTAAATTCAGGTGAAGTCCTGAATTCTTTTAGTTTCAGATATTTATATAGCTCTATTACCATATTATCTCAGCATCACTTCTATCAATTATTAGGTGTTTGTGCTTCCATTTACATTCATAATGCCCATAAACTGTGGTGGTAAAAGAATACCCAGGTTTTACAGATACAGAATAAAACATACTGGAAGACATGTAAAACAAGTGGGTTTAGCTAAGGTTCCCAAGGTATTCAAGGTGAGCCAGTCCCTGTTTTTACACTCAGATCACAGAATTCAGTGGGCTTGTCCCTACACTTTGCACTGTGCATTTCCTTCTCAGAGAGTAGATATCCATGAAAGAATGGAAGAGAACATACAGAATGAGTACTGTAAGCAGGGAAGGATACAGAAGAGACTGGTCTGAGGAAGTCAATGGCAAAATTCACATTGAACTTTTCATGTCTGGTTTCAATCTCTAGTTTAATCACTTTCTCATGACAGAGGTATCTTCTCATCTAATGAAACTATCAGAGGATCTTCAAAAGCTCAATCACAGCAGCAAGAAAGGAAGGCTGTTCTAACAAAGGATGCTAGGTACCTTTTGATAAAAAATCTCTCACATGCACAGACAAAAGGGCAGATTCTACATCAGCTTTCAAAAGATAAAATTCCTAAGAACTTTGGTTACAATAAATGAAAAAAAAAAAAAAAAAAAGAAGAAGAAGATAAAAAAAACCTCTAAAATTACAGATTCGGTAAACAAAACTCTCATTGTTCTTCTGAGATGAAGAGAATGACCATTTTAAAGGACACAATAGAATAAAAAGGAACCAAACAGTTAAAGAAGTTTCACCAAGCTGTCTTGATAATAGAAAAGTACTTTTTTTTTGTTCCCTAGGATTCTATACTTTTAAAACATTTTGAGGAAGAAGGCAGGAGTAAAAGGTCTAGAAACTCAAAAAGGAACAAGTATGGACAGTTCAGAACTCAAGGATAAAAACAAGATATTTCTGCTTCCAACTGAGACACACTAATAGGAACACAACATGTACTGCACTCATAATTTTTCTGTTAATGGTTATTCATGCCTCTCAAGCTTGACATAATCACAAACTCATTCCAGTTACAATAAGACCTTGACTAGTAGGTGAATTAAATGGTTATTAACAGAATTTTTAAAAAGAGACAAAAAAGTAGCTTGGGAAAAAAACCTTAGTAAACTCAACAAACCCTAAGAATAATGCAATTAATAACAGTTAAAATAGGATTTTTTTTTAAAAAAAGAACAACTCCAGGTTCCCCTGTTCACCTTTTGGGGAGCACAGCATTGTTTCCCAGAGCTTCCCCAATGTGCAACCCCAGAGAGCTTTCATACTCTGTGGAAAATCAATTATCACAGAAAGTAATAATGTCTGTTTATTATGGATATGCTAGTTGTTTTAAGAAGCAGATCAATTTGAAAGATAGATTAGACAACAAATTCATGCCAATACTGAAACTTATGAATATGGATTAAGTTAAGACTGACTATGATGGCTTAGACAAAAAAGCGAACACGAATGCAAGATCAACACAACTACTTTGTAAATAGTACTTAGAATATTAAAAGCTAAGATGAACATATTTCTTCTAATAAATAATTTCAGTCAAGGCTTGCCATAGGAAAAAAGTAAAAAGATAAAAGTACAGGCTGAAAGGGAATGCAAAGTATTGGAGAGAGGAGGAAGGGTTAGGAACCAGGTGAAAACATCAATTGCTTTAAACAACTGTGAATGCGGGATAGGTAGAGGACAGTATTAAAGCGAACATGTGTAGGGAACCTAGAAGCAAATGAAGAAGAAATTAAAGAGTCTGAGGAAACGAAAAAAGAAACCAAGGAGAGAAAAAGGGGCAAGACCAGATGAGTAGAAAGGACTGGATGTCATTTGGACCGCAGACAATAAAACCACCTGACTGAAGAGAAGATTCAGAAGAAACAAAAAAAGGGAAGGTAATAAAATATAGACAATAGTTAAAACATATAGTCAAAATAAAGACATGAAAGAAGAAGGAAGAAAGCAATGACATGGAAAATACAAAGGAAAATATAAAAAAAAAACCACTTGGCAGAAAGAATCAACCTTGTCAGTCAAAAGGATGAGATGTGATTCCATCAAGAATCAATTCAGGCCTTGCAGAAGATATTCCCAAACAGAATGCAATTTCCCTAAAGGAAATGCCTTTATAACAAGAAGAATTAACAAATCAATAGAAGAAGTGTTTAATTTTCTTGCCATTAGTTCAAATTCATGTTCTTTGCAAAGAATGTGTGAATGACAATCACTGAGCAAAGCTGAATCTCATTCATGTTACAGTTGCCAATCAAAGCTACAAAATGTATTCAACCGGGGTCTTTGGTAGATACCTACAATATGTAGAGGTCCACAACAAAACACCCCAAGTTAGATCACAATGAAATAAACTTTCATTTTTTAATTTGAATATAAATGAGTCAATCTTTCTCTGTTACAAGTATTCTAAAATAAAGGTATATATAATAGCATGATTTACTTGGAAAAGGTGCATCTTTATGAATTCATTATAAGCACTGCTTGGTTTAATCTCAATTAGACAATGGATATTTTTTTAAGTCTTGGAAAGGCTTTAAGAACAGACAAACAGATGTAAATCACACGTGTTCCTAATTTTTTCTACATGGTTTACCTAATTGCATATGTAATATTCAAACACTGTTTTCTCTTATCTGAAAAGACTGGTTATTGCTACTTCATATTGTGTCAGGAATACCCTGACAGATGTCTGGCAGTGACCTCTCCAGTCCACTGCCACAAGCACATAATCATTTCTCTTTCATTTCAGTGTCCATGAGGTGAAGCAAATGCTGAACCTACTAAAAAGACTGGCTGAATTAATTTCCTACATCCATACCCCTCACAGCGTTTATGAGTGCTGATTTTCAAGACCCTAATTTTGCATGTTACAAAGCAATTATGTGTTTTGCTAATTCCAACTGAAATCGATGTTCTTGAGAGGTGCTCAGTACATCCCAGAAAAAAAGCTCCCTCAGAAGGCTGGGAATTTTTTCCCACATGGGGTTGACTGCCCACATAAGCAGCGGGGTTTACATTTTGTGGGCATAAATTATTGGTTAGGAAAAGAAGTTAATATTCATTTTTGAAATACATCACAGGCAAACTGAATTGGAAACAATTTAGCATTCTTAATAGTTAAACTGCCGGATTACTTCTAAGTGCTATTTGGTAGGCACATTTTGCCTAGCAACAAGTGCCAGATGTCATTCCATTTCCTGCACACACAATGGAAGTCCTTAAATTGCTTCAGGTTTAAGCATTCTGGAATTATAGCTGCTTGCTGCTTAGAAGTTATTTAGTCGCAAAATATCTTGCATACAAATACTGTATATAATCTCTTTACACAGATGAACACATCTAAAGATAAACACGTGTGGGGTTGTTGGTTTGGTTTTTTCTCCAAATGCTTGTGCTTCTCCACAGGAAAATTTACATTACTTAGAGACATTTTGCAAGGCCATGTATCAATAGGACAAGGGACAACAACTGTAAACTCAGAGAGCAAATTTACATTAGAAATTCAGAAAAAAATCTTTACAGTGATGGCACTGCATCAGGTTGCTCAGAGAAGCTGTGGATACTCCATCCCTGGAACTGTCCAAGGCCAAGCTGAATGGGGCTCTGAGCAATCTGGTCTAGTGGAGGATGTCCTTGCCCATGGCAGGGGGGCTGGAACTAGATGATCTTTAATGTCCCTTCCAATCCAAGCCATTCTATGGTCTTGCGATATTAGCAAAAGTTCTTTGAATAACATATATTTAGAATGATAAGCCAATATACTAACATACCTAGATTCCAAGGAGACTGCAACAAACAGAAAACTATTTAGAAACTTAGAATGTAAGGTAGAAAATTGGAAATACATAAATATGGCAGGGGAACTAACCAAGTATTAATTTTTATTGGTGTACAGAGAGTTTGAAGATAACTCTAGGTGAAAAACAGTGCCTGCTATCATAAACAAAAAAACATGAGTATCATAACAACAGAATTTGAAAATATTTTAGGATGTATATTCTGCATGAAAGTTGATATCTTGAAAGAATATAGATCTGGAGATACCTGAAATCAAAAAGAAACTTCAACAATATTTAGAAAATATCACCTAGGTAGACCATGTGGTCCGGATATTAACCTTTGTATTAGGTAGGTGAATTCAGCTGTTCAGTGATAGGAATGCAAGATCATAGTGGAAAAGATACCACAATATTTTTGGAAAGTGAAATGAAAGTTCCTATGGATGATGGAGAAAGATGCAGGGATAAGACTCAGGAAAGAAATAAGTTCTGAACAGAAGAGTACTGCAGGACTGTGATCCTCCCTGTTACTAAGTTACCAAAAATCATTAAAATTTTGTCTTCCATAGACAACTTTTTATCAGGAGTACCATATGGAAGCAAAAGTAGTAAAACTATGCAAAAAAATTAAGTTTATCTCACTATTCCAGATAATGCTGTGGCATTTTTCTTCAATTTAAGAGACCATACCTCCATTGGGATCTATGGGAGAGCAAGGCCACAATTTTGAACAGAGTACTTCCAGGTATATCAGATTGGAATTTCTTTTCACCAGAAAAATAATGTTATTATTCTGAAGTTAAAAAAATTCCAAAGCAACAAATAAACTACATTCCACATCCCCTGCCCCCCCCCAACATTTAGAATTAACTTAATTGTTTATTACTCTTCAGGTAATATCTGTTTCAGGGTAAATTTTTTGTAACAGAAATAGAAATAGAAATGCGATATTAATAAAGTTGGTAATGTAAATAAAAATAAGTACTTGCAGGGAGAGTATACAATATCCCATGCAGCATTTTAATATGTCTATCTGGTACTTAATTTCTCCACAGATGTTTGGAAGAAAAGTTTGAAAAAATTGGAAGACAGAGCTAAATATTACACATTTTTCTTCTGGCATCAAGCAAGTCAGAAAGGAATCTTTTCCAGTGCTTTTTCAGACAAATCATTTCCACATACAGATATGTACATCCCCCCACACATATAAAATATAGGGACATATTTACCTATTAAAAAAATATACTTTAATTAGCACAAAAAAAGTATACATTTGGCAAAGGTATTGCAAAAAGCATAGGAAATAACTAAAATGGAAGATTAAAATGTATTTACTATGCTACATGCTGCCATAAAATGTCAAAATAATTTTTTTAAAGGTGTTTAAAAACAGATTAGGAAAATAAGCCACATCCACACATCAATAATGGATAAAGCAGAAAAATGTAGTGGGTCTGTTTAAAATTCTTTTGAAATAGAAAGTGGGCATTTTTGAGTACAGCTCATCAGTAGAGTTCAAGAAAAGCAATTAAAGCAAGTTTAAGTTTTGTTCTTTTTCTTATCAGACTTTCTTTTTTGAACTTTCACTTTTGCAATGAATTTTCTTAGACTACCTTCAATTTGGAAGGAAATGGAGAGATCAAATGGGAATAGCAACAGGATCTCATTATGCATACTTTTTTATTTATTAATTCAATATAGCAAGTATCTTCTTTTCCTTTTTCAAACAATGGCCGCCTTGAAAGAGCAATGCAATCCAGATCCTACTTCCAGCCTTTCTTGTAGATGGACATCACATTTTCTGACTTCCAGTCAACTGGGATGCCCCTGGTTAGTGAGGGCAGCTAGTAAACAATGGAAAGTGGCTTGGCAAGAAACTCTTATGTTCTTTGGCTGTTTGTAAGTGCTTTTCATCTGTGTTAGTATGGGCAGTCTTGCAAAATACCTCCAGACCTTCCAGCAATAATATATAACAGGTCAGGATGTTGTAGGTTGGACTACACATGGGAATGTGTGTAGGAGTAAGTAATACCAAAATACTCTCTATTTTTAAGAACAACAATGCCATTAAGACTTTGCAGATTGTAAATTGCAGAATGCTGAAAATACAGATCTGGATACTCATCTTGTCTCAAATTGGGATGAAGGTGAGATTGAGATGCAATAATCAACTACTTCCAATAATCAAATACATTTGTGGCAGCTAATGGATACTCAGTTCTCAGTCAAGTTCATAATACCTTTATCTTCATGCTTTAAGCAGTTTCAGCATGCATTTCCCCCTCCCATACTGCATAGCCAGAATCACTCCCTTTCACTATTTCCTGCAAAAATAGAACAGTGAGAAAATTCTTCTAAACATATTAACCCACTTAGGAGGAAAGGAACATGAGGACTTGAATAAAGCTGAAATGCTAGATGTCTGCATGATCTTGTGCTGACCTGAACACAGGAGACCTCCCACATGCTATTAAACTACAAAGAAAAGGTGAAGCTATACTTCCTATGCCATGGCTTTCATTTACAGTGAAAGCTTTCAAAATAAAAAATAGTCTTGTTGAAATCATATTTCATCCTTAGGATCCTGTATCACCCATGTCCCAGCACATTCTGTCCTGGTACTCTAGCTCAGCCTCTCTGAAGAAGACAGAAAGGAAAAAGCACCAGGGAACAAAAAATCATGCTATTTTCAGGAGCAGTTTCCACCCTAATTTCACCAGTGTAGGACAGAAACACCTCTCACAATTCTAGCTTCCCACTTCTGTTCCAAGAATTTACTTATCTGATGGTCTGAAACTGCCATCAGTGTCAATTGATGCATAGTAACTTTACAGGCTCCTGAACAAAAGAGGACAGGCCATTTTGCAGAGCTTTTTCCTTTGTACAAGTAAAAAAATTTTTGTTTCAAGAGAAAAGATGAGGGGTCATTGTGAGCTTACACCAGTAAGAAAAGCTGGAGGGGCTTTACATACTGATTTGACCTGTCATCTGCATTTGTAACTTTCTGTAAAGGATTTGGTTTTTAAGGTAGGTATTTATTCTATGGATCAGTCATGGATTTTTGCACAAGAGCCTGCAGCTATCAGTAATTTTCTGGCCCTGCAAACTCTTGCAGCCACACATATGAACCTAAGGCTTGCTACAATGCTTCAGTGGCTTTTCTCATCTTTTTAATATAAATTTGCAATTTTAGACAATGCTTAATTTTCCAAGTATTAAACCAGTGAAATAACTCCATTGTAACATGCCATGGAAATCAAGTAAATCCAGTATTAGACATGTTATACAGAGAACAATTGCTCCAGTAAAGTGAGTTTCAATAAATGCGTTGGTGGGTTTTATTTAAATGTTTTAAACTTCCAGCTGCTTATGTTTGCTCTTATTGGTTTGGACTTTGTTTGTTGTTTTTTTTCTGCTAGGCTTCTTTGCTGACAGGAATGAATAGCAATACAGACATTAAAGTGGAAACCCAGTCCTTTGCATATCCCATCAGTGGGAATCTCTGCTTACATACAATTGCCTTGTGTGTCAAATATGTCCAGATGTCATCATTTTAACATGATCCCTGTAAGCTTAAAACAGGACAAGACTACAAGCGAAAAATTTCTAATGCTAGATGTGCTAAAATTGACAAATCTAAATGTCCTGCTTAAAAAGCCAATAGAACTCTGAAATTCAAAAACCCTTTGCTTTGATTTACATTTACATTTTTGTCTCAGGTAAGGCTTTCTATATAATTCTGCTTTGCTATTTTTCCTCCAGAGGTTAAAATAAATCTCCCAGATTTCTATAGAATTGCACCATATGACTTCCTGCTGACACTGAATTGAAACATATAGTATTCTCCTCTACAGTCTTCAAGCTATAATAATCTTCCATGGCACTCCCCCATCTCAGCAGTCTAATATCAGCGGATATTTCTTTAATAGTCTAAAAATTAGCATTTAAAATGTTAATTGCTTCCTGACTAATGATGAAAATTACGAGTTAAATGTGCAAGAATTATTTATAAATTGCAATGGCACACTAATTTTCTCTTCATTTTATAAAAATACAGCAGCCAATGAGGAATTTCAGAGCAATTAGTAAGGTAGACTACACAAAGCTGTGCAAGTCAAGCTTTTGTTGTTTGTACTCCATCCTTTTTTGGTTTCTAAGGGTAAAGAGGGTCAAATTTCTTCACCTAAGAAAACCTGCTAGATAAATTCACTGTCAGCGGTTTTCTTAAACTTTCTTAAACTTAAGTTTAAGAAAACTGGATAATTAACTTCTGCAAGGATTCAGCAAGAAAAAATGTGATAGTTATAGTGGTATCAAGTTTAGCATACAAATTTTACCACAAAAAAACAATTGTGCCACTGCACAATTTAGCAATATGTAATTTTTTTTCCATTGGTTCTAACACTTAGAATTCTCTTAGGTTCACACATTGGAAGATGAATGAAGCATTTCATTTTCAGTATGATACTGCTTAGTTAACACAGTTCCTACAAGTTAAAATACACACATACCTTATAATATTACTGCATTGCACAGAAAAAGAAGAAGAAAGAAAAAGTAAGGTATGTATACATTTTCTTCTCAACAAAGTGAGAAACAAGGATCATAAGAAGTCTCTCAAACTGTTTTCTTTGATTCCCAATATATTTCTACAGCTGTGGTTCTGTGGTTCTGGCTCCCTAATCATAGCCTTGAAAGCCACAAAACTTGATACTTTTATCCAACTTTTAGTCTGAGACTCCATCCAAGAAATACCTGCAGAACTGCCCTACTAGGAATGAATCCTGAATGCTCATACTTCAATATCTTTTAAAATCCAGATATGAATTCTTTCCCCTACTTCAATTCTAGTAGGTTGTAAGAGAAAATACAGCTAACTCAATGTAGGGGATAGAAAAACCCACAACTTATTTCAAAAGAAGAAAATTAAATTAAAGTCAATACCTTTAGAGAGCAATAGTAAGGTGAGAGAATAAGATATGGAAAGCATGCAAACAAGGTAGTGAGAGACAATTAGGAGATTAAAAAAATAATGCCACAGTGACATTTTACAGACAGTTTCAAAAAGCCAGATTAATTTTTAGTGTCATACTCCAGTTTAGTACCTCTGCTGGCCCCAAGTTATCACTTTGGTAAGAAACTGGAGCTTTGTACAATAACCTACTTTTAGTCTATGCAGATCTACTGTAGACTGAATTAATTCATCATCAATATTCATTTATACTGAAGCGCCTATGCCTAGAAGTGGAACAGGGAGGATTTTTTTTAAGAAGAAATAAAATAGTCTGGAAAAAAAAGAAAGAACATAAAGGTTTTTGTATACTGCTTTAGAAGTAAATTGAAGCTGCATTTGCTTGTTTGCCCATCACCTTTTTGCAGCAGTCATGCTAAGGACACAACAATTTTCATAGCACCACAAGAAACATATTTTCACATTGGTAACACATTTTGAATAATTTCTTCAGTGTATTAGGAATAAAAACATTCAAAAATGGTTACACAGGGTTACTTTCATCTTTCCTAAATCTGAACATATCAGACCCTGCTCCAACACTGCTTTTCTATCCATTGATAGTTCACTAAATATGGCAGCACAACACTCATTTATGTACAGATGAGATGGGAGTGCTGCCAAGTCACAGAATCATAGAATCTTTGTATGGTTGAAAAAGGTCTCTAGGATCATTGAGTCCAAATAGGATACCATTCAAACAACTTAAAATATTAATTGGAATTTCTTTTAAAGGCAGATCAACTGCGTATCACTGAACTGAATTTCATTATAAAAAGCTGAAACAAGCCTGTAGGTCCTCACAAATTTTTTCCCAGCCTCCCTGCTTTTTCATTATGTAGCATTTACATAAATCTTTAGCTACCACAGTTGAGAAAATTTCTGCTACTCAACAGTTTTATGGATAGGCAAGTCATGATTTGTGGGTCTGGGCTGAAGCATCTGCTCAGCCTGTGAACCACACAGCCCTAAAACACACAGGAACTCTGCATGCACCGTGCTGCAGAACGGGAAAGAAACAGCAGGTGGAGTCATGAAGATGGATGTTCAGTGGATGTAACCAGATGAACGATCTGGCTGTAATAAACCAGGCTAAGGAATTACATGGTGAAGAAATTGCTTAAACCCCTTACAATCCCATTCATACCAAGCCTTGCCACCTGGGCTTGGCATTTGAAACAGAATCTGCATCAGAGGAGATTAACATTGCCTCTGGGGCTAGTCAAATTTATTCTAGCAAACTAATGTGAAGCAAATAACCCTCCCTGAGAGCATTTGTAAGAATGAGACAAAAGAGATCAAAATTTGAATATCCATCAGGATTATGTTGCTCATCTTTGTCACAGGAAAGAAGAACTCACTACAGAAATATTAATAAAAAAATATGAAATTAAGCACAACCTAAAAGGGCACGATCATCTTTCATTATAAACAGACCTAATTTGTAAAAACAGATGTGGGCATAAAGCATTCAGCTCCCCTTGCTTTTCCAAGAACAGCTCCCTGTGTTTTTCCAGGAACAGCCATATAAAAGAACAGTGTAGGTGTACAGAACAAAATTATTTGGAGCATTCCATCAATAGGAAATGATCAATCGATAGGGCACTTGGTTGGAAAATATTAACAAATTTTATTAACCATATTTGATGTTGAAAATGCATGAACACATCTATTATTCCTTGTCAGTGTACTCAGAGTAAATAAAGTTCTTGACAGAGCTGGGTATAGTTTACAGGCATTGTATATTACCATGATATTTGTTCTTGATCAGCTTTATTCAAAGAATTAATATCAGAACTTCTTCACATGCAGCCATCTATTTTTTCTGAAAAGCTATTTTACTTTTTCAGCATACAGCATGCATTGAGAAATGTTGTCAGATGTCCTGTGGCTTTCTCATGGGCCCTGGTGACTGCAATTACAAGAGTTTACATAGAGTACTGCACTGAGATATATTTTGTGCAAACACTGTCAGAATATAATGCCTTCCAGGACAGTAAGTATCACAGTTATTAGAGATTGGACAGCACATATCATCATACTGATTAAGATTTTCAGCTATTTTTTATGCTACATGAAAACAGAAAGAAGTTATTTTTATTTTTATTAAGTTATACTACATCCATACTTTTCATTCCAGTCACCTGTGCTCTTCAGTGATATTCCAAGATGAAGTTCCAGAGTATAAACATTGACTTATATCATCTGACTTACTGCTTTTATCTTAAAAAATAAAATTTAAAAAAAAGGTATTAAAGAATTTGAGTCAATCTGCCAAGAAAAGCCAAGTCATAAGGCAAATCAGGAGACAGCTCTGAAGCTGGCAACACATTTGTCTGAAGATTCTGCCAAATAACCAGATGTTTCTTCTACACAACTGCGCCCGAAACTCAGCACAGGAATCCTACCAGAAGTTACTATAGTACAAAACTAATGACCAACGTTTAATCTAGGGAAAAAATGTTCATTTCAGACCATGCTTTCACCAGGTGTTGTCTAGGAAGTTTAGAACAATCACAGGAGAAAGGAAGTTACCAAACGACTAATTGATAAATGCATCTTTAATTCACTGTAACCACTGTCACACTGTAAGAAGTAATTGAAACAGAAATCCATTTCTGCAATACTTAAAAACTATTTCTGAGATGAATCATAATAAACAAATCAAATAAAATAACTAAATCATAATAAAAATAACGAAGTGGAGTTCAACAGTTTTTCTGCAGAGTAACAGAAATATTGAATGAACTATAGACCACAATATTTGCTTATGAAAACTAGACAATCACTTGAGAGACTGACGACAGAGTATTATTTTACAGTCTTTGCAAAATCACAGCATTTAGTGCTATCAATAGGAAATTTTTTCTTTGGTAAAATTCCAATACACTTTCCTACAACCATCCCAACAGACCAAAATTAGAAGTATTGCCCTTAATTTTTATTCTTGCTTTTCTCTGCAGTGAAATAGTAGAGGTATTAAAAAATTAAAAATATTCTAGTGGTCATTGGTGTTTCTCATTCACTGTTCTCTGCAGCAGTACAAGCTGTATATCTTTTGTTGGCAAAATATAACTAATAATGCTAAGACAGCCTAGAGCCTAGATTGAGTTCCTATGCCTCTAATTACCAAACATCAATTATGAGTTTTTTCTTTAATGGCTGAAGTAGTTACACTTTTCCATGGGAAAACAGACAAATCTTATAATGGTAACAAGTAGAACAGAAGTGAGTTCAAGCAAATAGAAACAATAATTTGGATCTCAAATGACCATAAAAAAAAAAAAATTAAGACCTAATTTTTGGCATAAACTCTGAAGGTCTTTGTGAGTAAAATATGTCCTGACGCTGAAAGGAAAAGCAGTATGGGTTTTCAAACTTCATAGACCTGAACTTTGCTCTTAGAAGGTGTGCAGTACTTTTGCACATTATATGTACACATTCAACTTAAAAGATCTTTAAAACTTACTGAAGTTTATTCAAGTTACAAGGATTCTATCAGCTACTTCATTTCTATAGAGGTCATAAAAACTAGAGGAATAACTGGATCTGTCTTTGAAATTAATTTAGAACTTTGTTTAAAAATAAGAGCCATTCCTCCTTCACCAGTAAGATCTGGAGACCCAGGTGTTGCCCCTTACACCCAGAGCCACATAGTTACACTTCATAAGCTCCAGGTCGCCCCTTTATCAGATGGAAGAGCAGCAGGGTCAGTACTCTGAGGGCTGGACCAGGCTCGGCACTCTCCCCATGTCTCAGATCCATAACTCTGACCAGCAACAAACAACCCCTGACAGCAGGTTAGGCTACCAGACTGTGACCTCCACTCCCTGCCACAGCAATCTCTTGATGCTCTCTCCTGGTGCTGCTGCAAGGCCCATGAGCAGCCAGCCTGGCTCAATTTGTCACTGAAGGTAACTCCCAGCTTCTTATCTGTCACCACGGCACTGATGATCTTCTGTGAGTGCCAGAAGCCACAAGTTTCTGGGCTTTGTCATCATTTTCCAGTCAGAAAAATGCACTCTGCCTGCCTCTCCTTCAGTATAGCTGTGCACCCTGGTTCCTGTAGCTGCATGGCGTTGGAGAAGATCTGGCCTTTTTCTTTTTTATCATCTCTGATGCTGTGCAGCTGCTGACCTCCTCCTGCAGCTCCCTTATGTGGTGACACCCCCCACATGCAGCCAAGGGCACCATCTCCACAGCCCCTGCCTTAGCGAGAGGCTCTGGGCACCAGCTGTGTCCACAGGCCTGGAGAACTGCAGTCTCTTTTGGGACCTTTGTCTCACTTAAGGCTTCTGATGTTCCAGAAATAGTTTCTCCAGTCAGTCTTGATAACAACTGAGCCCTGTGGTGCATCACCACCAGCACCCAGCACGTGGTTTTACTGCAGTTTGCTGATAGCTCATTAACATCAAAAAGGTGTGCTTACCATTCTAAGCTTGATGCAGAAGCGGTCCTATTACCATCATTCACCTCTGGGTTGATTAGTGAATCAATAAATTCATGATTTGCATTGAAAACACTGAGTGTGCCCTGTATACTCCTCAGCAGAATGCCTGTGAGCACCTTAAAGAGAGTTAAAATTCCCAGCTTGTTCTTTCAAATGGTGTCCCTAGTTCATTTCATCTCACTGCCATCATCCCACTGTGACAGCACATACTACTGCAGTGTCTTCCCAGCTTATGTGAGGGGTTTATTTGCATATCCATAAATTCTAGCTCAAACTGACACAAAGATCTACTGAGAGGCTGGTGGTGCAAAGTGTATCCCTGGTAAATACAAAAATATACACAGCATCCAAAACCAGAAGTTTTTTTGTGAAAATGTTCTTTCCTGCTTGACTTGTGACTTCCCCAAGTTTGCATCTACTGATATAATCAACTTCTTCAACTAAGAAAGAGTCTAAATTATGAATTTAGAGACATCAAAAAGACACACATTCTTTCATACACTAACTTAAAAGCTTTTTCATGGTCCAGCACTCACACAAAGATGCTCTCAGGTAGCAGTATTCCAATGCCCATTTGTGAGAAATTTTGGGCAATTCCAAAAAGTCTACAGAACTGTTTATGGTGCATCCTCTACAGAGAACTCAGGGGTCCTTCCACCCCACCATCTTCCAGGACACATCCTTTGTTTAGCCTGCATCAGGCAGAAGACTATGGCTCAGCTCAGGCTTGAAATAAAAAGGAAAAAATCCCAAAGACTAACATCTCAGAACTCTGGACAGGCCACTAAGCGAAATTCATCCTTCATCCAAATGCACTGGAATTACTACTTCTCACAACTGAAAAAAAAGCCAGTTAAATAGGAGCAGAATTCATCTGCTTGTCTGCATGTATATAATCATCCCTTCAGTGCCATTCCTCAGATTTGTTCAGGTCTGAAGTCCAACAGCCAGTAACCATCTGGCTAAATCATTATTCACATGTATTATCTAAACAGCTACTCCGGTGCAGAAGCAGCTTTTACCTTTCCTTCTGTGGCTTCTCTCCTTGCATCAGCATCAAAGGCCTTCTGTTTGAACTCCCTGAAAAGGTAGTCTCAAGCTTTTTTTTTCTATCTGGAATTATATACAGACAATGCTACAAAAAGCCTCCCACAGTCAACACCGTGCTGCCTCTTGCCTTTTCATGCCTTGCAGAAGTCCAGACGGGTCAGTTTCCTCTAGGTGCTTGGAAGCAAAAGCATTTTCCCTGTACTGCCCAGTGTTGCACCTCTCTATCCTCATCTGAAAAATGCTGACAAAAGGCCTGAGCATTGCCATGGAAACAGTTTACCCAATATCCTTGTAAATCTATTTGCCAAGGGAAGCATAGGTCTGCAAAGCATTAACACACTCTAACCTCCTAAATAACCAACACATACTTTCCTCAAACAAACTGGCTTTTGCCACTGTTCTAAAACCAGTGCCACAAGCTTTTGTCTTTTTTTTTTTATTTATTTGTTTTTTCCCCCTGCCCTTGGAACACAGCAATTCCAATTTGCACAAGTAGGATTTAATTTCCTTCTCACCTCAATCAGCAAGCAAATACTGGCCCTGAGGCAAGGCTGGAACACCACCAGTTGGTGAAAAGGCCACTGGTTGGGATCTTGACTATAAGCCTGCTTTTGTTACTTCAGAGGACAAACCTCTAGGATCCTCTGAGCTGAAACATGGGAGAAATTGAGATAATAATGAGGATGATACAGCCTGAAAATGCCAAATGCTCTCCCTGAAGCACCACCCATCCTCCCCTTGGTTTGGAAGGGAAGTGATGGCTTTCTACCACAGAATATCTCCCCAGGTAGCATTTTCTACTGCTCCTCTTTCCACCACTCTCTTTCACTGCATTCACAACTTAATGATTTGCTTCTATAGTACATCACTTGAATTCTCTCTCCTGCACTCTGAAACAAGTTTTCTACAAACAGAAACAACTGAATTTCATTCTATATTCCTACAGGGTTTTTTCACATTTAAAAGGATTCAATAACAGTCCCCATCTAATAATCCATCAATTTAATTTATCTGAATCTTTCCATAATCTGTCAGACTGGGTTTTTTTCCCCACTGTTTCTATGGAATCTAATTGAACCATATCTCAAAGATTTGAAAGTTTATCCATTAGCCTTGTTAAACTAAAGTGCCTAACCAAATCACAAAGGGATAAATAATACCCTTTTCCATAAAAAATAATTCTGTCAGCTTTATTTTTTAGCAATTCAGACATGAAATTTAAGGCTAATTTTTGTTCATTTTTATTCAGTGTCGTATTAATTTTCAATTTTCATATTCAGTAGTTCATTATATTCATAAATGACTTGCAATGTGCAACCTTTCTACATATACACAGACAGTCCACTGTGAATGGTCAGTGCCAATTTCAATCACTATTTTACTCTCTGCTCGTACTGCCAAGTAATTTTCTCAAAGAATCCATAGACAGCATATCAGTAGGATGCAATCATCTTTCTTGTAATAATTGTTGTTAAATACTATTTTTTCAAGGATTTTTCTATGAGTTAATCAAAATAATGTCCATGCATTGGCTACTTTCCATGAGAGCCTTGCAAGATATAGTCTTTATTTTCTGTCTGCCTCTGTAAAGAATATTCTGGGTGTTAAAAGCAGGACATTCTCTGCTCCCTACCCCGAGTCATTTTTACAAGTTTAGGGATAAAAAGAAAATTCTCTTCCTTATGCCGCCTCTTTTATTACTCATGGGCTTTCCTGTCCCTTTGGACCTATTTCCCCTAATCATCAAGCACCAGATCCATGAGCAGAACATGGATCACATAAGCATCCTTGGTGAGAGTCAGACATATCACTATTCCAGTGTTACATGCCTGATCATCCTGACTCACAAAACTTAGACATCCCCTGAGGGTAAATAAAGTATAAAGAACCCTGACTATCTACAGGACAATGCTGTAAAGCTGCTTTCTCTTTATAAGAGGAGTATATTCAAGTAGACTCACAGATTTACTGTGGAGATTTTTAAGCCTGAACTGCAAAGGCCAGGTGTACTTGACCATGCGCTCAAGGACCTATCCTTGACTGAAGAGTCACTTCACCTGAGCCAGAATAACCTCTCAAGCTAGAGTGTGTAAGGCACGCCCTCAGTGATGGCTTGAACTCGTGGCTCTGGACTGGCAGAATTCTGACCACTATGCTCCCCAATATACTTCTGCCAAAGAAAAAGAAAAGCAAAAATGTGCATAATTTCACAGGTAGCTCACTTCAGTGCTATGCTACACAATCCCTTGAGCCAACTGCAGGTAGAAGGATGCCTCATAACACAGAGGTAAGGAAACAGGAACTTTTATGTCATGTATTTCAGGCACAATACTGAAAAAGCAAGGATAGAAACTGCAAATAACAAATCTATCTAAGGATGAACGAAGCAGTGCAGGCACTACCTGGAATAGTGAACTCTTGTCCCAGGTGTCCACACTCATTTCCAGGTCCTGACTTAAAATGCCACTTCAGTCCTGGGATCTATGACTCAAGCCAATTCAAGCCAGAAAAGTGGCATTTTGAAGAAGAAAACCCTCTCAGTTCTTCAAAGGGCAGACAATTTTTGAGCTGTGTGAAAGAATCACATGTAATTGTTTTTCAGCATGCATCTGTGGTCATCTCTTCTCTATATAGCAAAGGTTTTTTTGAAAAGATAATAATACACTTTTAAAAAACCAAGTCATATCTTGGTAATTCAATCAAATTTATCTAGGGAATCATTCTTTATCCTCCACCATGTGCATAATTCTTGGACCTTCTACTCAGGCTCTCTTTACTGCACATTATTTTTGAATTGTGAATTCCTACAGTTCTATTTAATACTTCCCTGATTATGTACTACTAATAATATTAGAAAGTATCTTTACCAACCATTCTGCCACTGTCTCTGTCTTGTAAATTGTAATCAATATCCAATGCTGTTTTAAATCAGGAGGTCCGTTTGAGAAAATAAATTGATTAGTGACTGTTAGTAGTTCACTCTAAATACATCAATAAAATGTGAATCCATTCAAAAAACAAGAGCCTGCTTCTGAGACCGCCTAATGCAAACATTAATGATGGTAATTTTTTCATCTAAATTCAATAACAAAACAAATGTGACACAAAATTAAGGTGTCCCAGGTAAACAACTACTTTGAACAACCAAACTTGTAATTTCTTCAAAGAATGAAGAAAATTAATTAAAATTAATTTGAGGAAAATTAATTTAAATAAAATCCATAAAACCAGGTCAACGATTATAAATTATATTCTTATTTGTTAATTCTTTATCAACCCAATCCCAAGGCAGTCCTTCTGTTATTCCATCCCAAACTTAGAACACCTTATGGGTAACCTGGATCATTCAATTTGGAGTTTTTTAACATTACTATTATGTGTCATCTTGAGTTATAATAAAATAATGTGTAAGCTGAGCATCACCTTATAATTCTGGTGTGCAAGTTTTCACACGTAAATTTTAAATTACTTAATTTTAATCTTAAAATTATTTTTCCTAAAAAAATGTTTAGTTTATTCCTTGATAATAAAGGGTTGAGATGGGATTTTTTAGTTATCACATGATAGTTTGTCACTCTTTCCAAATACAGAACATTAATACCCATTGAACAAATTTGCTTTTTCTGCCAAAGTACTCAGCAATGCTAAGAACTGCCACTGCAACCTTAATAAGAGATTTTTTAACTACCATAGTCAAAAATAACACATCTTTTAATAATTGAAAGATGTCTTATTTTCAAATTGTTTCCCAAGGCAGCAGTCACAGTGGTAGTGTTCTGTTTAATTATATATTATTCTGCATTAATGGGACAGATACATTATTTGGAATAGTAAAACAGTATAGGAGTAGGTGTTACTTGTCTTTCCGGTGAACAATTCTTGGTATCTAAAGTGTTGTGGGGGATTTTTTTAAACAACTTATAAATTAAACTGCCTAAATTTGTAGTCTTGTATACTACTTACCTGCTTTATTTTTTACTTCAAGTATTTTGATTTAATGTTAGTAGACAATTTAATGCATCAAAGCTGCTTAAACTTGCAGGTAATAAGTCTTTCAGTATTTGTTTCATCTTTGTCTTTCCTGACTAAATTCTGTCACAAGGAACATCTTCTAATTAAAGGGAAAGAAGCAGATAAGGAAAAAAGGAAACAATGAAGTGTTAAAAATTTCTTTCACTCCCAAGGTACTATTTGACCTATGAATTTATTTTTCTCATACTTTCCAATGATTTGTATTAATTTTTTTTAATAGTAGTAAGACTGTATGCTACATATATTTTAATTTGACTTTTGACCAATTTTACTTTTTCTATTCAGTTCTATTGCTATCTCATATTGGCTGGAAAATATTTCAGTATCATTTTAGGGCAATATTTCTAAATACAATTTAGTTTATAGTAACAGCCAAGGCAATAAATGGAAGAAAGGTTTAACCAAAAAAAACCAACCTGGGCTTAATCTGCATTAAAGCAGATTAAATCTTAAATCAATAAGGTAAAAAGAATTAGAAATGCAACATTTTTTTTTTTTTTTTAAAAGGAAACAACAAATAACCCGTAACCCTAATAAAGTTAGAGTATCTAAGCTAGGTGTATTTTTTCTGGTCTTTTGTTGTCTAATCCAGTGAAAAAATGGCATAATATGCAATTTCTTGCATTACCCTAGCTGTAATAATGGGAAGTATGTTCCCAATAAATACAGCAACTTTCAAACAAGTAAGGTGGAAATTATCTTTTTCCAAGAAAAGTGTGAGGTATAACTGGCAAGAGTCAGAATTTTAATTTAAGCATGCTTCATGTGAATAGACTGACAAAAGTGAGGACAATAAAACGGTCAGTGCTTAATAAAGCAAAGTAGCATCAAAGGAAAGCAGTTTACTTAAAGGAGAGTAAAGCCCAACTTTCTCCTAAGCTTTAAATGCTGTCCTTTAAAAAGTTGTTAATGTTTATTGACAGTTTTCAGTCTGACACATTTTCCAAAAGTGCTATACATATCTTACATTTGCATACAAAATCATTACCCTTCATTCAAGAAACTGAAATGATAATTTTGGAAACCCTGTTGTTTCCTTTCTCAAAGTACTTTTTCTTCTAATGTTAATATGTAATTTTTCTTTCTTTTTCTTTTTGTTATTAAAAGCAGTGTGGAGTTCTTAATATTTGAGTACTACAGAGTTTTTGCTTTCCTCTTCACAGCTGGGCAAAACATACTTTTGTTTTATTCAACTGATTCATATATAAAGTAGACATTTTTTTAAACCATTTGTTGAAATTTCATTAGGGTAAGGATAAGAGAGGGTCCTAGATGTAACTACTTAGCTTAGCAAGGGTTTTGCCCTTTACCTTTATCCTATAACTTTTCAGTACTCTATTTTACATCAAAAACCTGTACACAGAAATCCCTGGGAGCATCCTGTCAGCTCCAATAGTAAATTACAGCATACATCCAATAATGCTAAACCAAGATTAGCACTATAGCTCAGAAATATTTGACAAAGAATTAAAAGGTAAATGCAAGTTAGGAAAAAAAAAAAAAAAAAAAAAAAAAGCTCTATGCCCCAAGTGGCTGCCTTCATCTGCTCACCGCCTTCATTTCAGCAATCACCTATCTTTTTGGGTCACCTCCATTAACTTCCTTGCAGCAGGAGGTCTTAATTTATGGTCTTAACATCTGGCCCACTTGAGGAAGCCACCTAGAGCATCCCCCTGAAGGGGGACTGCCTTGACTTAGTTTCTTAGTACTGGGGAGGGGCAAGTTTGTGCCACCTGCTGTTCCTGCCTCCAACTCTTGGCATTCAGCTCAGGCAGGAAGTCAGTTTTTAGTTGCTGCCAAACTGGAACCTCACACAGCAATAAGTTCACAGTGCCATCCAGAACTTTGTAATAAAGCAAATCTTGAGCACCTCTTCATATTTACTGAGCAATGAAATACCACGCCAGAATTAAAGGGTGTTTCTGAAAATAGTTTGAATGTGAATCAGAGGATATTTCAGCAGATCCAATGGAGTAATTACAGGGTAGGAAGAACAAACAGACTGTAATAGATAAGTGAGACAGGCAATCATAGACAAACTGTTTACTTCCCTGCTGATGGATGAATAGAGCAAAGGGTCACCTAGGTGTTTTTTTATTTAACTTTTTTTTTCTGGCAGATTTATTCTTGAAATCAGGCTGAACAGACAGAACCAGATTGAGCTTTTTTTTTTTAACATGAAACAGTTCTGTGGAAATCTTCAACCACCATGCAAAATAATTTTTATTATGGCAGGATGGTAATTATGTCCCATTTATAAAAGGAAGGATGAGACACAGGGTTAACTAAACCTATCCCACAGTCAAATTGATCTGAGGCAACAAGACCTTCCAATTCTTAATCATGTTTTAAGCAGTGTCAAAGCAGCTGCCTTTGCTAGGCTGTAATCCAGTATTAAGAAAAAACCTTTGACAGAAGCTCCCAGAAACTCTGAGTCCTGGAGTCATTAAGCCTTTCATCACCAGTGAAAACCCAGCTTGATAAAGGCATGGTCTTACTAGGCACAAAGTTTGAGACACGGATGGTAGTTTTATGACTTCATCTTATGTCAACAGAGACATATTTTGTCCCAAGCAAAAATCCCACATTTTCTTGGTTTATTTCATTTGAATGATGAAATTTTCATGTTTATTCCTTCATTTGTGCATTTGTGACTTATGAACTCTTAAGATCTTCAGACTTCAAACTGCTTAGTACTAGTAAGCAAGTTTAACCCTCTTGTGGCTTTCTGTCACGTGCCACATGCCACATGCCATCTACCACTCATCTTTCAATAGGAAATGCCCAAATGTGCATCACACACTCCACAGAGAAACCTGGGAACAATCACTGCAACCAGTTAGCATATATGCAATAACAAAAGCCAAGTCTCCTAGTGGCTTGAGAGGTCAAAGAAAAATGAGAAACACAAAGTAATCTGGGGCAGATGGACTAATTGTGCTAATGAGGTAGGCAGAACTACCTTAATTAACAGATTTTCCTTAAAAGACAAATCCACAATAGTTTTTCCCTTTCTGTGCTTGCTTTTTTCCTGATGTAAACTAGAGACCTTTATTATTAAAAAAAAATAAAATTAAAAAAAAAAACTTCCCAGGTTAAAATTATTATGCTTTTAATTAAAAAATGGCAAAATAAATCAGTTTCATAAGCCACCTCTCTTCATGTCAAAAATTATTTTTAACTGCTCCTAATTTTTGTCAAATGAGTCAGATAATTAAGCATTATTTCCACAGAAGTTAATCTGTGCTTCTGATTTTTTTTTTCTTGTTATATAGACATACTTTGACTTCATGTGTACAACAGCCCTGAGCAACTCTGAAACCAACCCTCCTTCAGCAGGAGGCTGGACTGGCCAATCTCCACAAGTCTCTTCCTAAATCACTCTCTGATCCTATTCTGGTAGACTGGCTACAAACCAGACCATTCTTTCTGTTTACAACATTTATCTAATGCTGCTAAAAAAGATGGGAAAAAAGATCTCTAGACATGCCTTACTTTGGGCCACAAAAATATATTATTGTATATTTGTAATAAAAAATACTCAGAAAAAGGGATTTGCTTCAGAGGGGGTTTCTGACTCATGTATACATTTTTCCATTTTTCTCATTCCAATGCTTCTGCTTGACCATCAGAACCAGCATTTTGCACAAAAGAAAAAAAAAAAAAACCAAAAAAAACCAAACCAAAACAAAGAAACAAAACTAAACAAAAAAAACCCTAACAAAAAAACCCCAACAACAACAAAAGAAATAAAACCAAGAAAAGCCCAACTGATTAATTCTGATATGTGATAGCTTCCTGGTGGGGAGCAAAACTGGATGTATGCATCTGAATTTCAGAAAGGAGCACTAAAATTCTTCTTTTGATCATGAAGTTTAGTTTGCCCATAATGTTGAGTGTGTGACACAATCAAAATCATGACACAAAGACAGCTACTCTCAACAGCAGTGAGAAGAAGAGCCTGAAAATTCCATCTCAGCACAGCTGATAGCGATATTGAGGAAGTTTAATTTTCATGACCCTGTAATTTCTGCAGTCTGATAAACAAATACCAACATACACTTTGCTACTTACACCTAATTCCCTTTTGCACGTGGTAATTTTACTGTGACCGCTATAAACACTGCAGGCAAAGTAACTGAAGTTTTACAGGCAGGCAGAGCAATGAAGCAAAATGACTACTGTTTTTAATAGGTATTAACAGCTGTATTGATTGCTATCTATTTCCTCTTCATTTCATCCTCTATGATGAAATCCTCTCTTTCATCCTCTGATGAAATCCTCCTGATCATCCTGTAGGATGAACAGTTGCCTCTAGGCATCCTCTATATAATTTGTTCCAATTCCAGTGTTTCTCTCAATTCCCTGCTCATTTACCAACTGCACAATTGTTTATTCTGCATAACTGTTGATTCTGAGCACCAATTCTCATTATTCAGGAAGCAAAAAATACATCTTGAAATGTCATGGCAATAATAGCTTAAAATGTTTACAGGCTCATAAATCTATTCAGCAGACTCTGCATTACTTTTCATTTCCCAGGATTTGTAAATCAGAGAGCATTCTTACACTATTTGCAGAACACCAAAGGTGATCAAATTTCTCAGTCATACTAAAACACAGATGGAAATACATTTGGGAGAAAACACACAATTCAAGAGCTGAACTGATATAAATGGTATGCAATACACTCTCTTCAGAGAGCCTTCTGTAGCACATCCTACTATTACGTGTTTGGAAATTAGCAGAAAAGATTAACTGAAATCTCTACACATCACTAGGACAACATCTTGAAAATAAAAAAAAACCAACAAGTGGTTCAAGATGCATTTGCAGACCAAGTAGCTCCTGACAGAAGTAATCTTGCTGTATTGCCTCTGGAACTGTTTGAAAGCCAGGTATGTCAAAGTGTACGCTTGGACAACATACACATTGTAGCAACAAAAAAACTTCATGCAAGAACAACAGAACAGATCTCTCTTACAGGCATTAAAGATGCATATATTCCATTTACAAATCAAGGAATCTTTAAGGTTTACATCTCAAAACAACAAAAAAATCAGAGAAGTCTGACTTCACTGATTTGTCTCTATAGAAACCAGAAGAAAGACTCTTAGTTTTCAGACGCTGATGCTCTGCTCACCAAGTCACTCCACAGCATTTGGACTGCATCTGGTTTAGTTTTCAAACTTGTAAGTTTCAAAAGCTTTGGTACAAGTATTACTTTTAAAAGCTTATTTGACACATTCCAGTATTTTGGGTGGGAAATGAAAAAAAAATTAATTTAAATTGCATTTGTATTATATAAGGAGTGCAAAAGTGCTTTTATTATTAAAACGCTACCTTGGAAGAATCCAGTAATGGGGGGAAGGAATGAAGATATTGAACTATGCTTATTTCCTTGCTCATTTTATTTGAATGTCAAAACATGTAATGCCAATATGTTTCAACACAGCAAACATATCATCTTTTTTTGTCTCTCTCTTACATTTCTTCTTGAAAGAAATAGATATTGCTTATCCAAATGTCTAAAATAGGATTTCCCTGCCTAGCTGTTTGCCTAGAAAGGCATTAGTATTTCCCTATCAATTTTTGGCATCTGTCAGTTTAGTCTCTCTTTTCCATACCACATGCACAATGTGCATTCAGGCATTTCTCCTCCATTTGCAGGCAGAATGAAACCACTGAGTTGGGAATTTTGTGAATGTTACCATCACAAAATTAAGTTACTGTTTAAAAACTGTTGCTGCTATAACAGACCTACATTTTCCTGTTCTGAGGAACACTTTGTACAGCATGAGGCTTCATACATTCCAGCTGCCACTTGGTATATGAAGTTTTTACATTTGTTTACAGCCTTTGATCCTTTTCCTCTCACTTTCACCACATTAAATTTTTCTATGTGCATTTTGATTCTTTTTCAGCCAAGCAGTAAGACACAGCAGAGTGGAACCCTTGGCTTCTGATGCTTGCCAGAAGGTGTTAGGAGCTATGTAGCCAATGCAATGCTCAGTCTGATCCGTTTTTGAGAAAGGATTTAAAAATTCAAACTGACAGTTCAGAACACAAACAAGAGCTTGAGGTTTTGACATCGCTATGACCACAACCCCCCCCCCCAAAAAAAAAAAAAAAAAAAAAAAGCCAAAAAAACAACCAAACCAAACCAAACCAAACAAAAAAACAAAAAACAAAAAAAACCCCCCACCAAGCAACCAAGCAAAAAGTTTGCTTAAGGAAAGCAAGTATTTATTATAAAGGTATCAAGTAGATGACCAAATGAAATTTTAGCCTTTAGGTAAGAAAAATATTCTGTATATAGTGACATTAAAGTAGGGAGCAATTTAGCAAAACTATATGACTCACTGAAAGACATTTAAAACCACTTACGTGACTCACACGGGAAGAAAAGACAGATCAAGAGGGTACAGTAGGAATGTGCATTATGTGAAGGCAATTGGTCTCCTCAACATCAGCTTCCGTCACTACACTGGTGAGGTGACAATTTTGTCACATAGCACAGATGGAGTAGCATCACCCATTAAAAGTACCGCTTTTTTTCTGGGTTAAACCTAACAAAAAATTTAATCACCACAAGGTTATCTGGTTTCATAGAATACATAGGCCAGAAATGCAGATACTTCTCTTACAGACTTTCTTATTCCATTGCTTCTCAGCAGCAACAGTTGGATGTTGTAGATAGACCAAAACACAGCTCCATGAAGGGCTTGTCCAAAGGGATGTGGAGAACACTGGGCAAAAGGAGACGTTAGGCAGTAATGTTTTCAAGTTCATTGCATGCAGGAGAAAAAAGAAGACTGGGGAAGCTTTCTGGGTGGCTGGAATTCCCCATTTCCTTCCAACAAATGTGAACAAGTGTGATGAATACCATGTGCCTAGGGAATGCAGGAAGAGCAAGAGAATGGAAGAAGGAAGAAGAAATACCCATCCAGACCTGTGCTGTATGCTGTGTATATAGAATTATCTTGTGCATACATGGGTGATTTAGCTGAAGAAGGGAATAGTAGAGGCAATTTCCCAATGACCAGTGATATGAAAGAAATCAGGTTGATGGAATAGAAGTGTTGTCCCCCAACAATGGCAACATCTTTTGACTTGTCATAAATCTAAGTAATGTTTTCAGCTACCAGTACAGGGCTCAGTTCATTGCTGTCCAAGAATAATTAACTTTCTAGAAGGTATAATTTTGCATTGGGACAATACAGGGAATGCACATTGTCATGGCAGCAGTTTAAAAAAGGGCAATATACTACTATTTGCTTCCCCTGTTTCAGTATCTGACAAAACATTTTTACCTATTTGCTTCCAGTGAAAAATGCAGAACAGATGTGGTTCCTGTTTAAGTAGGAATTACGTTATTTGCTGTTTAATGGACCCAACAAGAATTAAGAGATTCTAGAATATAATTTTTAACATGGTCTATATTGGTCTATGTCAAACCATAGCAGGGCAACCATTCACTTTGCCTTGGTGTTTTGTTCATTTTGCCATAACTCCATAAGGTCAGTAGTCGACTAAGAATCCATCTGTTAAAACAAAGCAAATTAAAAACTATAAATGTTTCTGTTCAATGCTTTAACTGTTATTTTTCCATCAAATTGCAAGGATTGGATAAAATATGTTTTCTATGACTCTGAGCTTGTTACAGAAGTCCATCTACCACTTGTATCTAGAAACAGTAATTTATGCCTTTCTATTGAAAAGATGCCTAACCTTCAAGCAAGCAAGCTTGTACTCAGAATCATTCCTACTCAGAGACTCCATGGTAGTCACTCAAAAATGTGGTCGTTTAAAACTTGAAACACACTCATATTTTAGAAGATATTATAAACATTGCAGAAAATGAAATGTCTTAATATTGATAGATTAAAATCAATGGTAATTCATCTATTTAAAGAAATTATTACATTTAGAAACATATTAGCATGACAAAAGCTATGTTTATACTACCACAGATCCCCCTCACTAAGGCAGAGCATCAAACCAAGAATTGGTTTCACAGTAGCATCAAATAAAATCAGCCTCAAAGAGACGTCTGGAAGAGATCATCTGGTCCACTTCTTTGTCTGGACTCACAAACAAAGCCATGTTGAGCTTTCCTAACTTGTCCAACCAGTTCTTAGACCCCCAGCCACAGAGATTCCACAGTCTCCCTAAAACAAGCTCTTTACTATGGTCAAAACCATTACATCTACTGGAAATGAGAAGCAGAATGACTAGATTGTTTGGAGAAACTAAAACAAACTGTAAAATTTCAGTGTGCTGTGCCACCTCTCTTAGGGAGGAGAAAGGGGTGAAGTTAATAGAAAGGATGATACAGGAGTGTAATCCTATTTATAATTTATGCCTATTTTGAAGTTTCTGTGGTTTAGATTCATATCCTAACAAGCGCCCTAGAACTGAAAAACACCTGCACGAATAAAGCATGAGCTAAGAAACAGTGTTTGATTACACCCAACTGTAGTTAGCTTCCACAAAGTCAGCAAATACCCAAGGCATTTCAGCTCCTCTTGATGACATGCCTCCTTTAAGATTCCTGGGACACAAGAGCAGAGGTTATTGATTGGAGATGGAGCCACCAGGGTGTGAAAGAGAGCCAGGGTGAATCCGACTTCCACCCAGGTCCTCATGGAAACAACTGTTCTTTGATGATACAGAGGAGTGGATTAGGACAGTGCCGAGGAACTGAGCCAGATAGAGACCACCCAAAAAGCACAGAAACAGAGAAAAGACTCTGTCAAGAGGGAATGAAACTAGTAAAACAAATTGGCAATTGCATATAACCAAAATGCTGAGAGTGGCGCAACCACAGCTCATGCAGAAAAAGACGGAGGAAAAGCCAAGACAACACCTGAAATACAAAAATAGAGAGAATTGGAATCCCATGAAAGGTCAGAGGAATTATGATCTTGTTTTGAAAAAGCTTGATATATGATGTTCCAGACAGAGTAAGATTATTTTAAAAACCTCTTAGTTCCTATAATAGCACCCATGAAATAAAAGGAAGACTGTGGTCACTGTACTATTTAAATATTATCCTTCAGGATATTATCCAGCAAGAACTTAATTCATAAATTCTTATGTGAGATGATTTTTTGAAACCACCTACAGAGAAATCACATTGTATTTTCTGGACAATACCTGCATGTAAATGTACCAGACATACATTTAAAGCAGTCGATGTATTTAGAATGGAATTTCCTCATTTACAAAAAGTAATTTACAAAAGCTTTAGGATGGTGAGAGGAGAGGGGGTTGAGACTTACCCTGCTCATCCAATAACAAAATATTAATTTTATTATGACTTTCCAAACCACCAGACCATTTAATAAAACTTGGAATAGATCTCTCAGTGTAAACAATTCCTTCATTTATACAACTGAGTCTAAATCTTTGAAAGACGGGTTTTCATTCATCAGAATGTTTTCTCACAGAACTCTCATTCCTGCTAAGTCCAACTCTGACACTCTGGAGAAAGATTGTCTTGGTCAATATCCTGTCAAACGACCACTAAGTAACTTATAACTCTTTCAAGTAGCACAATACACAGAAGAAAAACAAAACAAAATCATGTAAAATGCTGTCAAGCTTAAAAGCATTCAAAACTTTGGAGATGTCATCATTGTTATTATTGTTTTACCATTACCACTTGCAGGTAAATGACAGGGTCTATATTTTGCTGTTGTAATTTTGTCTGCTATTACCCAGATATTTTGGCCAAACAAGGGCCAGAAATGCTGTGAGACCAATTCTCTGTTGGCATAACTTAATTGATTTCATTAGACTTCTGTCAGCAGAAAACATTGGCTTCTGTTTAGATTTGGAGGAAAAAAAAAAAAAAAAAACAAAAAAAACCACCAAACAGAAAACCTAACCAGCCACACCATCTGCTTTTATTAAAACATATTTTTAACCTGAAGAGTAAAGATGAGTGACAGGACACAATCCTAAATCTAACAAAGCACATGATCCCATCTCAAATCAATTTTTTGTTGTATTTCTGTATCATGTACACAAAGTTTGTAGAAAGTGAAACATTGCAAATCTTGAAGAGACAATTATTTTTTTATTGTGATACAGAAATCTATGCCACATTTAAGACTCTCTGTTTATTACCAATGAGAGTGATATGCTTTAACATTTCTCTGCTATGCTTTGATTAATTAAAAGGCCCTGGGGGAAAAAAAAAGGCAGTAATAAATATTCCAGTACTTCTCACTGTAGGATGACCCCTAAAGCCCTGTGAATGAGAAACGAATATGTTCTAGAAAGAGAAAAAAGTTCACTGTATCTCGGTTTGCTGGACAAAAGGATTTCCACAAATGCCAACTGCAGGCAAACTCACAAAAATGGAAAGTAGTTGTACCCACTGCAATAACTCCTACACTCTCCATTCCCACCCAGAGAAACTGGATGCAGGTGATGGGCAATTTTCCTTCAGTGATAGCTGGTACCTTGATCTCTTCCTAAGCACAGCCTGAGAGTTGTGTTGCATTATATTTGCTGTGTCTTTGATGAGAATGAAACAGAAGTAAGAATGAAACAAAATTATTTCAAAAGACAGTCATTAGAAGTACCAGTGCAACAACAGTACTTCAATTAAGTGCTTCAAGACCATTTCCTGATTTAAAATATATTTCTTACTGGTTATCTGCTTCCCAAAGAACTTACCGGACTACAAAAGCACCATAAAAAAACCTAAATAAATTTGTAATACTCACTTCTATGATTCTGTATCAGGTCTCAGCCTTACCTCTGCAAGTTAGACTACAGATGTACAATTTATTCACTGCCACTATTCTTTCCAGTTCAAAAACTGTTTGAGAAAGGCTGTATCTGTCAAGACAATTACGATAAAAGTGTGGTATGTTCTGCAAGACAGCATAAGTGTTTTTTTCATGTAAAGTGTATAGCGATTAAAAGGGACAATTCTGCAAAAGCATTCAGGAGAACCACAGTGCAGTATGTTCTCATATGACTTTTCATCATGGCATCATCACCATTCAGCATGATTTGATCCTTCTGCAAGTATGCTCATGAGATGAAATTGGTTGCCCTCCTATCTTTCAGTTCTTTGCTGTTCCTGAAGTGAGAGGTCTGAACTCTTCCAGTAATCCTTTAAAGCATGACTTTACAAACTACTCCTTTGAAGACTGTGGTCTGAAGTACAATCCACCAGGCATGTCCCTGCACTTACAGCTCTCTCTGAGATTTACCTGCTACAAATTCACTTCCCTATTTATATGTAGAACACTTTTAAGCTGGAAACATACTGAGTGTTTTCATAAAACCAAGTTGCTCTCATGATAATACACATAGAAATCAACAATTATTGCTCACCTAATGCACAGGTAGATCTATTTTTGTAGGAAATCTACTATTTTTGTAGGAAATAGTATTTTGAGGACTGAAACAGGAAGCATAAAATGTGGTTTTGACACAGCCTTAACTGATAGTTTTAATACAAACAGATTTTATTCTTACATCTCATAGGGACTTGGTGATTTGAGAGTCCCTAGGATGGACTCAGATACTCGGGTTCTCTTTTGAGTCCCATTATCAGCCCTAGATGATCAGGAGGTATATTCTCAACTTGCCCTCTCTTCAGTATCAGAAGAAAAACACATACCTTCCAGTAATTTGTTGCAAGAACTGCAAAGAAAGGTGGATATGAGAGCTGGATGCTGTGACTATCGCAGTTCAGTTCCATATACCAGGAATGTCCCCCACATCTGAAGTGGGGCTTGCATTTTTGGGAGGAACCATATTACACACAGGAGATACAGACACAGAAATGGTTTGGATTATGTAAATTTAGCCTTTGCTCACAGAATACCATTCATTATTCATTCTTAAAAAATGCCTGTAGAAAATCTTCTGAAAAGACATTCAAATTATATACCAATTCTACTTGTATCCAATAATTTCCAAAGGGGTAAGGATAGACAAAAAATGAGTCTGGATGTTTCAGGAAGTGGAGAGGAACACAGTTTTTTGAAGCAGAGAGAATTTTGGCTTCTGAGACTCAATGAGCTTGTACCATTGAGTTTTGCAAGTATCCCCTTAATTTCTACAAAATACTGTTTAAAATACTTGGAATAAGGAAGTGGGATGCCAAGAAACCTGTGTTACCTCACACTGCTGTGTTAGCAAACCATTTGCCATTTGTGTTCCCAGTATTTCTGACAAATGAATGGACTAAGGTAAATGATTAACATTTTATCTTGCTTTAAACATGTTACCAAGTTTGTAAACTAAGCCATTTAAAATACCAGGAAGCAACCATTTCCCTCCTGTAGTTGCTGCATAAGTTCACTGGAAAAAACCATAATGAATATAAAATTAAAAGATGCATAATAGTGCAAATGCATAGGACTCTTCAATAAAGGTAGATATATTTAGCATTTCTTAGCTGTCAACCACACAGTTTCAAGATTTAAATAACTTTAATACAGCCTTTCAATTAAATAGGAAATTATATGCAAAACAAGAAAAATACTTAAATGAGCTATTTTTACATCCAGTAGCCCCTAACTGTGGATTATAAAAGCTAACATCCCAAATATTTAAAATTACAGACACCATCTGGCTGAAAAGACTGAACAGGACCTGCTGGAGGCATATAACTGTAAAAAGCATGCCTGAGAAAGGTAGACTTCGGCAGTCTCTTTGGGGCACAGGAGGATTCTCCCCAGCCCAGAATTGCCCCCAGGAACAAAACACTGTGACCAGGTGCTCTAGATAGAACATCTGCTGCTGCATGGAGCTGCCAAGGCAATAGCATTCAGCTGTGATGTTTTCCAAATCACAAAGTTAGTATTCAGCTCACTCCTGACAGTGTCAGAGTGGGCACTCCCAGTGACCTTCCCCATAAAAATGACCCAGATAGGACTCCAAAAGCTCTGACTGCTACTCTTGAGGTCACTGACAAGAAGGTGTCCCTTTTTGTCAGTGACCTAGATTATATCACCATTCCCAGATTATATCACTAATGGAATCTCCCCTCCCCAGATTATATCACTGATGTTACTCAGGTGGACAGGCAGAAGGGCAAAGCAGGTCTTTCAAGGAAGGGGACAGCTGTAACTCCAATTAAAGTCTCTTCAATCTTTATTCTTTTACATATAAGAATACGGTCATGCAACTGCTCAAGCTGGTGGTCCAGCCCACTCCCAATGTACATCTCCCTCCATAGCTAAGAAATAAAGCTTTAAAATAACCTTTAAAAATAGTGTTCAAAAAAAGAACTGTTTTTTTTCCCTTCACAGTCCTTCCATTCCCAAAGGAAATTTGAATCCAGCAACACAACTGCGGTACGCCATAAACACACCATAACATGGCCTCAAATATCACACCCTCTAGATAAAACACTGATAAATTCTGGTATCACATATATACCATGGGGTCCTTCTTTGCATAGTCACACTCAGACTCCAGTAGTTTTTAGGCACTAACTGCCCTTTTTCCTGGAGAGCACTAGCAAAGTATCCCTTCCTCTCAGAAAAGCTCATGGGAACTTTTTTAATCAATGACATATTCTTTTTCAAGCTAAACTACTTGGGAACATCAGCACTGAAAGGTTTACAGTGCAGTGCTATAAGTGATGATTTTTTAATTCCTTGACAGGACCAGCTACCAACAATAAAGCTTTTGATAAGAATAGAAATTTATACCAAGACAATCAGTTTGTCCAAAAAAGGCTGTCATAAGACCACATAATGAAACCTATCCACTGATAAAGCAGGTAAAATAATTAATAAACACTTTGTAACATTAAATCCACCATCTACTTTCTATTCACCATATCTTTTTCATAGTAGTGATACTGAAACACAAATGTTAATAGGACACAGTCTGTGTAAGCCATTTTTTCATAAAGAGCATTCTTTCAAGTAAATAAAAATATATTTCAGTTCATTATCAGCCTGTAAGGAGCATAAAAAGTCAAACACACTTCAAAACATTTATTTGCATTGAAAAAAGTTGCACAAAGGTTTCGGGTTTTTTCTCTGCAATGGATAAGCATGTCACCCCAGACTACAGAAGGACAAAAAGGTGAAGGAGATGCTGCTCCCCACTTCATTTTGCTGTTAGTGCCAGCCTGAGTGGCTACATTCCAGCTCTGCTAGGTGCTGTAAAAGACTTTTGCTTCCATGTGCCCAACACACTCACTTTTACTTTTTAAACTAACATCTATTTTCCATCAGTAATGTCTACAAACAAAGGTGGTAAAAATGAAGGCTAAGCAACTTAGTACATATCACTTAAAAAGTTACTTTTAAAATGCTTCCCTTCCGTTAATGTCCCCTGCAGTTTTTGTGTCTAAGCTTCCTCCTACCTCACTCACCACTGCTATGAACCCACACATTGCATTTGGAACTACAGCAATTATCAATGTATCAATGTCAATGGCTGCTTGATTTTACCTAGATCAGGTAGCAACAGCACAGAGTTGAGAATAATACACAAGCTTTAGCTTGTGCTTTTTTTGTCTGCTGGGACCTCGAGCACTTAGCAAGGCAATGAACTGCAATGAGGTCTATGCTATCATGATTTCACTTCTACTAGAACCTGAGGAACCTGTTTTGAGATGAATATGGATGCTATTATCACACCTACACACCCCTGCTCTGGGAGGAAGTGTCACAAAATGCCAGGTTCCTGAAGTCCAGACTAAAGCAAACTAGGTCAGAACAGAACTGCAACCTCCATCCTTGCCAGTAGCCTCCTGCCCTATTTTTAACTTGGTCTTTTAAAGAAGCTCTGTCTCCAATGGCCAGATGTGCCGCAGCTGAATCTTTGCAAACATGGCCTCTGACAGAGAAGAGACTTATACCTGTTCTCAAAATCTAGGGCTTTGAATTTCACTTTGGATCAAATGGCAACCAATGCAGGTCACAGGCTGACTTTTCTTCACACTTTTAGCAAGAAATGCTGCTCAATGAACAATCAGCGTGTCAGACCTCCTTTCAGTATGAATACAAAAGCACAGTTGTTAGAGCCTTTCCAGCTCAACTTCGATAGATAGCTCTGCCTAAAGACACTATTCAGCCTCTGTGGAAAGAGCAGTCCTCAGTCCAAAATGTCCTTCAAATTCCTAACTCTCTCAAACTGATATATAGCACCATAAATCAAATAAACTCCCGTGACTGCAAAGTTATGTATTACATTAATACTTTAATTTGGATTTATCTTGTTGTTTCAACATCTACTCCTTGCCAATTTATTTTTCACTACTTGGTTTAAAACCTTACAGATCAGAAAATAATGGCACTTATATCCTTTTGTCCTTCATGTTATGTATGATAACACTTCTGATTGCAAAGACCTCTGACTAACACTGGCATTACATTGCTGAACTAGTCCTAAAACAGGTACAGCAACCACAGCTTTGGAGAAAGAAACAGAAAAATTTTTCATTGGCCTGAAAAGCAGCAAGTTCCACAGCAATTGCTAATGGAAAATCACACTGCGCCTCCATTTTTCAGTACGTGTAAAAAGTACTTCAGTTTGGAAGAAAAATGGTTTATAAAATCTTAGTAACTGTGAAAAAACAAAGATAATGAATACAGTTCTGAGCAAAGACAAGCCTTCTTCATATATTGCTGCCTATGTCATCACCAAATTGTATCTGTTTTTCAATGTCACCAACTAGAAGCAGCGCAATCATATTGTCACATGTGCCAGCTGGAAGTTTTCATGCTCCATTCTCTAAGAACATCTAAAGTGTTCCCACTTCAGCTGGTCAAGGAAATCTATTCCTAGTTTCATTTTTCTATCTTCATTAACCATACACACAGTAAAAAAGATTAAATTTTAAAAACCCCAAACAAAACAAAAAAAACCCCACACAAACAAAACCACAAACAAAAGACCAAACAAACAAAAAAAACCCACAAAAAGTTCACTAAAATTGAATTTCCACTGTACTGCAAAAACCCCACAGATAAATAGCTACCAAGCAGTGATGTGACAGGAATTAGTTCTGTATTCCACTTTCCCTTGCACACAATATGGTCTCCACTTATGCTAAGAAAGCCAGAGGCAATATGCAACTGTCTGAGGTCAGAACTACTATCTGCAAATAAACAGCAACAAGTATATTGTCTGCTCTGAATGAAGCATAAATCCTTTGGGGATCTGATTGTTTTGATTCAGTCTTCCTCCCCTTAGCTCATCTCCTTGAAGACCAGCAACAAAAGGTAAAATAAAGACGTCCCTAACATTGTAAAGTGAATGACAGGACAGTATCTACTCAATTTCCTCTACACCCCATGATACATTAAGCAAATAAAAAGGCTACAGAGGAGAAGAGACTCAGTGACTCAGACCACATTACTTGGTTTCTCTCTTCTTTGTTTCTGACTCCATGAGGGATCATCAGTTATTTCATCAATCTCAATGTGATAAAAGGCAAGAAAATTACTGGAACTCCCTCTAAAGCACCTGGAAACATAATGGGAGAGACATACAGCAAAGAAGTCTCAAGGGAAAGTAAAAGGACAGAGACATTTAAATTCTGCTCTTTATTACTCATGGCATAATCTCTTTCCCATTTTTCTAAAATTTTTATTAGAAAAAGCAAATCAATCAGATGGACATCTGACATATTCTTTACCTTCATGTCTTCAGGTCTCTCCTGAGAGAATATGATTGTTCAACAACTGGTCCGTAAAGTGGATCTGACACAGAAAGTGTCTTTAAGAGAATGAGCTGCATTTTGAGCAACTACATCTTTTGTTTATCTTTGGACAGGCAAGGGAAGTGTAGGTATGTCTGACTTGACAGGCAGTGAAACATGGCTATCTTTGGCATTTGTGACTCAAACAACTCTGCCTGTCCATCTCTGAACATGAACTTCACTGGTGATCAGACATCAGTCACTTGAAAAAGGAATCAATCTGGCAGCTTGAAAATTGGCTTGTTTTAAACAGCACTAGCCTCAAACACCATGGCTTTCTAGAAGGATATTGAAAGAGTGTCTAGAAGTTCTCCACATAGTACCAGTCAGCAGTTACTGTTGTTGCCTATGTCAGGAGAGATCCGCAATTAAAAGGGACAGCAAATGTGAAAATAAAAACATGAAAAAGAAAATTAAAGCAGGAAACAGAAAAAGAACTGCAGTAAGGAATTATGACTATTCATTTAGAGGAAGCACAGCTTGTGTCCTGCCAGTTATCCTAGATCTGACCTTCTTCTCTATGCTCCCTTCCTCCCATATACACACAATTTCAGTGACTAAAAACATCAAGGAAAAACGAAGAGGGCAACAAGCACAGCCTGAAAGGAGGTGTTTCACCAACTGGATCCCAGCTCTGAAAGACTTACCTGGGACTGCTCTCCTGCAGTGCTGGGCAGCCCTGGACAGCAAAAAAGTTAGCTGGATTTTTAGCACAGTTGTCAAAAAGCCCAAATGAAGCAAGCAAAACTCCTGCGCTCTTTGCAGTTGTTTCCCTCCCCAGGACTTTGTATTGAATGTTTTATTACTTTTCTTTTTTTTTCCAGAAGACAGAATTCAAATTATTTCACATCTCAGTGGTAACGTGGTAACATGGCTTCAATATTCCAGCTAGGAGTGACAAAATGACAAGTACAGAAAATTGTTTTTAAAAAAACATTTAATCACTTAGCATTCACATCTTTGAACTGCTGCATGAAGTGCTACCCAAAAGCTAAATATTGTTAAGAGATCTCTTGGCTCTGTTTATTCTGTCAGCACACTTTACCACCAAAGCCCTGACAAAACTTGCAGCCACTGCTCATGATATTAACAGGAACATGATGGTGTAACTTATAGTAGAATATTAAAATTGAAGGAGCTTTCAGTTTCCCTTCATGCCATTAACCCAGCAACAACAGCAAGCACTTTGAAATCACACTACTAATCAAAAAATTCATTATTTGGGACAGCAAAGCACTGAAATGCTATATTTCTTATGTAGGGGGATTTAACACTGCTAACTGCAGAGCCTATAAATCAGTTTCTCTACAGAATTCTAAAGTCATAGGTGCCAAATATATAACTTTTTCTCATAATCCCATTCTTGGTCTTTTCATGTTATTACTGGACTTCCTGGATAAATTGTTGCTAAAATAAGTTTGGTCTTTTTTCCAACAAAATTTGCCAAACCAACTGCTGGAATGCATTTGTATTGTGCTCTTACTAGAAGAATTTCTGTAACATTCCCATTGACCTAATTGCAGGTTTTGGCCTGAAAAGATGACACGTTTCTGTGAATCTGGTAAAGCTGTTGAAACAGGGATACTAGAAATGAAGTACCCTTCTGGCCCCTTTCATCAAGCTCCAAGCTGAATCCCCTCAGGAATGTGATGGCATTTCTTCTCCCTGCTTTTTTCTAAAATCCTATTCTAAGCTGCTTAAAAAAAAAAAAAAAAAAAAAAATGAAAATCTGACCGAAATAACCCAGAAACTTAAGTAAAGACAGCTGGGAAGATGAAAGAGTGATAATGTTTAGATGTAAAACAAGCGACATGTTCCAACAACTGGCAGGGACTAAATTTTGTCCCAGAAATGTATGTCATTAAAGAATACCGTGTCATTTGGGAAATCCCTGGAACCAGAATACAATTACATTGTTTTAAGTCTTTATGTGGAAAATATTATCATTATTTAGAGAAAAACAGTTTTCATGTTTATATAGTAAATATAAGTGTGGTACATCTTACAGCAAATCTTTTTTGTTACAGCAAGAGAAGAAAAACATAATAACAGGACAATATTGTTTGATTGATTGATTGATTGGACTTTAAAGCCAGGGTAGATACTACAAGCCATCATTAGGCAAGCAATTCAAATGAAGAAATACATAAAAATGTGAGCAATATTGCATGCTGCATTACATTTAAAACACAGTTTGCAGATCCTCCAAACCAAAGCAACTTCTGCTTTTGCCCCTGATGCAGATGAATCTTGCTCTACACTAAGTCCCATTTTATGGCAGACACAGTGCTTGTAACTTGTACCCTTTAATCTGGTAAAATCCTTGGATGTGCCCACAATTCCGTTTACAGTCCGTTTCAGGGACCCATATATTATCATGTCTCTACTGTATCAGTGTGCTGTGTACCTAGTTTTAATATATACTCCGGATTTTCTAAGCTTCTGTCATCATCAGGGCTTCCTTACCTGCGCAGATTTTCCCGTCATAGGTCTCACACACCCAGTCGTGGCACTCGCAGAGCGGACCGTAGTATTTGCCAGGCTCAGTCACTTGGCAGATGCAGACTCCACACTCACACCTGCCCCTGTCATTGCACAGCTTCCCCCCAGGGACACGGCACCTGAGCTCCGACTCAGCCCGGGACAGCCGGCAGGACACAGGAATACCCAAACCACTCCTGGGGGGGACAGCAAACAGAATGAACTGCGGTCAGAGCCAGGGGCTGCAGCTCAGGGCCGATGAGAGCTTGGCTCATTCAAAACCACCCTCCCATCATTGGCTTCAACCAATACCCAGAATATTGTTCTTACCACCTCTTCAGCAATGGTTGCAAATTATTACTGGCCTCAAATCACCCATTTTTCTTCGTTTTCATTAGAAATCTCACTGCTACCCGCAAGAATGCTTATACTTTATTTTACTTACCTTTTTAACTACATTAGCCTCATCTATTTTCCCATCAGGCATATCTGGTATATATGCATAGACACGTATGGTTTGATTATCCATCATGAAACATTTTGATCCTAATTATTTCAAAAAGTTTAGAGACACCATATACATCCAAACATCTGGGTAGCATAACAGGAATATGTATCATAAAGCACACTTAAGGTTGATTCTAATAACATACGTTTGCCAAAGTAATCTTTCTGGTTGTCAGATACATATGATTCACGTTTTCAATGGAAAAGGAAACCAAAGTAATCATGGCTTTCTGTGCAACACTGTAGGTTGTAGCTGTGGTTTCGGTAAAGGGAGCAGAATCCAATTCTAGATTTGTAAATTTGCAGCTCTGCCATGCAATGCACATGGAGATCAGGACTTTTGGGACATACTGAGGGGAAGTTACACTTTGTCTCATCAGGAGTTGAATTGTAGGAAAAAAAACCAAAGGACTGCTCAGGCCAAAAACAGGTCTTCACAACGCTAAGGAATACTGAAGATGTAGATGAATAGAACCTGCCCTTCTCACATAGTAGATTTTGCAAGGCTCTGGAGCAAAGGAGCTGCTGGCCCCCCTCTGGAGCAAAGGAGCCAGTGTGTGCTGGCTGTGGAGAGGTGGAGAGTGAAGGGCAGCACAGGTCACTGTGCCACTGCACCGAAGTGCAGCAGTAATTCTGTGGTTAGATGCCTGCTGCACACAGGCAGCTGATTTTAAAGGTGTGGGTGTAAAAGTCAACCCTGGCCAGATCTTCCCTCTTCATTGCTTTCAGAGTGTGCATCTTGGGCATCGAATGCATTGTTGCAAATAACTCTGCAGCCTGCACAGGCACCTACCTACTGAGGTTCCCAGTGACCCAGAGTGCTTCCCTCAGCGTCACCTTTAAGCAGGCAGAGCAAGAGCCGCCAAACTGCTGCGCCGCTCCCTCCACAACCCCAGCTTCCACACTCCTGGCACCTCAAAATCAGCGGCACCCCCCCGTGAGCCTTGAGAGCAGCACTTACCGCGGGGCCGGGGGCCCGGCCGGCAGCGCAGGGCCCAGCAGCAGCAGCAGCAGCAGCAGCCCCAGCAGCCGCCGTGCGAACATGGTGCGAGCTGTGCTGAGCCGCACCTGGAGCGCTCCTGCAGACGGGCGGACAGACGGGCGGACAGACGGGCGGACCGACCCGCCAGGCAAGCGGAGAGCTGCGGGCTGGACAAGCCCGGCTCCAGCGCTGCTCCCCCCGTGCTGCAGTGGCTCTGATTAGCTGCCTGGGAGCGGGATTTGGGCAGCTCTCTGGGAAGGAGGCCGGTGCCAAACCCCGAAGTTTACAGTCTAGGCAGGGAAGTAATTAGAAACAGTTGCGCAGCCAGATGGTTTATTTTGATGTTTTAAAAGTGGTCCGTTCACAGATGTGAACGAACTGTCTCATTGTCAAAGTACAGGCACCGTAAATATTTGAGGTATGTGTATCCCCCTGTCCTTTGACAGACGGCTGGCTTGGGGTAATCTGTGAAATTTGTACCGACGAGACAGCACCAGCGCTCCCCAGCTGCAGCATCCCTGCTCGACTGCTGGAGCACCTCCCCGGTGCCTGCCTCCCCAGGTCCGTCCCTTCCTTCTTCCCCTAAGGTCACCTGCTCACGTCACCGCACCGTGCGACACTGCAGGCTGCCAACCTACACCAGCATGAGTGACTGCACATTAAAAGTGTTATTAGTTAGCCATTTCCTAATGCCTTATTAAAACACAGTCCAATACTTCATCTCAGCAGTGGGAGATTTTTGAATTGCTTTAAAACTAAGCTAAAAGGAAGGACAGTCTCTCCAAATGAATCAACTTTGGCAGATATGGCCACGTGCGTTTCTTTATGCTGTGGAAAAGTTTTTGATCCCTCTGGCTGTCCTGAGAAATTGCTGATTGCCTGATACCTCCCTGGGATGGAAAGCTCTTAAAAGAAACAAACTTTGACCACAAAAGATGGTAAGTAATAGGTGACCTAGTCTACACACACACAACACACACAACACACACACACACACACACACACACACACACACACACACACACACA
>CM031857.1:78311705-78336493 GCA_018697195.1 Certhia americana | reverse complement strand
CACACACACACACACACACACACACACACACACACACACACACACACGCACACACACGCACACTCACACACGCACGCATTTTTAAAGCAGGCAACTGACAGAAGCTTTCACTGGTTCTGAAGCTTGTATTGGAGATTAAAGCCCTCAGTAGCTTACTCAGAATGAAAAACTCTGTTTCAATTTCATAGTAAATATCTAATATACGACAGATTATACTGTTCCATGTTAAGATTTAGTTAAAATTCTCTGACTTAGAGACTGCCTTTCCTATGAGGTTTAAGTGGGTGTCTTTTATTTTTCATAGTGAACTCAAGGCTACAATTCACAGCATTCCTGCTAACATAACTAGTTCTGCTATCTATATTCTTGCAAAAAAAAAAAAAATGCATCAAGCATTTTACTTTGTTCTTCTGTCCTTATATATGACAAAAGAACCTTTAAAGTCTAGTTTGGGGCCTGTTTTCAGTCAAGTACCCACTTGGAGGATAAAACTTTATTAAAAATCAAAAGAAGAGACTGGACAAAATCTGCTCTATCATACTTGTAAGCATACATTATTAGTCCCTGAAGATATACAAGTTAAACCCAAATATTATTGCAATGGACTATTAAAACACAAGATTTCTTCATATTTTAGTTACATTATCTTGAAGTTGTGAAGTGCAAAACTTCGCTATCTACTCATAGTGTACTACCTTCTTTATGATACATAATTTTGTATTATAAGGCAAGTAAAATTAGGATGTAAAAAAAAAATCTAAAAGCTCCATATACGGCTGTTGCATACCAAATCTATTTTTTACCAGTTTTGCTGCCCTTTATAGCATATTTCATATTGCAAGTGTGTTAAAATATTTTCTTGAGCAACACAGATCACAAAAATCCTGTATTGAGTTGATCTGTTGATCTAGCACCTGTGAAAGTTATACAGCCCTGCTAATCCCATGTGTTTGGTTATTTTGATGGATCTAGTGAAAAAGGGAAGTAATATTGGTGGGGAAATCAATAAATATTTATTTCTGACAATCTTTGAACTTTGAAATCCATGCTTAATTCAGCACTATGTGTTCAATCTGTGTGATAGTTTTTGAAATATATTTATAACGCTGCAAAAAAAAAAAAGTATAAATTAAAACCCTTTAGATTACAGAAAGGAGCAGTTTTAAGAACAATGTGATTGTCAGAAATTGTAGTTCCTGAAGTCTCAATTTAGAGAAGAATAAATAGAACAATAGTAATTTAAACAATACTAATTCTCTTTTAGCACTAAATTTATCATTAATCCACAACTTTAAAGGCTGCCATCTGTTCATCTTCCTCCTTTGTCCCTGAGCAGACTGTTGTTGACAGGTGTTCAGAAGACTTTCAAGCAGACTACAAACTATAACTTCAAATGTACAAGGAGAAGACATTCATCATGATATGATTAACTTATCTATGTCTTATTTTTTTTTTATTTACATTTGAAGAAATACACACGTTCTGGCTGTAATCTCTGGAATTTGGAGAAGGCATACTTACACAGTTGAAAGGTGCAGTATTTGAAATGTGCACTCAGAGCTTAAATTTAATAAATGCTTTCATGTGTACCTGTCTCTAATACAATATCTCAGTGCTCCCTTAATGGATTTTAACCTTTTCTTGTATTATTATTTAATCATCTAAGCTTAGAACGTTTCTATGCATGCATGTATAAACATGAATTTAAAAAATAGTACATATATTTATACACATATGATGTGTATGTATTCAGGAGCTAATTGGCTTCCAAACAGACTGTAAATTCAATTTAAAAGAATTCAGTCTTTTTCTAAATGGGAACCTGACATACTGCCTTGAGAACTGCTCACTTCCTTTCAGCCACGCCTGTACACAACCCTAAGGAACTTTGTTCTCTACTGGGTAACACACACCTACAAACAAAGCACAGAGCCCATAAAATACTACTTTTCCTATGTATTGTAGTTTCAGACTAAGGCTCTAGACCTGTAGGTGCTTGGTGAATGTATGGTTTACAAGTGGTAATGACACTGCTTGCAGAGTAAAGGTAGAAAATAGAAAGTCACCATATTGCTAATGAGGTGGAGAAGCTGGAACACACCTGCTAATACTAAACAACCTTTTAAAAATAGGCAATAGGTTTAAATAATACTTGTCAGACTCAAAATTGCTTCAAATAGACACGGAATAAAAAAAAATAGGTGCTGTTAAGCACACTTACACTTGAACCTCATTTTTAAGTATATCCCTGTTACTGTTTTTGGTAAAAGTTTGCAGGATTAGGTAGAGTGGGATAAATCTTTTCCCTGCAATTTTATTGACCAGTAGAGGAACCAGTAAGGTAATTTCCTATCCAAACTGGTGAAGGTTATTTTTGTGATTTCATAGTCTTCTGGACTGTGTAAAATCTAAGGTGCAAGCCTGGGGGTAGACAAGATAATTCAGAGGCAGTGATTCTCTCTTTTTTTTTTTTTTTTTTTTTTTTTTTTTGTTAAGGCAAACAATATCTTAACTTCAATTTTTCCAGAATTGCTTTTATAATAATCAAATAAGAATAATATTTAAAAATAAGGGAAAAAACATAAGAAAAAAGCTTTTTTACTATAAGAGTGATCTCATGCTGGAGCAGAATGCCCAGCAATGTTGTGGAATCTTCACCCTTGGACATAGTCAAAAGCCATCTGGACAGGGCTTGGGCAACATACTTTAGGTCATCCTGCTCTGGGTTAGACTAGACCATCTCCAAAGATCCTTTCCAATCTCAAATATTCCATAATTCTATGACTCTGATGGCATAATGTGCTATTGAAGAAGGTTTGATTTGATTTGGAGAGGCAGATGGACTCTGCCTACTCCTTTATTACAGCCTCCTACTGAACATTTTAATTTTATTGTCACTTTAATAAAGTCATCAGCTTTGCAAAACACATTCCATGCCATTCTTAAGGATTTTGTTCTTAATAAAACAAATAAAAATGCACATAAAGAGAACAGTCTAAGCTTAAAAAAAAAAAAAAAAGGAAACCATCAAAATCTGTCAAATATTCCTCCTGGGTTTCCATTGAAGCCATTTTAGTAACAGCAGGGGCTTGTAAGCGTGGAGACTGAGGCATTCAAATGCAGAGGCATTCAGTTACATAAAGATTTTCTAAAATTAACCAGAAGCTGAAAATCTCACATATCAAACAAGTTTTTGTTTCTCCATAAAATGTAGAACAAAGGGAATTTTAAGTGTCCAGCGATTCTTCTGAAAAGAATATACTATCACTAAACTAGATGGCTATAAAGATCTATGACAAACCACTTTAATAGCCATGAAGCAAAGTACTTGATGAAGTTAACTAAAATCTGTATAAATTGAACAGTTCAGAAATACATGCAACTGTTGAGAGTCATCACTGTGCTGGTCAATGTCATCCCTGGAAGGGAGCAGGAGACAGAGTACACCAGAGCTGTACAGAACTGAAAACTTTGTGTTAATTTTGCTGACATGACATGGAATCTGGGACAGCTGATTCCCTGGTATCACACAGGGAATACAAATAACTTTTGGAGTTACAGGATCAAGGTTAGAATAAGATAAAAGCTGAGCTGGTCTGAATGTGGCTGGCCTGAATAGTACAGAATATAAGCTACCCAAACAGTTCTTAGGCCAACATTAATCAAGATGTTATTTTGTTATACTCTAGGGTAAAACCTTAGCTTACTCCTTCATGCCTTAGTTGAAACTTTAAATAGCTGGTAGGTCTTTTGTTTGTTCAGTGTTTGCTAGTGAATTCCCCTACAACGCAATAATACCCTGCTTTCACAGAGGCTTTAAGGGAGCAGAAGATATTTGAGTACAATCTTGCAAGAAAGCTCAAAATGCCAGCAACAATAGTGTATTTTAAAACCCAGCTTATTGCATTCTTAACTGTTTAGCATTTATTTCAGAGAGCAAGTAAAGTTCTGTTATAAGCTGAGCTAACATTATAATTGAAGAGCCCAACAAAGAAAATAGAAGCCATATAATTTTTTCACCATAAATTATTAATTTATGGTGAATTTGTGCCTTATTTCTCAAAGGGACAGGGTTTCTTGATGCTGGGAATCTTGAAAAATCAAAAATTTGGGAAAATACTATTTTATTTGTGATCTTTTTAACTAGTTACCTGAACAAGTTATGAAGGATGGATGAAGGATCATTCTCATCATTTTGATCAAAGAGCTGTTCCTAAGGATAGCAAATTAAAAAAAAAAAAAAAAAAAGATGCTGTTGGCTTCTTCAGGGCAGAACTGCAGTAACCCAAGTTGAGTACCTAAATTGAACACATGCACACCAGATTTTCCAGGGTAACAAGAACCATCTTGTATGGTTTCAATGCTCTGTCTTGCACTGCTTGCTGTTAAACCAAAAATGAAGGAAAGATGGAAATTAAGGAAAAGGAAGTGTGGGAAAACACCACTATTGCCCGTCTTCTGAGAACTCTGTACCTACTGAAAGAAAACTAATTCTACACACAGCAGCAGACCTGGGACTCTCTTTAAGGTGTGAAATTAAGAAAACAATTCCTCCATGTCATTTATTCTGGTTCACCAACATTCACACAGGTCACAGACAATCACGAATGACAGGGTTTTTTTTAACCCACCCCAATCAAAATTACTTATCAATGACCACTGAGTTTCTCTTGCTGTCATTTGCCTGATGGTCTCTGTGACCATTTCTGTTATGGCTACACACTTCTGAGTGAAATCATCAGTAGCCAGAGCCATAAAGGGCAGATAGGTGGAAGCAAACTGGGCTGCTCAGCTCATCTGATTCACGCGGGGCCCCAGTAATACCAGGGTGCTGCTCAGCATGTACAGAGCAGGACTTCAGACAATGGGAGAACTTTGTGGTAACCACCATTAAGATGACTAAGGACTTGGACACCCTGAGACAAAAGAGCAACAGGCAGGAATTTAGCATTTTTTTACTTGTATCCTATGCCAAAATGATTAAATCTTACTTTGGGTCTGAGGTTTAATTCTGAATTGCTAAATGATATTTATGACCTTTTTTAAAAGCTCAAGCATAATTTCAAAATGAATATTTCATGAATTCTTTTAGTCATTATAGACAGTCTGAAATCTGATCAAGCACTGTGTTCTTTCATAAGTGGTAAATCAAATTCCAACAATTGCAATCCAAATAAGATCAACTCCTTGGGTAGTTTTTAAAATTTGTTTACATTACTCTTTAACTATTTAACAGACACTTAGGGAAAGTAAGGAAAATAAAGCAAATAAGATTCAAATAAATTCAGAAGTAAAACCAGGGCTTGAGGGCTATCCAAATTCTGTAAGGAAACATGTAGAATAAATAGATGCTTTGAATTCCCCAGTTTTTTTAGGAGTGAGCAGGTCTAGGAAACTTTGGTTTGTCAATTACTTTTTATCCAGGAAGATCCTACTGTGTTTGCAGATTATGTTACAGAAGTGAAAGTTATAGGTAAGGTTGAGAATTCTTCCCTTGAATTCTCAGTACAAATCTTTTGGAATTTTCCAGAATTTTCTTTTAAAGAGACATCTTGTCATGGCCAATTTCAAACATGTGTTGAAGTTTGAAGGATGAATAAGGAAATTCCTTTATCTGGTCTTGATTTGTAAGAGATGAGAGGTAAATCTTTACTAAGAAATATCTTTTCTTTTGACCTATTTAACATTATCATAAAGTAACATTGTAAGATTAACTCCCAAATTCTGTCTTTATCTATATGTTTATGGTTTGCCTTATAGGTCAGTGTAAATTTTCTAAATCAGAATGAAAACAGACTTCATCCCTAAATATTAAACATTGTTACAGACCTTAAAGGACTAACAGGTTCTTTGCAAAATTATATCAGCAATTTTATAGATACCATAGATACTAAATTTTCCATTTTATCCTCACATGCCTGCTGTATGCCACTCAAATTCTAAAATGTTCATAATTGCTTTTCATGCAATTTTCGTGCCAGATCTGAAAGTAAATTTGTGGTTAAATAGCAAAGCAAGAAAGGGCTTTTTCTCGCAAAAAGGAGACCTTCACTGTCTGCACAATTCTATGAATGGAAGACTACTGTTTTGCCTTTGCACACAGGCAGCTACATCAAGGTATCAAGGGCTAAACCCTTCTTCCAGCATTAGCATCGTCTGCTGCAAGTGCTCACAGACAGGCTGTCGAGGAGAATCCAGTCTTTTGCTGAAAGTGTGGGTCCCCATCAGCAGCTTGTGCTTCACAGAGTAAGGCAGGTAGCAACAACATGTCACCAAATACGACACCAGGTAAAAGGAGAAGTGCCAAATAAATAAGAAAACATGTATTCTATATAATACAAACCACATGTAAGGAAATTAATCCTTTCTTTTTGTGAATTCACTAAGCAGTATCTAAATTACTGTAGCATATTTTGAACCCCTCTCCAACATATGACAAGATGCTAATATGTGAATTCAGTGGCAGGTCACCAAGGCATTTGGAACTGGAGCACCTGCTCCATGAGGAGAGGCTGAAGGAGACTGACTTTTTCTGCCTGACGGAAGGATGGGTTTGGGGGCACCTAGGAGCACTCTGCCAGATTCTATGAGGAAGCTGTCAAGAGGACAAAGCTGGGCTATTCCCAAGGGTGTATTGCAGGAGGAGAGACAGCTGACAAGGGAGCGTCCAAGTGCATGTCAGAAAAAAAAAAAATCTTTCAGCACAAGGACAGGCCAGTACTGAAAGAGGCTTACCAGGGAGGTTGTGCAGTCTCTGTCTTGGGAGGTGTTAAAGACCCAACCGGATAAAGCCCTGAGCAAGCTGGTGTGATCTCATCTCTGAGCCTGGTTTCAGCAGATCAGTCAGACCAGATGGTCTCCTGAGGTCCCTTCCAACTGGAAAACTGTTCTACTGAGAATTATTTTTTAGAGGCCATATATCCATAGAAAAAAATGTTACACAAAGTCACATCTGCTGGCAAATGTTGATTTCTTTTGTTTAGATATAGCTTCAACGTTTCACTGTTTGCAACTGTCAGTTTTCATTTATGAGATGCTATCACCAACAGCATAATGCTGCCTAGCAACTTATTCCAAGTAATGAAATGTTAAGTGGGGAGGAAGAGACAAAATGGGAAGAGTATTATTTGTCAGCACATTTATTCTTAAATTGTTTTGCTTTACAATTTTTTTTTTCTTATGAAACATCAGCTGACTGCTATCAAAAACTGCAAACACTAAAATTAGGTGCTTAAATTTACTGGAATTGCTAATGCTGGTAATACATGTAAGTAGTGCTGGCAGGACTGCATCTGTAATACTGAGGCCAGCTCCCTAACTGGCTTATTAGTTTTGGTTGCCAGCATCAAATAGATATAATTTAAAGGAACCTAATACAATTTATGCCATACATTTTCCTTTAGCTTTCTGAGGTATTTTGCTAAGGGCTTTGTCTTTTGAATTCTATTCCACATCTTAACTATCTCCAGAAAGTTATAGGCTCACATTATTCCCCATCATCCAGTTTCATTTAAACATAAATTTTACACAAATTTACTTTTTTTATTTGTTCAAGAAGATAAAATACAGATTGGAAGATGTCAAGCTGATTTACAGAAACAATTTTCCAAGTATTTCATCTGTGTATTGTGGTATCTCTTACATAGAATCATTTAGGCTGGAAAAGACCCCTAAGAGTATCTACCCCAACAAGTAAAGATATTTTTATAAATTTATTTCACTGTGGAGCTTGAGACTGGGCTTTTACATGGCTCTTCAGTAATCTGAAAATTAACCAGATGACCCGGTGAAGTAGGGGCAAAGAAGTGCACCAGTAGGAAAAAAAAGCCCTAAGATATACAAATAGGGTTTCTTACCGAAATAAATAACCTATCCTAGCACTTGAATAGCATAACGAAAAACAAAAACAACCCCCAAACCAACCAAGAAACGAAAAGGCTGAAGCCCAAGCTAAAGCCCTAGCGAAGTGCGGCAGCAAGCGGCGCCTCGGCCGGCGCTGTGCTGGCAGCGGGGCAGTGCGGGCTCAGCCCAGGGACCGCCCGGCGGGCTCCGGACCGTGCCGGACACCGCTCCCGTGTTTCGGGGCGCAGCGACCACAGCTCCCAGCCGCTGTGGGGGTGTTCTGCCAGGCGGGACCGCCGCGGGGATCACTCCCGGCGGCGGGGCCGCCAAGCCACCGCTGTTCCCAGCCGGATTCTTGAGCAAGGCGGGGGTCTGTTTGTTCCGAGGCGCCGGTGCGCGGTCGGCACCGTCTCCTCCGCACCTGCTCCCTCCCCGCCCGCCCCCGCCGCCGTTGCCGAGAGACTGAGCGCGGCCGCCGCCGGGCGGGCCCCGCCGCCCCGATCCATCGCGGGGAGGGCGGCGTGCGAGGCTGGCACAGCACCGCAACACCCGCACACCCGCGGGGGCCGCTCCCGACCGCGCCATGAAGGGAGATGCTGGCGGTAGGTCGGAGGCGGCGGGCGCGGCTGGCTCTCGGAGCGCGGTGGGGACCCGCGCCTCCCCGCCCCCCTCCCGGCCCCTCGGTGCCGGCGGCCGCCGCGGCTGTGCCGGGAACGCTGGCGGCTCCCGGGAAAGGGACGGGCGCGGCCAGAGGCCCGCCTGGCTCCGCGGCAGGGGAAGGGGCGGCGGCGCCCTCCGCATCGCCCGCCCCGGCCGTCCTTCCCCCGCGGTGGGAGGGGGCGCTCCGGGCCGGCCGCCGCCAGCCTGCCCCCGCGCCCCGGCCCTCCGCAGCCCTCGTCACTGAGGCAGAGCGGGGCCGTGCGGCCAACAGGCCTCTTCGGGGGCACGCATTTCATGGGGTGGCTGTGGATGGGGAAGGGGGTGGCTGCGGAGAGATCCCTCCCCGAGGGGAGCGTTCGCCTGCTTCGCAGGGACTGCGGGCTTGGCGGGGTTGGAGGGAGCGGTGTAGCCAGGCCTGGGCTACAGCTATTTAACGTGCAGTGTCAGGGGTTTGTACATCCAATAGAGAGAGATATGCTTAGTGCCTTTTGCTATTGGCATATTTTTATATTAGTCCTCTCAGTAAAGTCAGAGACATATTTCTAGAAAGGATCAAGGTTTCTGGTGGCCTTACCATGCAAACATGACTTTCAAGTCTGCTGTGATTTGGTAGCTTAACGTTGTTGCATCCAGATATTTACAGCAAGAAATATTTGGATTAATATTTCATGAATCCAGTATGCATCCAAATATTTACACCGAGAAAATACTAATTAAACGCTGTTTGAGTCTTTTGTGTTTGTCTTAAATATCATCAGTTTCCTGGTTCATTTCATTGTTCCTTTTTCATTTCCTTCCCCAGCAGCCCCATTCCACCTGCCCTCTGAGTGATGAACAGAGAAAGGATACATACTAAGAACGAACTATGCTCTGTTGCATGAATCACAAAAGCTGAAGTTTCTTAAATTTGGGAACGGGGGTGAGAAATCACATTTCTTTGAGTTGATCTCACTGGATGCTAATAGTCTCTAGCTCTCTTCAAAAGTATAAATATACCTTTAGACACTTTTAAAACAGTTGGGTTTGTTTTCATTTGGTGGTTTGGGGTTTTTTTTGGTTTACATTTGAGCTTGGTACCATTCAAAACTGTAACAACTGGCATGACATTTGGGCTTTAGTGTTCTTGTTTGGTTCTTCTGTTTTATTTTAATCTGAAATGTGGTCCATCACAGTTCATTGCCATTTATGCTATACCACCTGGAAATATAACTTAATCTGGTTTGACTTATTTCCAGCTCCAGGACACTGCTGGTACCACAAACACTGTTTAGATCTGTATGGCATTCATCCAAACCTAAGTATTGAGTCAAAGAAATTTTGTGTCTTAAACCTTCTCAGTAGAAGATGAATAGTGTCACAGTGTGTTGTAGGGAGTAATGGGCTGCTGGACCTGGCCCTAGATGACTTCTACAGATGAGGATGTCTTCTTGAGGCATGAGTAGCTCAGGAGTGAGAAAGAACTGGTACTGGGTTCTGGGGAGTTGGATTTCCTCCCCACCTGCCTAGGTATTTAGGAGTTCAGTCTGTTACAAATAAGATTTCTGATGTGCTTATGAATAAACTAGAGGTGTTGCATTCAAAAATGATTTTTACATTTTAATAGAATGCTTCCATGGTTGGATCTCCTTTAGGTTTTGAGCATGAAATCTTTTAGGGATAAAGAGCAAAGTGAGCCTAATGTGGGTGTTACAGGTTGAATCATATTTTCTTTCCCTTTCAACCTTTCTCTGTTCTCTCTTTTATTACCTTCATAGCATTTTTTATTTCAATTGAAGTTTCCTGGATTGGTTAAATACTGATAAACATCTTGCTTTGTGAAATACCAGTCCTAAACTACAGTTGCAAATTGTCTTGGTTCTACTAGATATTTTCTTTCTCCTTTCTTTATTGTTTTGATATTTTTATCTTTTATCTCTGCCTTTTTTTTTTTTTTTTTTTTTTTTTTTTTTCATGGTGAGGACAATTAAGTAGTGAAACAAGTTGCTCAGAAAACCTCATTTGTTTGAGATTTTCAAGACCAGACTGGAGTAACCTGAGTAAACTGCAATATTTTGGGCTGTCACCAGAGTTGGTACTGCTTGAGCAGGAGGTGCGGCTGGAGACCTTCTGAGGTGATAGAACAAAATAATGGTTTGGGTTGTGAGGGACCATCTAGTTCCAACCTCGTGCCTTGGGCAGGGACTTCCAGTAGACAAGGTTGCTCAAAGCCCCATCCAGCCTGGCCTTGAATAGTGACAGGCATGGGACATCCACAACTTCTCTGGGAAACCTGTTCATGTGCCTCACCACCCTCACAGTAAAGAATTTCTTTCTAATATCTAATCTAAACTTAACCTCCTTTATCTTAAGGTCATTTGCTTTTGTCCTATCACTACATATCCTTGAGAAAAGTCTCTCCCCAGGGACTGTAATCCCCTTCAGATACTGGCAAACTGCTCTAAGGTCTCCTTGGAGCTTTCTCCAAGCTAAACAACTCCCAACTCTCAGCCTATCTTCATAGGAGAGCTACTCCAGCCCATCTTTGTGGCCTCCTGTGGACTCATTCCAACAAATCAATGTCTTGTGTTGCAGGCCCTGGAGCTGGGCCTCTGGAGGACCTAGGTGGGGTCTCACAAGAGCAGACTTGAGGTCCTTCCAACTTGAACTGGCTTATGATTTTATGAACTTTCAGTTTTCCTTTTTTTCCCCCTCACCTCCAAAATAAAGCCTTTGTGTACAGTACCTAGAGTACCAGAGGTTATGGTGCAGCTTCTAGGAACTGCCCTGCAGCAAGGGTATGTCAATTAGTTTGTTTCAAAGGAAAGATAAGAAGATTAAAAAAAACCCCAAACTAATTCTGCTTTCAGGACTTCAAGTTGAAAATATATAGGCATTAATTTTTTTTGTTGGCAATTTCTTAAAGGATAGAAAAGGAAGAATTTAGGACAGAAAGAATATTTCCGTTTCTTTAATAATTATTTTAGCAAAAAAATTGTAACACATCTGAAAGAATATAACCACCATTTATTTTAATATTTATGTATTTAAATAGTGAAAAGATGGATATACGAGGTTCTAGGTGCACTAGCATATAATTAATGATACAACAAAATCCCAGAAGCATTAATATAATCACTTAAGCAAGCATGCTGCTAGCCGTCTGCCTATAGAGAAGCTCCTTTCCACCCCTGTATGATTATGGGAAGGATGCCCTCATTCGTTCCTTTAAAACCCTGAAAAATTGATCCACAGCACTCAAAGCATGTTACTGAAAGTGGGATATTATAGAGAGGACAGGTTGCTCCTTGAATCCACTCAAACAATGACCTGCTACCACCTGTCCCCTTATGTTCACAACAGGCTCAACACATTTTCCACCTGGATGTGGGTTATATGCTGCAAAAGCAAATTCCAGAACACTGCTCTCTGTTTTTTTCCAGCATGGTTCTTACTAAGGACGTTGCTTCATGTCTTTTTGTCAGCAATGGGCTCTGACTTTCATACACTACACTGCAGCTGACCAATCCTAGGTCAGCGTATGGTGGGTAGGTTGTGCACAGTCAAAGTGAACTTTCGAAGTAAACCAGCTGTTAAACTGTGCATATGTATTTGTGAAGGAAATTCATTGCCATTGGTATTTTCTCTGCATATAATTACTGTGCATTCAGTGGCCATCATTACATTTTGGCATTTTATCAACCATTCTGACAGTAAAATTGTAGTACTTGGAAAGTTATCATGTTGACTGGTCATGCGAACAACCAGCCTGTTAGGGGAAGGTGGAGGGTGCTCACCAGTCTTGTGCCTTGGTTTCCACTGAAAAGCAAAAGCTGGCTACTTGTACAGGGAAGTAGCTGCTTCATGCTTGGATGTGTTCCACCTTTGGAATACATGGGGAGCAGTGGTTGCATCGCTGCACCATGTACATGTTTGTGTAGTTTCTTCAGAGTTATATACTGCAGATGTTAGAAGGGTTAAAGTAAAGAGAACATTATGTGACAGTAGCAGTAACCTCTGTATCTGACTCACAAGAGATCTGCCTTTGTATGCAGTGAGATACTTGACTCTGCTTGCTGAGTATTATTTTGGTGACATCTGAGAGGAAGAATTTATATATAAGAAATAAATATTGTAAATATTTGTCAATAATAAGGCAAAACACAGGAAATGTGTTGTGAGCGAAGAGCTGAAGTCTGAACACCTGTCTGTTTTCAGACTAGATGTCCTTACATTGGTAGCCTCAAGCAATTTTAAACCTTTCTCAGTTGTGAACCTGTCCTGGTACTTTTGGTCTGGGTTCCTGTTAGTAAGTACAAGATACCATCAGTCATTCTTTCCTACCGGTATCCAAATGATTTGAAAATGTGAATGTAAGTGATTTTTAGAATATTTCCTTCAGTGTATCTTCTTTGTGAGGAAACAGCTTTGTTTTTAATAAATATTAAAGTTTGGTCAGTTATAAGCAGTATATTAGCAGTATATCATGCTTAAATAACAAAGAGACCTTTCAGAACATTTCATCAGATACAATAATGATACCACACAGAGAAAAAGTACTGAAATAAGCTCTTACTTGAAATTAATTATGAGTTAATAGCATCCGTGGTGGCATGCGCCACGTGATTGTATCCCCTGGAATTCTGTCCTTATCCTTCTGAAATAAATATACCTATACTGTTGTGTCTGCAGCTTGCTCAGTTCAGATTTTTGCTACATGAAAACAAATACTGAAATGCCATTTAACTGTACCTGTACCCAAAATCAGGGATGGAAGAACATGTGGGTACAGGAAGTGGGCAATAGAGAAACAGTGTCAGTTTCCAAAGAAGGAAAGGAGAAGGGTATTGATGAAAGAATGGGAACTTATTATAACCATGTCATGCATGCTGAAGTTAAGAGCAATCAATTTCTTTAAAGTAGCCTGTACTTTGTGGCTTTTTTAATATATGGGAATGGGGTTTTGTCATCATGTTGTGCATATCGTGTTCACATCATCTTCCTGTCACCCATTTTGGCTCTCACATTTGTAATTATTGTCTTGAAGTGTGTGTGCCGCTTTCTGTGTCCCTGCTCTGGAAGAAGTTGGAAGTGGAGTTGACGTTTTCAAAGTAGAGAGAATTGAAGAGAGTGGTTGTAGGTAGCCTGCCTTGGGACAACCTTCAGGCAATGCTCACATGATCTCAGGTGTCAGAGTCAATAGGCAGTGATAAAAAGGTACGTTGGAAGCCAGGCATTTCTGGTTCTAAGGATTTGTCTGAATTTTGAACTCTCTCTCTCTCTCTGTAAGTTGTAGGTAGGAATATCTGCTTTGTTTGCCTGTTTATATTTCTGTGAAGTAATTTTTCATCTGCCTTCTTTGTCAGCCAGAGCCTTTTTAAGCATGTTTTCCTGACTTTGTGATAGAGATCTTTTGAGCAGATTATGCTATATACAGTGAGCTTGCTTTCTAAACAAGACTCAGATTTCTCAGCTTTTGATGTCATGGAGGATCAGCTACTTTTTAAAATTTGTCTTTTGATTTTTTTTAGGAACTGCATATTTCCATCAGAGGCAGTGTCTTGCACTTAGTGGGAATATTGCAAACTGGGTTATACCTTCTTCTGACTCTTTTCTTCCAAAGTGCACAGTGGGTCTTATGTTCACCCCAGCCATTGTCCTGGCATACTTTCATTTCAGCAGAAGCTGCAAATTTAGTGGGTGGGGGGTCTAGAAAGTGTAGAGGTTGCAGAGCATGTCTGGAAGTTCAAAGATAGAAAGGAACATAATGAGGCTGCCCTAATGGATTTGAAGGGGCTCAGAGTGTGAGTAATTTTCTGTTTAGTTTTATTCCTTTTAATTTACCTTTGCTTCTAAAAATAGAGAAGAAATTTAAAAGACCCTACATTGCTCCCTGAAAAGGTTCACACCTGCAATGTGAATTTTCATTGCTGCTGAAAAGAAAGTACTCCAAAGAAATGTGAAGTGGTTGTAGCCCCAAAACTCCATGATATTTTTGATATTTTCCTGTCCTAAGTCCTGTCGTTTCCCTGCACCCAGTATGTCTTAAAAACATTGCAGCTAGAAATACATCCTAGGGAATGTATTAAGCCTTTCACATTAATAACGGGTTGTGATCAAAGAAAGACCTAATGACGTATGTCGGAATCAATGCAGGAACTGCAGGGGTGGATTTGTATCAGGGTTAGGGAGGACTACATCCTCCCCATTAGCACAGCTTGGTGCGCTGCTCGCTGCGTGTCACATGCTGGAAGGAGTTCGTGCACAAGCTCTTCATCCTTCAGCTAGTTCCTCCCTGAAGAAACAAGTGCAAAAGGGATTAGTAGTCCAGGGGTTAAAGTTCTTTACATACATGGCAGAGTCCTGAAACTGTATCACATGGAAAAGCATGTGTTTCCTGGTAAACTAAAAGCAGTGAGAAGGGCAAAAAAAGTTGCATAAAAACCTGAAAGCAACAGTTCTGTATTTTGAATAATCTTGCCAAAGACCATTTATAAAAAATTACTGGTTTGTCATCTTCAGTCTGAATTTTTTGTGTGCATTGCTGGTCATTTCAAGTAGAGAAGTAAACAAGCTGATTCTTAATAGTCCATAACATTTCCTCCCTTCCATTTGGTTTTATATACATGGAGATTTGTTTATTCAAGGCTGCCTCCTAAAAATAAGAATTCTAATCTCTTTAGTCACAACACTGATTAGCTCAGTTGGTCAGAGCATGGTACTACTAGTGCCAAGGCTGTGGGTTTGATATCCGTATGCACCATTCACTTAAGAGTTGGACTTGATGATCCTTCTGGGTCCCTTCCAACTCAGAATATTCTGTGATATGTGTGATTTAAGTACGAATCCATTATGTACATTGAGTATGATATAAGTATGAATCCATTATGGACGTTTATTATGAACGTCTAAAGTTCACGTTATTTTCTGTGCCTGGACCAATTACAAATTACTTGAACAAACAAAGAGGCACTGGTTAAAAGGTTAAGTGAGAATTTTATTGGAAGGGTATGGCTAATCTTCCTACACATCAAGTATATAAATAAGAAATACTGAGAAAAAAATAAAAACAGCATAGTCTTTCTTATAGACTATTGATAATTATTTCCTTTCTTATCCAAATGGACATAACTTGTTATTTAGACCATCATTTATTAAAAAGAAAAAAAAATCAGTAAGTGGCTAAACAAAAATCAGTTTTTCATATCCTGAACCCTTTCTCTTAATTATTGATTGCACATATTTTATTAATTCTCTGTTTACTGATACATCTTTTCATCTTTACTAGAACACAGGAATAGCCATTACCAGAAATAGTAACATAAAATTATTATTTTGTTATTTTCCTGATTAGCTTTTGATTAGCAATTTCCAAAACAACAGACTTGTATGAAACATATTAGGCAGTGGGTTTTTTTCCCCCTAAGGTTTTGGGAAATGCTGCTCCCAAGGCATTGCAGTAACTTCTTATCACTCTGCTAAATGTAGCTGTTTTATGGTTCCATGACCTCAAAAAGCACGCCAGTGGCTCTGAGACTTAAGCGTTTCTGGTTGTGCTTTGGTCTAAGTGGAGAAAAAAACGTCAATCCATTACACTGGGAAATAAATGGGAGAAAATGGAAAAAAAATTCTAAAGAGAAGGAAGTGAATTCAGTTACAAAACTGAAGTGGGAGCATGAAACTTGAGCATGAACATGGAGAGAGCATGGAACCTGTGTGAATATTATTTCATTCTTCATATGTTAGAGAAGGGTTATTAATATGTAATATTCATTTTACAGTATTCACATGTTTTTAGTGACAGCTTACCAGTTTTACTTGTGCTAAGGTTGCTGTGAATGACCATTTAAAATGAATAAAGTTGCCAGAAGTTGTCTTTTATTTTCTGCCTTTATCTTATTACTGTCTGTTTTAAAGAATCAGTTATTGCCTAATGTCAGCCTCTCCAGCTGGGAACATTTGTACAAGACCTCAGCCCTGTTACTGCGTAGTTTGTACAAAGACCAATGGTTCAGGCTTGGTTTTACGGAAACAGGAACCGACCTCCTGAATCTGAAAGAGAAAACAGAGCAGGCATAGACTTTTGAGGGACTTGGAATCAGATTAAGGGTTTACATTTGCCATAACAGCCAAAAAGAGACAGACAAAGGATGCAGGCATAGTGTTTGGATATGAAGCAGCAGCCCATGGGACTGAAAAGGCCAGCTGAGACTTAGCACATGGGCACTTCTGCAGTCTTGAAGCCCACTATTGCCTCCATCTAATTGAGGACAGTGTTTCCTGCATTCATGTAGTAGTTCTCACTGTGACACTTGGAGTTGTAATTACCACAGCCTATAGTGACAGGACAAGGGATCAACAGAGTTAAACTGGAAAAGGGAAGATTTAGGTTGGAGAAAAGAAAGAAATTCTTTGCAATGAAAGTGGTGAGACATACAAACAGGCTATTCAGAGAAATTGTGGTAGCCCTATCATTGAAAAGTGGACAGGGCTTTTAGCAATCTGATCTAGTGAAAGATGTCCCTGCCCATGGCAGGGGAGTTGGGCTAAATTATCTTTAAAGGTTTCTTCAAACTCAAACCATTCTATGATTCCATCTTGTACTGGTTTTGACAAATTTTTGGTTGTCACAGGGCACTGTCACCTGCAAACACTTGGTCCAGAGTAAAGGTCCAGAACAACCCAATATCTTGCTTTCTTCCTCCCTCTCACTTTGCTGGGAAAACAGAAAAATCTCTAAGGGGTTGTATTTCATGAACAACAGAATTGAATTTCATAGTCAGACAGTTACTTCTCATAACAGTATATCTTCCTTACCTGTTTGGATTCGTTTAGACTCTGGGATACATGAACAGTGTCTGTGGGAAAGACAATACTAAGATCTAACTCACCTTACTGCTCTCATGGTGTGTCCCCTAGTTGTGGCTCACATGGCTGAGCATACAGAAGGCTCAGTCAGTGCCACCCATGCAAAAATGTCCAAACTCAGCCTGACCTTGTGGAAACGACACATTTCCTCAGTCTTTCCATGTGCCAACACATGCCCCACAGACTGATGCCTTGAGAGACTGCCTAGAACAAAGGCTGGACAGTATTAAAGGAATAAATTAGATATTTATTAAAAGGCCTTCAAAGGATACACCTTGGGCAGTACTAGAGCCTGGCTGTGGCTCCACCCAAGATGGACTCCGAGTCATGAGTTTTCACATTTTTATAAGCTTTGGTCCATTTACATCTTGGTGTTAATTGTCCAATTACAGCTTCAGGTTATGAAGTCCCATCCTCCCAGTTTGCTCCCCTCAATTCACTGTTGTTTACACTTTTTGGACCTGAAGCTGCCATGGTGTCCTTGGTTCTCAGGCTGGAAAAGGATTGTTTTGTCTAACTAAGCTGTGAAGAGAACTTCTTAGCACTTTAAAGTTCTGAGTTATATACTGATGCAGTACAGAATCTGGAAAATATGAAAGCTAAAACTTAAGGTATCAAGACAGCCAGCTGTCTGGCTGCTGAATAGATAATTGTTATCATAAAAAAAAAAGTATTAGAAAAATACATGTTAATAGTAGTATATAGCAAAAAGGCCCTTCTTATTTCAGTAAATAACATTAACATCTATTGGCTGCTTAACATTGCCTGTTTGCCTTTGGCATGTCGGGATTTATCTTAGCCTAGAGTAAAAAATGGAAATGTCACCATTTAATTAAATGGCTCCAGGTCAAATCTATCCAATGATTACTCGGTTGTAGTTCACAGAAATAGCATTCTTTGCATATTAGAACAAATTTTCTGTCAGTGTTGCTAAGTTTCTGGTAATTGTTTGTGTTTCATACCTTTGTATAATTTTTTTGTAAACTAACGAGAGTCGTGTCAGTGCTTTATATTTAACAAAATCAATATCCTATTAATCAGTAAGTAAAAAAGAAGTTAACATGAAAAAAAAACGCTTTAGGTTATTTATAAAACAGTTCAAAATGCATTATAATATTGCTTAAGTTAATTAATGCTTTCTGGTTTTTTCTCACCTAGGAGGTTTCATATTTATAGATAAGAGAAGTTAACTTCAGAATGCTAAAAAGGAAACAGAGTTCAAGGGTGGAAGCCCAGCCAGTTACAGATTTTGGTCCCGATGAATCTTTGTCAGACAATGCAGATATTCTGTGGATTAACAAACCAGTAGGTATCTCTATATGTAATTACTCATTTTAAGTTAAATGTAACTTGAATTGTTGAAATACGACTTTCACAAAAAATCTGATTTAGGTATTAGTCAGAAACAGGTTTTGAACTATAGTTGCTAGTGTACCAGTTAATTTTTTGAAAAACATGAAAGGCTAAATTAAATTGTTTCTTTTGGCTGTTGCAAAATTACGGGATGATCAAGCAGTATTTTCCAACCAGTTCATCTGATTGATTCTTTTAAAATAGTCACCCTTTCAAGGTCTCTGGTACCTAGCATGTTCATTGAAATTGCAAGTTCTTAAAATGAGCTTTCGAAAAGAGTGTTAAAATGAGGATTTCGTTGCTCAAGCGGTAGCCAGCAATAAGTACTTTTGACTTTCAAATCTCTCCTTTTAAAATATTTATGAATGTAGAAGTGTTGTTATTTTGGTTTTCTATTTTGAAGTACAGCTCTCATTTTTCTGGTACCATTTAAACTAAAATCTGCCTTGAGAAAAAGAGAAGTGGAAAAGTGTCTAGCACTTTGAAACTGGGGAAAATTTCATTAGGAGTGGAGTTCTTAATAGACTGTACAGTATTAAGAAAATGTCTTTACAATATATATATAGTTATTATGATTGAATTATTTATTTAGCAGTAAGCATGGATTCAGGGTTCCGATATTGTGAACGATTTCTGTTTTTGCAGAGAAGACATTTTCACATTTCTCTTAGTGTATAACTTTTACTTTTTAAAAGCAGGAAGTAAAATATTCTGAAATAATACCTGTTGCTAGCATTGTATTCATTTAAGGAAATCATCATCTCATTTGTAGTAAGGATGCCAAATCCCCTCAGCTTTGCTGCTGAGCTTTAACACCTGAAACTATTTAGCACAAAGTAATATATGGGTATTGTCTTGTCAGTTATTTAGGTCGAATGTTTATATTGGCTGCTGTAATAAACTCAAAATGTAATTGCAGAAATATATGATGGGCATTTACCTACATTTCTCATCACACAATGCATGAGGTTTTCATGGAATAATTTTTTCTTGTCGTGCTGATGGACAAAGTGTATATTGCTTAGTGTTTGTAGTACTGACACTTTACTGTGGCAGAGAACAAGTTTTGTATCAGCCACACTCTAATACTTACGTTAATTGTTTCAGTTGAAACAAGGTTCAAAACAAAGAAGTTGTTAAAGGGATGTTGGAGATCATTCCTCAGGTGCCTTCTGCTTCCAAATTATTAATCTGGGCATAGCGTATGCGAATGATAGAGCTATTCAGATATCATCACATTTAAGTGAGTGAACAGTGAGTATTAAATTAGGTGGCTGTTCTTGAGTCTTTTGGATATCAAAAGATCTGAGGTGTGCTGTAAATGAGTGTAGAATTTTTCCCCAGGTGAAAAAATTTGATAAATATACTTCAGTGGTTGGTTTTTTTTTTTTTTTTTTTTTTTTTTTAAGATTTTTTTTCTTGCTGAAGTATCTTTTCCTTTTTGTTAAGATAGATACACCCTTACCAGCTATGATTCATTATACTTGCGTAACTTCAAGATGATTCAATCATGTTTTTATTTAAAAGAAAAATATCCAGCCATAAACCTCTGTATTGATACATTCTGCTTTTTTTGTTGCACCTCCCTCTCTGAATGGCAATGAGGAGTGGAACTGAGTCCTAATTAGTAATAGAAATGAACTGTTCTCCTATAGCAACAAAACTTGATTGGAACAAAAATGAATCCTGAAAGAAGTAGATGTCTGTGACATAGTCTCTTATATAGTTATTCTTTTTATATTTATTCTTTTCATAACTGCAAGGATGCCTTTAATCCTGTGACTCTCACTTAATTTTTTGGGTTGTGAACTGATTTAAAAATAATTTCTTCTTAAGTGTTGAACTAAAATTTTCCATAAATATTTTATTTAATCTATCTACCCAGTTTATAACTTCAACTAATTCTACTTACTGTCTGCCCATAAATATGACAAGTTGTCATTTGAAAAGAAATTGAATTACAAGTGCCACAAAGTAGAAATGATGGAATCCTGGTTCTCATTTTCATGGCTCTTAATTTGTGTTATCTGAATTATACAACCTCACAAATTATCTAATAAAAGTATGTACATGTTTATAGCTGTATAAGCAATTTAGGAGTGCTTATTTTTGGTTGAAGACCTTTTATGTGAACTGTGATGTAAAAGAACACAGACATGCATTCATGAAAGACTGCCAGGAGAAGTTATGGAAGTTAAATATTTGACATTTCTTTGAACATCAGAGTAATCTTGCAATATCTCGTGTTTGGATTTTTTTTTTTCTTTTCAGTGGGTGCACTCTTTACTACGAATTTGTGCCATCATCAGTGTTATTTCTGTGTGTATGAACACTCCAAAAACCTTCGAACATTATCCGCCTCTCCAATATGTGACATTTGCTCTTGATACTCTGTTGATGTTTCTTTACACTGCAGAGATGATAGCAAAAATGCATATCCGTGGGATAGTTAAGGTAAGCATTTAAACAGTATTCTCTGTGTGCTTCCAGCAATTTGAATGTATGCTAATGACATTTGGTATTTGTTTTTTAACTTGCCAGCTCTTCTTGCTGTGATTGTTTTTCACTGCAGGCAACACCATGGTGTATAAACTGAAAAGACAGATGGATAAAGATGTACCTTTACTGCATATTTAATCCCCCCAAAATATAACTGAAGCATTCATAATAAAAGTTTCCTATTAAGAAAAGATTCATTTTATTAGTATAAAGAATGCAACAAAAACTAAGCTACATACAGATTAGCAAGAATATTTTGTAAATGCTGCTTAGTCCATGTATGGATTAGAATTCTGACTTTCGTTTCATATGGCTGGATGTGTTGCTGTATGGCTACTTTACTTAAATAAGAACAGAAGTCTTACAGTGAGCTAGTAGAGAAAGTGATCTTACTTTGATTTTTTTTTAACCTTGATATAGTCCATGTTGGTAAACAAAATGCTTCTCTTATTGTATGTCTGCTGTTGTTGCTGGGCTAATTTGTATAAGAGGCTGCAAAATATTTTAGTAATCGTTATTTGGTATGGGTATTTTATAGATTGTTTCTACTCTTCTGCAGTAAGATACAAATTCGGCTTTCATGTATAAAATCCATTTGCAGACCTTACTGACAATGCAATTATGGCACTACTGCACATAATAGATAATGTGTGTTATGTTATCCTTGCTTTTAACTCCTTAAAGGTCTGGTGACTCCAGAGACATCTGATGTTGTGCTTAAGAGCTAATTCTTTTTCTGAGTTTGCAGATAGCAAACTCAGAAAAACTGAAACTATTGTGTCATCATACTTAATGACTATTAATAGTAAAAGTTTAATTGTTGTTAATATTAATATTTAGAAAGTTACTGAAATAAGATGATTCTGAGAAAATCTTCATGGGTTGTGTAAAGCTTGAGTACTCCTTTGTGAAGTGCTGTTTCTGGCTGCTACCCAAGCTCTCTTACTCAGAGATGTCCATGAAGAAAGTGAAGGTGTAGACACAGGATTATGCGTGGGGAATTAGTGACTGTCGTGAACATTTGAACAGTGTTGGAATAAAAAGTTACTATTACAACCAGTACAGTCTTTGCAGAGAGAAGGAAATGTAGACATTAATGCAGAGAGAGAGGGAGGCGTGGCCAACAGTGTGACTTTTGTACAAGGTTTGATTTCTGAGCTTTTGAGTATGCAAATACCAAGTTCACTCACAGTCAACACCTAGGGGCTATGAAAGATATGCTGCTGCATAGTCTATTGTCTTTACTGGGTTGTTAAAATTTATGGGTTTGTGAGAAAAGAATATTAAGGATTGATATTGTCCTTATGGGGGACTTCAACTTGCCAGAAATTACCTGGGGTCATCACATATCTGGTACAACCTGGGCCAGAAGATTCTTAAAACACCTGGATGACTACTTTATGGAATAGGTTCTAAGGAAGGTGACTCAGAAAGATGCCCTCCTTGATCTACTGCTTGTCAATAGAGTCGATCTCATGAGTGGAGATTAGCAGCTGTCTTGGCAAGAGTTTAAAATCTCTTGACAGGAAGGAAAATGACAGCAAAACTTCAGCCCTGGACCTAAGAAGAGCAGACTTGAGGCTGTTCAGGGAATTAGTAAGTGAGGCTGGGGTTCATCAGTTCTGGTCACTTGTTTAAACATCACCTCTTAACGACACAGGACCAGGCAATCCCCAAATGTCAGAAGTCAAGCAGACGAGGCAGAAGGCCAGCTTGGCTGAACAAAGTCTTCTCTTGGAAATAAGGCAAAAAAGAAAGATGTATGACAAATGGAAGCAAGGTCAGGTGACATGGGAAGATGGGAGATGCTGCTTGTTCCTGTAGGGAGAAAATTCATGGGATAAAGATGAGCTGGAGTTAAACCTGCCAGAACTGTGGGAGACAATAAAAAGAGTTTTTTCAAGTATATGAATGGCAATAGGAAATGTAAGAATAATATTAGCCCTTAACAGGATTAGAATGGTCAACTCACAAACAAGGACATAGACAAGGCAGAGGTGTTTAACACATTCTTTGCATCTGTGTTCAACATGGATAATGGACCAAGGAGGTCTCAGCCTCTGAGCTGGAGGACCATGACTGCAGAATGATCATCTCCCAGTTGTCCTTGAAAATGTTCAGGATCTGCTGCTCCAGCTGGATCCCTACAAATCTATGTAGCCTGATGGGATATATCAAAGAATCCTCAAAGAGCTGCTGATGTCACCACAAAACCTCTTGCAGTGATTTTAGAGTGATCTTGGGAATCTGGAGATGCCCCAGCTGTCTGGAAGCTGGCGAACATTGTCCCGATTTTCAACAAGGGCAAGAAGGAGCATCCCAGAAACTACAGGCCTTTCAGGCTCACTTGAGTGTCTGATAAAGTTATGGAGAAGATTATTCTGTGACGTTTTAAAAAATACCTGAAAGACAATGCCAGCGCAGCTTTGTGAGGGGAAAGTCATGCTTGTCAAATCTGATTTCCTTTTATAAGAAGGTAATTTACCTAGTTGGTCAAGGGAAGCCAGTGAATGTAATCTTTTTGGATTTCAGTAAAGCTTTCAAGGATCCTCAGAGGATCCTTCTGGACAAAATGCCCAGCACAAAACTGGACAAACAGTTCATGTGATGGGTGAGCATCTGGTTCATGAATCAGGCACAAAGGGTTACAGTGAATGAGGTGGCATCAGACAGGTGACCTGTGAATAGTGGGGTTCCACAGGGCTCCATCCTCAACACAGCTCTTCAACATCTCCATTAATGACTTGGACACAGGACTAGAAGGGATACTGAGCAAGTTCACAGAAACTACAAAACTGGGAGGAGCTGTTGTCTCCCTTGGGGGTAGGGAGGCCCTGCAGAGAGGCCTCAACTAAATAGGGGGCTAGTCAATCACCAACCATATGAAATTCATCAGGGGAAAGTGCTGGATTCTGCACCTGGGATGGGACAGCCATGGGACAGTACAGAGTGGGGAATGAGATACTGGAAGGCATTGCTGTGGATAGGGACCTAGGGTACAGGTCTGCAGAAAGATGAATATGAGTCAGCAGTTTTGAGTGCCACAATATAAGAAAGATATTAAACTATCAGAGAGTGTTGAAAGGAGGGCAACAAAGATGGTGAAGGTCCATCTTTGGTCCTCCTGGAGAGGAGGAGACTGAGGGGAGACCCCATTGCAGTCTACAACTTCTTCATGAGGGGAAGAGGAGGAGCAGACACTGCTCACTTCTCTGTGGTGACCAGTGACACAACTGAGGGAATGGCCTGAAGTTGTGTCAGGGGTGGCTTATGTTGGTTATTATCACTCAGAGGGTGTTTGTTCCAGAGGGCACTGGAACAGGCTCCACAGGGAAATGGTCACCAGCCTGACAGAGTTCAAGAAGAGTGTGGACATTGTGCTCAGGCACATGGTTTGACTCTCGGGCTAGCCCGTACAGTGCTGGGAATTGTATTAAATGATCCTTAAGGTTCCTTTCCAATTCAGCTTATTCTGTGATTCTGTGATAGAATAGACTAGGATAGGATAGAGTAGGATAGAGGACAGGACAGAATAGGTTAGGTTAGGTTAGGTTAGGTTAGGTTAGGTTAGGTTAGGTTAGGTTAGGTTA